>SSNP01000103.1:549924-724750 GCA_006937955.1 Pachypanchax playfairii
AAAAAAAAAAAAAAAAAAAAAAAGAAATTGTTACACTTGATGTATCAGCGTCGGAATTAAACTGGACTCCAAACAGTCCGCCTTCTTATATTTTTTTCCTTCTCTTTGAATTCTTGCTTGTATGTTCTCTCAATGTAAGTCGCTTTGGATAAAAGCGTCTGCTAAATGACAGTAGTAGTAGTAGTAGTAGTAGTAGTAGATCATTTCTGCTCAGTGTGAATTAACTTTCATTATAGAACAACATTGAGGTCCACTGGTCCTTTGTCCAGTGGAAATGTTCCCTGGTCCCTGATTATGCCTGGTGATGCGTTCAGGTACCATTACAGGTTGCCCAGCTCACAGACCACACTGATGTAAACAGTTTCTAATGATCTGATGTGACACTTTGTTCCTCTCAGCAAAGACAAAAGACAAAGACAAAGGATGTCCACTTCTATGTTTTTCTGTGTCTCTTCCAGTCTTTCTGTTACAACCTGCTGATGACACTCTAAGCTCAGTAGCCATTTCCACCCGAGAACATCCTGTTTGAAGCCTCATGGTGAGGTTCTATGTGTCATCTTGGTCTCATGATGTCAGAATGTGAATAGCACAATGATGAGGCTGTTTAAAGAGCAACTCACCCCCAAAACATTTTTTTCTGCTTATAAACTGCATTAGTGGGTTTTTACCAATGCAATCTTTCAGTGTCAGGGTATTTTTTCATGTAAACTTGTTTAATTCTACACTTTTTGGTCTAAAAATGTCTTAGTGCTACGTCTTACAAGCACAGATAACATGCTGCAAACCCTTCCCCCGCTCTGACGCGACTAGCCCCCACACCCCCTGCTCCGACACATACGGCTGCACCTCAACTGGTCTCCCTAATCCTCCCTAACTGTCTCCCTAAATCTGAGTTTTCAAGGTTGACATGTATGCATCTACGTCACTGGCATCATCGCTAAGACACGCCCCCTGGGGTATAAAAGCATCTCTCAGACAGACACACTCGCCCCCACCCGCTCTTTGTCTTCAGCTTCTCACCAAAGAGCTGCACATAAGGATTTAGAGCAACTGGCTGAAAGCTACAACATAAGGAATAACTAATATCAGTACAAGAATAATGAAATCAGGGCAAAGACTTCACTGCAGTGGTTGTGATTGTGTGGATATGATTGTGATGGCCTGCCCAAGACAACTTCTTTCAGGTTCCTGCTGCAGCCTTGGGAGCAGTCCATCAGCTGATGCAGAACACCTGGAACTGCTACCAATATAAGTTCCTTTCCACCTACAGTTCAGGGGGGAAGCTTCTCGTTCCCCTTACCTCACATTTATTTTGTGTTTGGCTGGGTGTGGGTGCCTTGCTCCCTCACCCTGGCTTGGATAATCTTTTTAGTTCCATAATTTTAATAAACTCCTCCAATTGGTTTTGGTCTGTGGGCATCTCACCCTCATTGTTGTGTCATGGCTTTGAGCCAGGTCATGACAAATCGGGGGCCGGGGGCTCATCCTTTGTTTGCTTTCCTCGTGCCAATTTGGGAGTTTGTTTGCTTGTTTAATCTGGAACTTGGTTTGTTTGTGCTGATAACTGGCATTTGCCAACTTGTTTTGGATACTTTTTTCTCTTTGTGCCACTTGTTTGGGATGTGTGAAATTCGTTCTTGTTTGGTGAGTTGCTGTACTTCATTTCTGTGTTTGTGGAGGAGTCTCTTCTCTCTTTGTGGTTGCCGTGCTTTTTTGGGGAAAAACAAAACTGACTGTCTCGTATTTTGTTGAAAATCTGCTTCAATCCCTAATGAGGCTTAGCGGCATTATCCCTTTGGGTTTCGTCATATTGGTTGTAGTGTTGTGTGAACCTTGATTATAGAACCTTGTCTCGGGAGCCGCTCCACGGATCAGGGTAAGTCTCTGGCTTCTGGTGGCTTGTCATTGTCCTTGTTTTGTTTTAGTCTATCACCCACATGTTTTTTATAACATAGAAAAGAAAAAACCAAAGAATTAAGAAAAGAAATTATCTGGGGTTGTCATCCTGGGTATCTACTGTCTCTTTATAGTATAAGTGCTGAATGGAAGCTGGGGAGGGTTTAGGTTCTCCTTATGGTGCTGGGTGGCTTGCCTTGGGCACCGTTGGTCATGGAAGTAGCCGCTGCCAGGTCCCCCTGCCCTTGGTGGGCTGCGGGGAACGGGGTTGCTTATGGGGGCCAGTAATGGAGCTGGCTCCCTGGGAGGGACTCTCCCTTCCAGTCCTTTCCTCCCCATCCCGTTCGGCTTTCCTCCTGCCACTCCATCGCACAATCCCCGCCGCAACATGGGATGCAGGTTCTCTCCACCCTGGTGGCAGACTGCATCCCAATTTTAACCCACAGCTTAGATACTCTCTCTATATACACATTCACATTACACACACGTAGGACTCTTGAGGGTGGGCTGGACCCTAGACCTCTGTTTTAAATGCATGCTAGAACATC
Organism: Pachypanchax playfairii; assembly: GCA_006937955.1. NCBI lineage: Eukaryota > Metazoa > Chordata > Actinopteri > Cyprinodontiformes > Aplocheilidae > Pachypanchax > Pachypanchax playfairii. The sequence continues at coordinate 552,369 of SSNP01000103.1, forward strand.
TAACACTATCAACTCATCTGAGTGGGGGGAGTGAGGCTTAGGACCTTTTTACATCCCTGTTCTCTGCCTGTGGTCAGGGGCTCGGGGGCGGCGGAGGACCTTGCCATCTAGTCAGAGTCAGGAGTGTGTAGCGGTGGTCTGTGACTTCGGTGTTCCTGGTGGTCTGCTTTGCTCTGCCTCAGAGGGGCAGGGATCAACTCCTGGGTCTGGGATTAGTTGCCACCTTGGGGGTACTGGTACCTAGATCCTGGGAGTGTAGCGTGTGTAAGGGGAATGTAAGTATGAGGTTATAACTGCGTGGCACTTCTCCTAAATGAACTTCAGCCACTCTTCTCTAGTTTTTTCATCCTTCAGGAGTGAGTGGAAACTTCCAGCATGGGTTGAGCATCCTTGGACACAACAGGTCCCTGTTTGCGTAGCCATCTCTTCTCAAGTGCATCAGCACAAGCTAGCGCAACGCAGCTAACGGTGTATGGGCTGGGGGAGGGGGTTGGGGGGTGGCGGGTGGACTGTTTACTTTACTGTGCACTTTTATTGGACGCTATGAAATACGTAGGATGAAATGCCACGTCGGAAAAAATGGTACTTTCCGATTCAACCGTTTTTTAAATATGAAACAAAGCGGACCGCCCACAAACGGGAACTTTGATACTCGCTTTGGATGTTCACACGGCCTCATCAGTGCACAACACATCATGATATACCCCAAAAACCTCAAAAAAGTGCATTTTGATGTCATAACCCCTTTAAGAAACCTGATCTTGATCCAGGATCTCCAGGTAATTATAGACCTATATCCAATTTACCCTTCATCTCAAAAATTCTAGAAAAGATAGTTGCAAACCAGGTATGTGATCATTTACACAGTAATAATCTTTTTGAAGAGTTCCAGTCAGGATTTAGAGCTCATCATAGCACTGAAACAGCACTGGTGAAAGTTTCTAATGATATTCTCATGTCCTCAGACAGTGGACTTGTGTCTGTACTTGTCCTGTTAGATCTCAGTGCTGCGTTTGATACTATAGATCATAAGATCCTATTAAAGAGGCTTGAATTGTCAGGTTCTCAGCAGCTGATGTGTGGTGTTTGTGTTTTGGATGGACTAACCTTCTCATTGCAGGGCGTGGCAGCAGTTGATCAGTGGTTCCAGGTGCGGCTCATTACCCAGCCCTCTGTGGCTAGGTATTTAAGCAGAGGAGGAACTGGAGACAGACGCCAGTTTGTTACAACACTTACAGTGGTAACGTGTGGCCTGATTAGTTTAAGCCTGAGCACAACTCTAGCAGCTAGTGTACTTACCTGATCTTCTCCTTCCCGTCTCCTAGTAATGGTCCTGGTCCTGAGCGCCTCCCTTGCGCTGGCCGTCTGCCGCGCCGTCCGGAGGGCTTCTGGTTCCGTCGTGGTCCGACACGACAGTCTCCGTCTCCCTGGTCCTGGTCTGTCTCCGGTCCTCTCTGGATCTCCCGCCCCTGCACTGGTCAGAGTGACAACATCGCTGTCACCCCTGCCTCATCTTCAAACCTGGAAACTATCACCGACTCTGGATTACTTTCATCATCATCATCGCCTGGAAACTCAACACAACCTCTGCTGGTTCCTCAGTCCTCCTCCACGCACTCCCTGCCTTCCCTGCACCGTAAGTTCTGTGAGCACGTTCCCCGCTCACCGCAGACAACACTTCAGTGCAAGTCATAATCAGTCATCCACTAACGTGTTTCTCCTCCGCTGCCAGATCTCATCCCGAGCCGTTCCAGTCCCGGATCTCCTGCCTCTCGCACATTCTCCTGTATTGTCATTTGCTGTAAATATTAAACACTGCTTAACCTTTCATAAGACTCCTGTGTGTTGGTCTGAAGCTTGGGTTCGCATTAGAGTTCGATACAAACCTCCAGGCATGACATGAATATGATATTGGGATTCAGGGAACTGCATTAAACTGGTTTGAGTCATATTTAACTGAAAGATTCCAGTTTGTTCATGTAAATAATGAATCTTCTTCATATACCAGAGTCAGTCATTGAGTTCCTCAGGGTTCAGTGCTTGGACCAATCCTCTTTACTATATATACTGTATGTTACTGCTTGGTAAAATTATTACACAACATGGTATAAAATTCAATTTTTTATGCTGATGATACTCAGTTATATATATCAGTGAAGCCTGATGAAACCAACCAGCTGCAGAGATTACAAGCTTGTCTTAATGATGTAAAATGTTGGATGACGCTTAATTTTTTGCTTTTGAATTCAGACAAGACAGAGGTTGTGACTTTTGGGCCTGAAAATCTTAGGAACAAGTTGTGTAGTCAGTCATCAATGTTGGATGGCATTAATTTGGCCTCCAACAAGAAGGTAAAGAACCTGGGTGTTATCTTTGACCAGGACATGTCCTTTAGTTCTCATATAAAACATGTTACCAGGACGGCCTACTTCCACCTGCGTAATCTTGCTAAAATTAGGAGCATTTTGAATCAAAGGGATGCAAAAACTTTAGTTCACGCATTTATTACTTCTAGACTTGATTACTGTAATTCTTTATTATCAGGGTGTTCTAATAGTGCTGTTAAAGGCCTCCAGCTGATCCAAAATGCTGCTGCCAGAGTTCTGATGAGAGTTAGAAGGAGAGATCATATTTCTCCTGTTTTAGCATCACTTCATTGGCTCCCTATAAGGCCTAGAATAAAATTTAATGTTTTAAGTTTGACGTATAAGGCCTTGAACGACCAAGCTCCAGCTTATATTAAAGATCTTATTGTTCCCTATGTTCTTGACAGAGAACTTCACTCTCAGACTGCAGGTCTGCTTGTGGTTCCTAGAGTTTCTAAAAGTAGAATGGGAGGAAAAGCTTTTAGTTATCAGGCTCCTCTCCTGTGGAACCAGCTTCCACTTTTTATCCGTGAGGCAGACACCTTGTGTAGTTTTAAGAATAGACTTAAAACTTTCCTTTTTACACAATCCTATAGTCAGGGTTAGCTTGGGTTCTCCTGAGCTTTCCCTTTAGTTATGCTGCTACAGGCACAGACTGCCGGAGGACATACTGACCACATTTCTTCACTCTGCTGTCTTTCTTTACTCTGGCTGCCTCTGAGGAGGTATCTCACATAAACAAAGGATGAAATATTCCCACTAGAGCCATCAAATTGTTATTACTTTTGATTGTTACTGCTCCCATTCACTGTTTCTCTGTTTATCTTTCTATAGACATGACGACTGGCCAAAATCCATCTGTGTTTGTCTGTGTCTCTTTCCTGTCAGCTCAGACCCCAGTCGGCTCAAGCAGAAGGTCGCCCATCCTGAGCCAGGTTCTGCTAGAGGTTTCTTCCTGTTAAAAGGGAGTTGTTCCTTTCCACTGTCGCCAATCGTGCTTGCTCAGGACGGGGATTGTGCTGAACTAACAATTCAGCCCAATCGGCTGGTTCCTTAGATAGAAATGTTTTATTATTAATTGGTTGATTTTTCTGTGAAGTGCCTTGAAATGACTTTGTCATGAACTGGCGCTTTATAAATAAATAAACTTGAAACTTGAACTTTTAAACTCAGAAAAGACAGAGGTTGTGACTTTTGGGCCTGAGAACTTTAGGAACAAGCTGTGTAGTCAGTTATGCATTGGATGGCATTCATTTAGCCTCCAACAAGAAGGTAAAGAACCTGGGTGTTATCTTTGACCAGGACATGTCCTTTAGTTCTCATATAAAACATGTTACCAGGATGGCCTATTTCCACCTGCGTGATGTTGCTAAAATTAGGAGCATTCTGAATCAGGGTGATGCAGAAACATTAGTTCATGCATTTATTACTTCAAGACTTGATTATTGTAATTCTTTATTATCAGGGTGTTCTAATAGTTCTGTTAAAGGCCTCCAGCTGATCCAAAATGCTGGTGCCAGAGTTTTGATGAGGGTTAGAAGGAGAGATCATATTTCTCCTGTTTTAGGATCACTTCATTGGCTGTGAAATCCAGAATAAAGTTTAAAATTTTACTTTTGACGTATAAGGCATTGAACGACCAAGCTCCATCTTATATTAAAGATCTTATTGTTCCCTATGTTCTTGACAGAGAACTTTGCTCTCAGACTGCAGGTCTGCTTGTGATTTCTAGAGTTTCTAAAAGTAGAATGGGAGGAAGAGCTTTTAGTTATCAGGCTCCTCTTCTGTGGAACCAGCTTCCACTTTTTATCCGTGAGGCAGACACCTTGTGTAATTTTAAGAATAGACTTAAAACTTTCCTTTTTACACAATCCTATAGTCAGGGTTAGCTTGGGTTCTTCTGAGCTTTCCCTTTAGTTATGCTGCTATAGGCGCAGACTGCTGGAGGACATACATTTCTTCACTCTGCTGTCTCTCTTTACTCTCCATGTTTGTATTAATTGTTTTTGCTGTCATTAACTGTTTCTGTTTATCTTTCTATAGACATGACGACTGGCCCAAATCCATTGGTGTTTGTCTCTTTCCTGTCAGCTCAGACCCAGTCGGCTCAAGCAGAGGGCCGCCCATCCTGAGCCGGGTTCTGCTAGAGGTTTCTTCCTGTTAAAAGGGAGTTGTTCCTTTCCACTGTCGCCAATCGTGCTGCTCAGGATGGGGGATTGCGCTGAATTATTAATTTAACTCAATCGGCTGGTTTCTTAGATAGAAAATGTTTTATTATTAATTGGTTGATTTTTCTGTAAAGTGCCTTGAAATTACTTTGTCATGAACTGGCGCTTTATAAATAAATAAACTTGAAACTAGTTTACCACTGTGGAATATGAGGGATGTCCCAGCGTAAAACAGCGGAAGGAGTGTCAAGGTACTTTCAGCCAATCAAAGGAGAGAATATGTAACTGAGAAGCCAAAACTCGAAAAAATCTTAGTTTTGCTGGCCCCGCCCCTATTCACTAAACTAAAGCAGCTTGAAACAGAGCATCCAGAATTTTTTTTTCTCTCAATTTGGCCCAGATAGTTCTAATTAATACCAAAGATCACTGGGAAAATAGTGAGAAATTGATGGAATGGCAACTTTAAGATAAAGAAAAGAGAGAGTACACAGATTTAAAGCTGGACTAAACCGTCTCTAAATTACATTTCTGCCTACGGCCCCACTTTTTAAAAAATGCATAAAAAAAGAGGTGTGGCTGGAGGACACCAAGGGTGGCAGGCTTAGCTGTGATTGAGATGCACCTACTGCCAGCCAGCCAAAACCAGAGATGAACAGATGAAAATGGAGGAAGATGTGGACCAGACGAGCAGCTCTGATCTGAATTGTTTTGAGTGGATTGTTCGCCCTGCAGCAGCTTAGCGGCATAGAATGGGGCTCTTCTCTTCGTGCAGGGTTCCCACACGTCCTGAAAAGCCTGGAAAATGAAAGACCAATTTTCCAGTCCTGGAAAACACATGGAAAATGGGGAAAAAAGTAAAGTGTACTTGAAATGTTCGCGTTGTCATGGAAAATAATTTTCCCTCCTTGTGCATGAACATAATCGGGTTAAACATTCTACGCATTGATGTCTGTTTTCAGCTGCCTTCAGTGGGTAATATTGAGCTTGTCTTTCATTTCTGCATGTGGCCAACACCCCACATGATGATACCAATCTCAACCAACATCAAATTGCACATTTCCTTAGAATAGTTCTGCTTCCCAGTGTTTCTATCTGTCTTTGTAGATTTATCAATTTTTAAGACTCAAGTAAGGATTTATTTCTCCAAAGAAGGTAAAAAACTAGCGACTTTCAGATCAAGAGTATTGCTGTATCGCAGTATATCAAGAGGTCTTTCGTCTCCTCTCTGCTGAGTGACAGATGAGCAGTGGAGAGTCATGGGCGTCTCATAACCCATACCTTTGCATGAAATATATTTTTGGTTTTAGAGGATCCATAGTGAGCATGACAACAGCTTCGAAATAGTGACAGGTAACAAGTAGTCTTACCGGCCCACATTCCACTCAGTAGCTACGTTTACATGCGCCAAATTTCCCCGATCTGATTAAAATCTTGGTCGATCTGAATTCCCAAATCCCTGTTTACATGGACACTAACTGAAATGATCTGATCATGCCATGAGTACACATGCACCAAGCACTCGATCAGGTTAAATGAGTTGAGCATGCGCACAGCGAGTTGTCTTTCCGGGAGAAGAAAAAAAAGTAAACAAACTCCGTCCTTTCTGCACGTCTTTCCCGCCCCATCGTGTGCTCGAGCTGACTCACGTTATCCCCAATATGGACCTTCTGCGGGTGATTACCTTTATGTTTGGGTTTTTACTGGTCGCATTAACCAAGCTAGCGGCTGAATACATATTACTACTGCTCCTCCGCCACAGGAGAGGAGAGCAGGATGACAGGATGACTGCACCAGCAGACCACTTCTGTTTACTTCCCGCTATGTTTTCTACTTGAGTCTGCGAAAGTGGAAAGACGTCACGCTGAAGTTATACGCATGCGCAAAGGGCTCTTTTCACCCTTTCTTTCCGAATGGGTGTATACATGCACGTCTATCCGAATGAAGATCGGACAAAACCACCTCTCTCGATCGGAAGTAAATTTCTTTCGGATCAGGCTGCATCGGATCAAAACATTCGGGTTGACATGTTTACATGACGTCTTTTTTATCCGATTGGGCGTTTATTCCGATTAAATGTGCCCATGTAAACGTAGCTACCGTTTCAGATTTGTTCTATTGTCCGACAGCAGAAACAAAAAATATGTGAATGAGAAAAACGTGATGAATTCAGTTCTATCAAAATACTGTGTATGTGCAAAGTAGAGCCCAAACTTTTCATACTGTTTTTAGAGCGCAGAGGCAATGAGAACTGAAAACTTACATGTTCACTTGAACAAGGTTGTTAACATGAGGAAATTGAATTCAACATGGCTAAATTAATAAATAAAATGATTTTAACTGGTAACCATAAATTTACTATAGTTATACTATGAACACCAAGAAGCTACAATAACAGATATATTTTAGAGGAACATTTTAATTGAAATGACATTGCTTTGTTTTATTTTGACCTTTTAGCACTGCAGGATAGGATTTGAGTTTGATATTTATATTTTTGATTTATTTTTGCAGTGATTTTTATTCTTACTTGAAGAATGCAGGTGTCAGATGCACTAAGTAAAATGTAAGTAAACACACAAATTAAACGAAAACTGTTTTGGTGACTTATTGAACATTTAATACTTTGTAGAGAAAGTACAAGAAAGATTGAGATGAATAAACATATAAACAATCTGGTTAAATGAACAAAATATAAGGTACAAGTAAATAGAACTTCTCCAAAGCTTGGGATGATACTCAAAATGTACCATAGACAAAAGATTACAAAATTTTGATAAATCAAAATAATTCAAAGTCAAAAAACACATAACTCATTAGTTTACGTCATTATGTTTACCAGATACAATGCGAGCCGATAAAATTAATTTAAAAATTTTATAATTTTCTAAAGTTAGAGACTAACTGCAAATAAAGCTTGTCTGTGAGAGTTTAGACTTTTAAACTGATATAAGCACGTAAAATAGCAGCGTATGAACGAAAATGACCCTTTAGTTGTGTTGCATCGCAAGAGGAAAGCAGGGGGCATTAAAAAAGACAACAATCTTTGGACAACTATAATACTAATATAATATTATAGGTACAATATAATCTATCCATTTCAAAATATATCCCAATATATTGGTATATCACCCAGCCCTAGTTATGATAACTGTAGCAGCTGGAAGTCTTGAAAATGTCCTGGAAAATCATTTCAAGCAAAGAGTGGGTACCCTGATTGTATAAATGGTTAAATTTGATTCAACTGTATTGTTCCTTGTTCTTAAACCTCTATTTAGATTTAAAGGATTTAGTTCTAATTTTATAGTAGTAGTAGGTTGCAACCTTTTAATAAGTTTTAACAAGTTATCTAGTATCTAGTTCTCTTCTTTGGAGGTAACTGAGTTTAGGATGAATCATTCATTTCTGTTCTATTATTTAATTTTAATTCTAGTTTTGATCAGTTAAATTCCTTTTAACTTTCAATCATAGGTCCATTTACCATCACCAAAATAAATTGTATTGCAAAAGTAACCTCTTAGTCATTTCAAGTTCAGGCAATTGAATAAAAAATGTAAAAATGTTCAACTCAAAATTATCTATCAAAAAGCTGAACAAATTCATAAATCCCAGTTTCCAAGTTTGTTTCGATAGTTCTGAATAGCAGTCAGAATTTACTGGGAGTCCACTGCAGCTCTGCAAGAATATATGAACAGATCACTCTGGTTTAGAAACCAGGCAACACGACCAGCAGAGGGCGCTGTGCTCCAGAATGTTCAGAAAATTCATGGGTGGTTCACCATCTTGCTCATCCCCGTGTTTTCTCAAGTCTATTTTAGCTGGATACTCTCGTACCCACTCATTCCTAGCAACCTTTTGTGGGCCGGTCAGAGTCGAGCAGCGGACTGCTGAAATATTACATGTTCTACCCAGAACATGACAAAATCCATTCACTACACTTAACAAAACTAAAGTTAAATATTTACATGTTATCTGATCTTTTTTGGGTGGGGAAAATAAGTCAGTAAATTTATGAAAAAAGAAACGTCTCATTGAAATAAAATTGAACTGACAGCAGTTTAAATCTTATTTTTCTTTGCAGACACTAAACGTTCCCTCTGCTGTTTTAAAACTACAGTTTAATGATGAACTACAGACTTCAACAGCTGAACTGAGACATTATACAAACCAACATAAGAGAAAGTTACAGGATTAACAAAATTACACCTTCTCACCTTTGTGAGTTCTCATGTGAAATGTCATGCCTCCCTTTCGACTAAAGCTTTTTCCACAGGTCTGACATAAAAAAGGCTTCTCACCCGTGTGGGTTCTCATGTGATCAAGTAAACCACTTTTTCTACTAAACTTCTTTCCACAGCTCTGACATGAGAAAGGCTTCTCGTCTGTGTGAATTCTCATGTGATCTTTTAAAACATGTTTATAAATGAAACTTTTTCCACAGGTCTGACATGAGAAAGGCTTCTCACCTGTGTGAGTTCTTATGTGACAGAGTAAATGACCTCTTCGACTGAAGGTTTTTCCACAGGTCTGACATGAGAAAGGCTTCTCGTCTGTGTGAGTTCTCATGTGATAGATTAAACTACTTATTTGACTGAAGGTTTTTCCACAGGTCTGACATGAGAAAGGCTTCTCACCTGTGTGAGTTCTCATGTGACAGAGTAAATGACCTCTTTGACTGAACCCTTTCTGACAGGTCTGACATGAGAAAGGCTTCTCACCTGTGTGAGTTCTCATGTGAAGGTGTAAATTACCAATTAGAGTGAAACTTTTTCCACAGGTCTGACACGAGAAAGGCTTCTCACCTGTGTGAGTTCTCATGTGAAGGTGTAAATTACCAATTAGAGTGAAACTTTTTCCACAGGTCTGACACGAGAAAGGCTTCTCACTTGTGTGAGTTCTCATGTGATCAAGTAAACTACTTTTTCTACTAAACTTCTTTCCACAGGTCTGACATGAGAAAGGCTTCTCACCTGTGTGAGTTCTCATGTGATCAAGTAAACCACTTTTTCTACAAAACTTCTTTCCACAGGTCTGACATGAGAAAGACTTCTTTAGTTTTGGATGGTCTACATTGTCTCTGTGATCACTGGTTTTTGGATGTCTCTGATTTTCTATCAGCTGTTTTAGCCCACTTAATTCTGAGTCTTCATTCCCACTTCTTTCCTGGTTCCCAGCTTCAGTACAGTTCTGAGGGAGGAGCTGGTCCTTGTTCGTATCTGGTTCAGTGTGGTCTCTTCCCTCTTCAGCAGGAGTCACCATGAAAGTTTCCGTCTCCAGTTTGAGTACAAGCTGCTCATCACTGTGACTGAAACCAAGATCCTCCTGTTTGATTAAAATCTGTGGAATTTCTGGTTCTTCTGACTCTTTTGAAGATTGAGATTCCTGTTGCTCCTCTTTAATTTGTAGGTCATCTATATCTTCTTGTGTTTGTTCTGGTTCCTCCTGGTCCAAACTGGCGCTCCTCTCCTGATTACAGTCCTGCTGATCAGTAAGAACCTCTTCCTCCTTAAAGACAAAATGCTGTGGGAGTTCGATTCTGTGTAGGTTTATTTGTGGTTTCCAGCTGATTTCCAGCAGTCTGCGCTGACGAGCCACCTCTTGTTCATAACGATTGACGGTTTTTTCAAATTGGTTGAATATTTCTTCAGCAGCTGCAGTTAGTCGCGCGTTGATAAACTCTCTCAGTAACGGAATTGAAGACATTGTTACTGCACACACTCAAATATTCACTTTAAACACCGAAACCGTGTCTGAACGAGGAGAAACACGAAAATTGCTAACGATACTAGCGCCACATATAGAAATAAGTCGATTTTCTTCTTCTTCTGCACCCTTCTTCTTCTTCTTTTGTGTTTTCTTGCGGTTGGCAAACAACTATCTGGTGCATTACCGCCACTACTGGCTTGGAGTGTGGACCAGAATGACTCTAAATAAACGATATCCAATCACACAAATTAGTTTGTTTTAAAAACTGAAATAAAAAAATGAAACTGTGGTTAAACTGGAGCTCCTCTCCTGATTACAGTCCTGCTGGTCTATCAGAACCCCCTCCTCCTTCCAGACATAATGCTGTGGAAGTTTATTAGTTCCTGCTGTTTTTTTCATGTCAGAGCGGGTTTTCTCTGCTGGAGGCAGGTAGCCTGACCAATCAGATACTCCTGCATTATTTTCAAATGCAGAAGGGTCCAAGAGAGTCTGGCTGCAGACCTCCACTGTCAGGATCCTCCCCCCAGACCTCCACTCTCAGGACCAGCTCTGCTGTCAGGACTGGAAGTTTATTCTAAGAGTTTCAAATTAAAAGCGGACACGGAAGCATGGACCGGAAGTTTATTCAAAGCCTTTCAAAACAAAAGCGGACATACTGGAAGCCCTTATTTCTTGTTCCCCATGTGAATATGCTTTATTTATTGTGGCCTTATTTATGTATATATTGTAACTATGATTCAAAAGCAAGTACACCAGAACATTTAGGCACAGAGTTTTAGTTTTCCCTGTGAGCACACGCTAGTTCTTGGGGCATTAATTTGTAAATGGTAAATGTCCTGTATTTGTATAGTGTTTTTCTAGTCATTCAGACCACTCAAAGCGCTTTCACACTACAAGGTTTTGCATTCACCCATTCACACAACCCGATACGTAAACCGGGGGGAGAGGGTAGGGGCTAACACTCACACAACCCGATACGCAGATCGGGGGGCAACATGGGGTTCAGTGTCTTGCCCAAGGACACTTCGACATGTGGCGGTGGAAGCCGGGATCGATCCACCAACCTTCAAATTGGAGGACGACCGCTCTAACCACTGAGCCACAGCCACAGCCAGTGTCTAATAAATATTATTTATGTGTAGTCTCGTTCATTTACCATGATTTTAAAAGATGTTTATTTTCACTTCAACTGGATAAAATGCAAGAAAAGTACAGCTATTATGATACCCTTAAAACATTACTGCATTATTTTACTTCATACAGTATTTTAGATTTCATTAGCTAAAAGGACAGCTGTTATTTCAGTCTGCACTACCTATTTGTTTGTTTTGAAACACAACATTTGTGAAAATGCATCCTGATGTGTGATGTGTGGTGCACAATTCTTCTACACACCAACCTATTGCTGACTGTTCTTTGCCTCTACAATATTATTTATCATTGAAAATATGGCCTCCTGCACTGTTGGACTCATTTTCATATCGATTTACTCTATTCTTTATACAGACATACTTATATTAGAATTGCAACACCTCATCATAATCAATTTAATGATTGCTTTATACTTTTTGTACTACGTTCTTACGCCATGGGAGCACGTGGAATTGCCAATAGAGGATGCAGGATCGATTAAATTAATTTTGTGTACTCCATTGATTAATTTACTGAATACCTAGCTAAATGACCTAGAACAGCAGACACCAAATAAACTTTCAAACTTTTTATTGCAGTTTTACCTCACAGTACATCATATACCCTCTCTTATTGACAATTTCTTCACAGAAGACAAACATGTCTTCAGTGTTTTGAAAGAAAAACTTGAAAGGCTCAAGAATACATTCTTTGTCCTCATCTTCTATGTTGAGAGTGTCATCGAAGAGGTTTGCCAGTTGCTGCATGGCCTCCCCAGTACATGTGGCATCGATGTTTAAAATTGCAGTAATCTCCACCCTGGCAGCAAACAGTTGCAGGTTACTCTGCATCCAGTCCGTTGCTTTCTTGCAGATGTAAAACACTGATCACTGTACTGGTCTAAAGGGAAAAAAGTGTCAGCTTTCTGTCAAGGCATGAAAGGTCATCTCGCAAAATTTAACAACATTGATGTCAGGCCTACCTCTCCTTCAGTTGTCTCCACCTCCTGCACAACTTGAGCAGCAGTTTGGTCCCACCTTTTCTTCCTCTCTTCAGCCTAAAAAGTATTATTTTGCAATAAATATAAGCAGAGGTCACAAAGTCAGTCTACAAACCCTGTAGTGGGATGGGAAACATGACATAAGATTAACTGAAAACAACCAATAAAGACTGAGAAAAAAAGGAATGCAAACAGACCTCAGTCATGTCCTCCAATTTTCGCTTCAGTCTAAAAACTGAAGGACAGAACCGAGGTGGACACTGCAGCTGTATCTTTTATGATGCGTTCACACCGGCCACTTTGTCAACGTCAAGCAACGCTCATAACATTCCAAGTTTGACGTTTGAAAGTTGAAGCTCATAACGCCTGCCAGTCATAGCGCATAGGCGTTAAAGCTCGTAACGCTGGACCGTTAAAAAGAGCGCAAAGGCGGGGCTTCCTTTGTTATCGGATGTTCGGAGCTATGGCGGATCACATAGAGAGAGTGGCTGGGCTTTATTTACTCCGTTTGTGGATACACCCCATTCTTCAGATGTGTTTTGAGTTTGAGGAGTTAAACCATTTGCTCCAGGAGCTACATATGGATGAGGTTTGCTTCCAGCACTACTTCCGTCTGTCCTGCACCCTGTTTGAAGACTTCCTGCTTCATTCAGGTACGTCACTACGATGAGACGCTCTGATTGGTTGACATACCGCTTCAAGAGTGTTATGAACGTCAAAAGTTCAGCTAGCTGAACTTTCTGCGTTTTGAGCTTTTCAAGCTTGAAAGAGGGCAAATACCCACATTGTTTAGGGACCTGCCTAAAGTTTTGTTTACCTTCTAAGTAAGAGAGTTTACTTACATTTTTTGTTTTTTTTTCTGTGTGTGTGCATGTGAATGTGTGTGAATGACAATGCTACTTAAATGTAATATAAAACTATTAACAATTACTACTCGAGGTCAAAGGGATAGTGTCAAAAGAAAGGCTTTATTTTTATACTGCAAAACTAAACTAGCGCAATGTATTCTACTTCAGGAAACTCATTCAAATGAAACAGATGAAAAATTTTGGGCTACAAAATAATCTTTTCACATGGTACGTCAAGATCAGCAGGTGTAGCAATTCTATTCAAAAACTGCCAAGGGAAAATAATTACTACAAAATCTGATGAAAATGTCCACTGGATTTTAACAGTGCTTCAACTAGATGACTCTATTTAAATTCTAGGAAATATTTATGGTCACTGCAGCATAGCACAGAACAGAAATCTCCTCACTGAAATAAAGGAAGTGCTACTTCAATTCAAATAAAATATGTATCAGAAAACATCATTTTAGGAGGAGACTGGAACATGGTTAAAGATGACTGGCTCGACAGACTTCCCAGCAAATATAATTCTCCGCATCTAAATTTCATGTTATTTGACTATTGTGAATCCTTAAATCTTACAGACCCATGGAGACAAAAAAATCCAGGTAAAAGACAATGGGCCTCATTCATGAAGTGTTCTTACCCACAAATGTGTTCGTAGTGCCTTCTTAAGAAGATTTTTGGCATTCACGAAACAAGTTCTTAACTCACTGTTCTCAGATCTAAGAACAAATCCTAAGAACACCGAGGAGGACTCGCACGCACAGACAACACTCACACTTTGAATGTGCAACTGCGCTCATGAAATAAATAAGTTATTTTATTTCAAATTACTGTGCAAATAAAATATAGGCTTATGGCTTATCGGTGCGTAAAATGTGTATTCTCTGCAATTTGATGACCACCAAACACGTAAATAGACAATTTACCCAGTATATTTCAGGTGATCGAGGTTACACACTGGCACCCTGGCTCATGACTCCGTTAACCCACCCAAGGACACAGCAAGAGATGGTTTACAATCAAAAGCATGCGCGCACACGCTCATGCGTCGAGCACATCATCGGTGTCCTCAAGGGTCGATGGATGTGCTTGGACACAGCAGGTGTCAAGCTGCTGTACAAGCCAGAAAAGGTATATTTTACAATTCAATGTGTTATGAGTAAAACATTTTAATCTAACTAATTAATGTTGCAGGTGTGCAGAATAATCGTTGCATGCTGTGTCCTGCACAATGTTGCAATGAAGCGTGGTGTGCCAATTGTGTGCGTGGCTCCCCCAGACAACATGCAGCCTCCTGAGCTACATCTTGAGCCAGAACACAGGGCGGCCTTATTAATTAGACAGCACATTATTGATCAAATGTAACATGTCAAAATAAACAAAATAACAGGAACAACTGTCTGGTTTTATTTATTTTTCCATTATTGTACAAATTTGTTGACGTGTGTCAGACATTTCACGAAGAGTAGATACAATTTGAGCAAGTGACTCTGCTATCCGCTCTTGATTTTCTAGCACAGTGTCTGAGATTATTCTTGGTTGATGGGCAGACGCCGCAGGAGCACGTGTCGGGGTCCGGGCCTTGACCTGAGTCAGGTTTCTTGCCTGTGCTGGAGTGCCGCTCTGCACAGATGTTCCACCAACCAGGTCGTCTGTGGAAAGACAAATATTATGTACAGTATATATGGCCAATATAGTGAATTAAGATGTAGAATTGAAATTACCTAATATTAAGGCCTATTTTTTTTAAATGTGAAGTGACAAAAATAAAGATGTATTTTCTGGAAAAAACTTTTAATGCAAAAAGGTGTAAAAGTTACCAAAAAAAGTAACCTACCCTCAGATTCAGATAAGACGATTGAGAAGTCCACATCTGTATCTAGGGCCTGGGTGCCTGGGACTCCACTGATGGCAGTCTCTCCGATTATGGCTGCAATCCGTTCATCCACCTGCAAAACGCCAGCACTGGTTGATGGTCCGCCTCCAGTTCCAACCACATTCCTCCGGTGTTCAGCAATTTTCTTTTTAGACTCTGATTTTAAGTCGAACCACTTTATTTTTACCTCTGCAGTGGTGCGTCTTTCTGTGGAAACAGCATTGACGTTTTCTGCTATCGTGTCCCATGCAGAGTTTTTTTGAATGGCCTGATGACCTGTTGAAACGCTAGAGAATAATCTTTGTGTTCAGCTACTCCTTGTAACAGCACTTCTATTTCTGTAGAGTTGAAGTTTTTCTTTCTTTTGTCAGGCTGCTCCTCGGTCTCACATTTGCACTTTGGCATTTTGTCCTCTGATGGATTGCTTTGCGCACTGTACTTTTTTGCCCTTTATATGGGAAAAATAGGCGGTAACTTATGCAAATGAGTCATTACACGCACACGCTTCCAATTTGGCATTCACGAAAACTAAGAACACCTGTACGAATGATTACCCCTGGTTAAGAACGTGTCGTGAATCTGGCGCACTTTCTCCCAAGAACCTTCTTTAGTACCGTTCTTAAGAAGATTTTTAAGAACATGTTCATGAATGAGGCCCAATATTCTTGGTTCAAACCAGATGGTTCAGCCAAATCCAGACTTGATTAATGGTTTGTCAGTGATGACATACTCAATCAAATCTCAAACTGAGAAATATTACCAACACCTCTCACTGATCACTGCTGTGTAGAGTTAGCTGTAACACCTCTCCCACAAACCTTCAAAAAAATAGTTACTGGAAATTCAACTCCACATACTTCATAAGGATTTTTGCCAAGGCATTGAAAATCTTATACAAAATGTTCTAGAAGATGAATCCTTAGTGTCCTTTACCCATAAATGGGAATTTCTGAAATATAAAATTCGTCAGTATTCAATCTCTTATAGCAAACAACTCAAAAAGAAAAACTGTATGGAAGAAGCAGAGGTTATAAAAAATATACTTTCAATTACCCTGTGAACCACAATATCAGAAAATTAACAGATCAGATTATTGCAACTTGAAGAGAAATTGAATAAAATATATGAAAGGAAAGCTCGACGAGCCTATATAAGATCACGGGTAAAGTGGATGGAGGATGGTGAAAAGAACACAACTTACTTCTGCAGATTAGAAAAAACAAGACAAGAGCGAAAAACAATAAAATCTTTAATAATCAATGGTGATGAATGCTCTAATGAAACATCTATTGCACATGAAATTACCATGTTCTACCAAAACCTATACACCTCCTCCTACTCAGCTCCAAAGGCAGAGAGCCTCTTGAAACAAATCAAACAACATCAGCTGATGCAGAACACCTGGAGCTGCTACCAATATAAGTTCCTTTCCACCTACAGTTCAGGGGGGAAGCTTCTCGTTCCCCTTACCTCACATTTATTTTGTGTTTGGCTGGGTGTGGGTGCCTTGCTCCCTCACCCTGGGTTGGGTAATCTTTTTAGTTCCATAATTTTAATAAACTCCTCCAATTGGTTTTGGTCTGTGGGCGTCTCACCCTCATTGTTGTGTCATGGCTTTGAGCCAAGTCATGACAAATTGGGGTCTCGTCCTTTGTTTGCTTTCCTTGTGCCAAATTGGGAGTTTGTTTGCTTGTTGCTCATCTTGAAATTTCTTTGGTTTAATCTGGAACTTGGTTTGTTTGCGCTGATAACTGGCGATTGTCAACTTGGTTTGGTGACATGTTGCGTTGATAACTGGTGTTTGCCTACTTGTTTTGGAGATTTTTTTTCTCTTTGTGCCACTTGTTTGGGATGTGTGGAATTTGTTCTTGTTTGGTGAGTTGCTGTACTTCATTTCTGTGTTTGTGGAGAAGTATCTTCTCTTTTTGTGGTTGCTGTGTGTTTTTGGGAGAGAAAAAAAACTGAATGTCTCGTATTTTGTTGAAAATCTGCTTCAATCCCCAATGAGGCTTAGTGGCGTTATCACTTTGGGTTTCATCATATTGGCTGTAGTGTTGTAGAACCTTGATTAGAGCAGCTTGTCTCTGTCAGGTCTTGGGGTTTTGGTTGTTTTATTATGTTCTGTACTTCTGGGGTTTTTCAGTAGTTGTTTTTCCTTTTGTCGGTGTCTTAGGTCATGTTGTGCTTTTATTTTCCTTAGTCATCTAGTTTCCTGTTTTGCTTTTTATTTTGGTTATGTCTGTACTTCCTGTTCTCCTCATGTATCATTCAGTATCTTGTCAGCTTATCTCTTCAGTCTAGTGTTTTTCTGTTCAGGTGTTTCTTGTGTCTGTGATTAGTTCCTGTGTTTGTTTCTCCCCATGTCCTCAGATGTTTTGAGTTTTGTAATCAGTTTGGTGTTTGGTTAGTCAGTGTCGAGTGGTTGTCTCAAAACTTGTATGTCTTAGTTGTTCCAGTCTCAGTCTTTGTCTCTCACCACCCTGTTTGGATGTCTTTGCTTCTCTTCAGTTCCTTATCTCCATGTATGTTTGTTTTGCTGCCCCGTCTGCATTTTTGTTCTTATTAAACTTTTAGTTGTACTTTAGTTTTTGTTGTCCCCCTCACTGCATTTGGGTCCAACATACAAACCTTTAAAAAACGTGACAGTCTCGGGAGCCGCTCTGTGGATCAGGGTAAGTCTCTAGCTTCTGGTGGCTTGTTCTTCCAGCAGGCTTTGCTGATTTAAACTCCTACCAAAGGTTCTGCAGGAAGACTAGGGTTGAGTTAGCTTGAGCAGTAACTTTTTTTTTTAAAGAGTTCCAGTCAGGATTTAGAGCTCATCATAGCACTGAAACAGCACTGGTGAAAATTTCGAATGATATTCTCATGGCCTCAGACAGTGGACTTGTGTCTGTACTTGTCCTGTTAGATCTCAGTGCTGCGTTTGATACTATAGATCATAAGATCCTATTGAAGAGGCTTGAATATATCGAAATTCAAGAAACTGCATTAAACTGGTTTAACTTTTTTTTTTCTTTTTTTTTTTTTCTGCATGTAGCCAGCACCCCGTGTGATGCTACCAATCTCAACCAACATCAAATTGCATATTTCCTTGGAACAGTTCTGCTTCCCAGTGTTTCCATCTGTCTTTGTAGATGTGTTTTTTTTTTTTTTTTTTTTTTTTTTTTTTTTTTTTTTTTTTTTTTTTTTTTTTTCCAGACTCAAGTAAGGATTTATTTCTCCAAAGAAGGTAAAAAAAACTAGCAACTTGCAGATATCAAGAGGTCTTTTGTCCTCTCTCTGTTGAGTGACATGAGCAGTGGAGAGTCTCATAGCCCATACCTTTGCATGAAATATTTTTGGTTTTAGTGGATCCATAGTGAGCATAAAGACAGCTTCGAGATAGTGACAGGTAACAAGTAGTCTTAGTCTTTAGTAAAAATATGACTTTTTTTTTTTTTTCCATGTTAAACTTTTTCGCTGCATTGAATTAATTTTGTCTGTCTTTCAAGTACTCTTTCCAATCTTCTAATGTGTTCTTTTTGACTTTCTATTTCTTCACTTAGGTTTTTCAGCTTTGTTCCCTGGTTGCATAGCCTGTTCCATACTCCTCCTGGCTCTGACACTGGCTCCTCATGGGTTCCTGGACTGTCCCTCTCATCTGATACCATCTCAAGTCCCCCGTCACTTTCCCTTATCTCATTCACCTCACTGCTGTTGCTTCTTTCCTCATTCTCTGAAATTATAATTGCACTGTTAGAATAAAGAACAACTCTTAAATAAAATATGAACGTCTAATATTTCAAAACGTTCATACCACAGTTTACTCTAATACAGTACGTGTGGTCACTGGTCAGTGGATCAACATGCAGTGAAAGTTCTGTTGTATGTCTCACTGCGGGATCCTTCCTCCTCTTTGGTTCAGGTCGATGAACAAAAAGGGTTGCTAGAAATGCTCGGATAAAATAAATCGGCTACTCTGTGAAGGAATTAGGAAAAATTATTATTCAATAATTACCAAAAATCGCCAGGGGAAATGTGAAAATATTCAATTTTTGTGATCTGTCCCGCCATACGCCATTCAAACTGACTTACGGCACTGGGATGTTTGGAACTATTGAGACCTCCATGAACCAAGTGACCGCGAGTCGGCCAGTTCAAAGCATGTCGTAACTCTCTTTCTAAGGCACTGGGTGGGGTTAAATGTTTGACTCCGCCCACGTTGTGCCCCCTCCCAGCAGAGGCCATTTAAATGACAGTGCAGAGGGCGACTGAATGACCCACTGATGTAGTTGTGTCAAACACCCATCAGAAGGCATCATTTCCTCATTCACTCTTCTACCTGTGTTCAGACATTCATTTCAGGGATTTAATTTGAGATGTATTGTTTTCACTTTTTGGAAACCAATTTAATATTTGCCGTTGGAATCAAGTGTAAAGAATTTGAATTTTATCTTAACCTGTGGTGAATGACCCACTGTCGCAGTTACTTCTGCTGCTCAGCAGTGGGCGTCTGAATAACACATTGCTGCAGTTACTTCTGTTGTCCAACAGAGGGCGACTGAATGAAATTCAAGATTCTTTATTTGTCACGTGCATAGTTATACAGGTACAACACACAGTGAAATGTATCCTGAACCACTGCATTCACCTGTGGTGAATGACCCACTGTCGCAGTTACTTCTGCTGCCCAGCAGAGGGCGACTGAATGACCCACTATTGTAGTTGTATCAAATGCCCAGCAATTGGCGCCATTTCCTCATTCACTCTTCTACCAGTGTTCAGACTTTCATTTCAGGAATTTAGTTTTAGATGTACTGTTTTCACTTTTTGGGCGTTTAAATGACACAGTTTTGCAGTTACTACTGTTATCCAGCAGAGGGCGTTTAAATGACAGTTTTGCAGTTACTACTGTTATCCAGCAGAGGGCGTTTAAATGACACAGTTTTGCAGTTACTACTGTTGTCCAGCAGAGGGCGACTGAATGACCTACTGCTGCAGTTACTTCAAATGCCCAGCAGATGGCGCCATTTCACCCTCCAACCAAGTGTTCAGACATTAATTTCAGGCTTTTAGTTTTATATTAATTGTTTTCACCTTTTGGAAACCAAAATACAATTTATAATTAGCCGTCGGAATCAAGTGTAAAGAATTTGAATTTTATCTGAATCTATGGTGAATGACTAACTGCTGCAGTTATTCCTGTCCAGCGCCAGGCGTCTCAAATGCCCCTTTTCCACCGACAAATCGGCACGGCGCGATTGAGAGCGGTACAGTATAGCGCGGATCAACCCGCTTGAGGTGGTGGAAACATAAAGCGGACGTAAGTGGGGATAGGGGCGTGCCCATCTGGCTATGAAAAGTGGTGCACAAAAGTCTTTGTCCGCGACGTCACAGCGCGTGAAACAACAACAACAATGGCGGATATACGTGTGTTTTTATACTTTGCACTCTGTCTGTGGTTTATTTTGGTTGGTTTGATTTTTGGTTCTTGTGGAGGAAGTCGCCATTGTCCAAAGTCAATTGTATTTTAAAATAAAATATTTGTATGGTTGCTGGGAGTTTTTTGTAAAGCCTTTTGCGGGAGCGCTTCTGAATCACACCACGTGAACGCCACACACAGCTGGGCTAATCAGGGGCTACCACTACGTAGGTAGTCGTGTCACTGGTAGCAGTTTACTGGACCAATCAGTAGACAGGTGGGCGTGTGGGCCACCGAGGAGGTGGTCTGAAAAAAGAGGCCGGGTTGGTGCGGAATGACGCGGTTAAGACCCGAGGAAGGCGGTGGAAAAGGGTCCGCAGGGGGTTAAAGTGAACCGAGCCGCACCTTGTACTGTCGGTGGAAAAGCGGTAAAAGACCCTCAAAGACTGCTGTAACTTCTGCTGCCCAGCAGAGGGCGTTTAAATGACCAACTGCTGCAGCTTCTTGTGTTGTCCAGCAGAGGGCGACTGAATGACCCACTGCTGCAGTTTCTTCTGTTGTCCAGCAGAGGGCGACTGAATGGCCCACTGCTGCAGTTTCTTCTGTTGTCCAGCAAAGGGTGACTGAATGACCCACTGCTGCAGTTTTTGTGTTGTCCAGCAGAGGGCGACTGAATGACCCACTATTGTAGTTGTGTCAAATGCCCAGCAATTGGCGCCATTTCCTCATTCACTCTTCTACCAGTGTTCAGACTTTCATTTCAGGAATTTAGTTTTAGATGTACTGTTTTCACCTTTTGGAAACCAATTTAATATTACCCGTTGGAATTAAGTGTAAAGAATTTGAATTTTATCTTAACCTGTGGTGAATGACCCAAGCTCAGCAGTGGGTGTCTGAATGACAAATTGCTGCAGTTACTTCTGTTGTCCAACAGAGGGCAACTGAATGAAATTCAAGATTCTTTATTTGTCACATGCATAGTTATACAGGTACAACACACAGTGAAATGTATCCTGAACCGCTCCTACTTTGTGCAAATAACAAAAGAAACAAAAGAAATAGTCTATAAAAAAACAACAATAATAAATAAATTAATAAAAAATAGAAACAATAGAAAAAAATATTT
Source organism: Pachypanchax playfairii (assembly GCA_006937955.1). Taxonomy (NCBI): domain Eukaryota; kingdom Metazoa; phylum Chordata; class Actinopteri; order Cyprinodontiformes; family Aplocheilidae; genus Pachypanchax; species Pachypanchax playfairii. Next base: position 573,994 of record SSNP01000103.1, read on the forward strand.
ATTCAAAAAATGTGCAAAATAGTACAAAATGTAAACAGAACAATAATAATAAACACTGATTTGTCCCAGTGTGTAAATATTGCTGCATTAATTTTTTCCCCAGCAGATGGCGCCATTTCCCCTTCACGCTTTTACCAGAGTGTTCAGATCTATTATTTTCACCTTTTGGAAACAAAAATGCAATTTAATAATAGCTGTTGGAATCAAGTGTAAAGAATTTTAATTTTATCTGAACCTGTGGTGAATGACTCACTCCTGCAGTTACTTCTGTTGTCCAGCAGAGGGCGACTGAATGACCCACCGCTGCAGTTACTTCAAATTTCACCCTCCAACCAAGTGTTCAGACATTAATTTCAGGCTTTTAGTTTTATATTAATTGTTTTCACCTTTTGGAAACCAAAACACAATTTATAATTAGCCGTCGGAATCAAGTGTAAAGAATTTGAATTTTATCTGAACCTATGGTGAATGACTAACTGCTGCAGTTATTCCTGTCCAGCGCCAGGCGTCTCAAAGACCCTCAAAGACTGCTGTAACTTCTGCTGCCCAGCAGAGGGCGTTTAAATGACCAACTAATGCAGCTTCTTGTGTTGTCCAGCAGAGGGCGACTGAATGACCCACTGCTGCAGTTTCTTCTGTTGTCCAGCAGAGGGCGACTGAATGACCCACTGCTGCAGTTTCTTCTGTTGTCCAGCAGAGGGCGACTGAATGACCCACTGCTGCAGTTTCTTCTGTTGTCCAGCAGAGGGCGACTGAATGACCCACTATTGTAGTTGTGTCAAATGCCCAGCAATTGGTGCCATTTCCTCATTCACTCATCTACCATTGTTCAGACTTTCATTTTAGGAATTTAGTTTTAGATATATTGTTTTTCACCTTTTGCAAACCAATTTAATTTGGCCGTTGGAATCAAGTGTAAAGAATTTGAATTTTATCTAAACGTGTGGTGAATGACCCAAGCTCAGCAGAACAATAATAATAAACACTGATTTGTCCTAGTGTGTAAATATTGCTGCATTTATTTTTTTCCCAGCAGATGGCGCCATTTCCCCTTCACTCTTCTACTAGAGTGTTCGGATTTAATATTTTCACCTTTTGGAAACAAAAATGCAATTTAATATTAGCTGTTGGAATCGAGTTGAAAGAATTAGAATTTTATCTGAACCTTTGGTGAATGACTCACTCCTGCAGTTACTTCTATTGTCCAGCAGAGGGCGTTTAAATGACACAGTGCTGCAGTTACTTCTGGTGTCCAGCAGAGGGCGACTGAATGAGCCACTATTGCAGTTATTTCAAATGCCCAGCAGATGGCGTCATTTCACCATCCAACCAAGTGTTCCGACATTAAAGATCACCCCCAAAATACTAATTGATTCTTCTTTTGGTAATTTCTGACCTTTCCTGAAAATGTCATCAAAATCCAAACATTTGTGGAGGTAGGCCTAATAATGATTTCACTTCACTGTTCCAGTTCAGTTGGCAAGTAACAGGTTTTGGGTTCAAGTTGTGAGGACTCATGGAAATGTAAACATATTACCATTTTGTTAGTATTATTTAATTAAACAAAAACGTATATAGAATAATATGTAACCGTAGTATTTCTATGTATGCTGGTATTCACATGTAAAGGAGAACGCCCGTTTTTTGCAATTGGGGCCTTATTTATTCTGTGAGATGTGTTTTACTTGTCATCAGTGGTACTTTTTTGCGATTCGGATTCCTCTCTGAGATTTTTGATTCACACGGCAAACACCTAAACGCCAATAAACGAGAGTCAGTTGGGCCTACGTTCGCCGACCCTAAATCGGTTTAAAATCAGTTCAAATCCGTTATTTTTTTAATCTGGCCATTTAGATACTCTATTGTTTATTCCGTTCCAGTGCCATCTTGAATCCTGCGCTCATAGAAATGATATTTTTTACAGTGACGGGAGAGTGACGTCATCTCTCCGCGCGCCCATTCTCTTGGTGCAGTGGCTTAGCTTCCTTTGTTTATCATTTCTATGAGCGCAGGATTCAAGATGGCACTGGAACGGAATAAACAATAGAGTATCTAAATGGCCAGATTAAAAAAATAACGGATTTGAACTGATTTTAAACCGATTTAGGGTCGGCGAACGTAGGCCCAACTGACTCTCGTTTATTGGCGTTTAGGTGTTTGCCGTGTGAATCAAAAATCTCAGAGAGGAATCCGAATCGCAAAAAAGTACCACTGATGACAAGTAAAACACATCTCACAGAATAAATAAGGCCCCAATTGCAAAAAACAGGCGTTCTCCTTTAAGATACATAAAGAAACATACTTTACCAAAGATCTACATTTTGGCACCAGACCTGATCATGATGTAAAAAATGGCACCTTTTCATCTAACTTAAAAATGTACCATTGCATGTTGTAGTACCACACAAGAGACAGAATACATTACCATTACCCTGATCTTACTACAGCTCATATTTTGGGAAAATAGGTTTAAATTTAATTTTACTGTCTTTTTCATCATGTAATAACTGCATTGTAGCATCAGTCTCAGGTTTAGGTAGATGATGGTGGAACGTATTTTATTTAATCTACCACTAAATGTGTAAATGTGTAGACAGGTGTAGGCGGCTGTTTTATTATTTTGCACTCTTACATAAATAGGCATACAATCAAACTGACTCTTGGCATTTTGCAATAATTGGGTGGTGGCCTGGGATGATATCAAAATTCCTGGCCTGAATTATTGTCTCAGTCCGCCCCTGCACGATACCCTCGTAAAACACTGCAGTAGTATACGGCACAAACTGTGTCGTAACAGGTATGCATTTGGTCAGTTTAGTGTATCTAGGGGCGTCACTAACTGACAGCAGAGGTGAGCCGCGCAGATGCCTCTGGGTGTGCCCCTAAATTTTGGAAAATGCCCCTAGAAATTTCAGGTTAGGGGCTACAGTGCCCCTTGGATTAAATGTTAGTCTGGAGCCCTGAAGTAGAGCCCCAACTTTTCATATTGTTTTTAGAGCGCAGAGGCAATGAGAACTGAAAACTTACATGTTCATTTGAACAAGGTTGTTAACACAAGTAAATTAAATTCAACATGGTTAAATTAATACATAAAATGATTTTAAGTGGTAACCTGATAGGGAATGAAAAACATAGAATTATACACGTTCATGCCTGACACCAACTTTGAACAAACCTCCTGCATGACCTGTGTGCAGCAGTCACACAGGTCCTGTTATCTGACCCGCTACAGTTATCTGACTTACACATTCTCCCTCAGAACACTTTGTTTTTCCTTAATCCAAAATTGTGAGGTGCCAGCCGCTACTGGCTTGGCTGATTTTGGAGTGATGATTCATGTTATCTGTTATTGCTGTTTCTAAGTGAATAAAGACACTGAGCTGAAGAGGGACCATCAGAGTTGTCAGAGCTGTCTCGCAGAGATGCTGCGAGAGCTTGACCCTCTACTTGGCTGAGTTTTGAACCAAACTTCTTGAGTGGTCTTGATTCTTCTATTTATAATAACGAAAGGTTTTGATAGAATAAGGAAAAAACCTAACAGTAACCATAAATTTATCATAGTTATTATACTATGAGCATCAAGAAGCTACAACAGATTTATTTTAGAGGAATATTTTAATTGAAATGACATTGCTTTGTTTTATTTTGACCTTTTCGCACTGCAGGATAGGATTTGAGTTTTATTTTTATGTTTTTGATTTATTTTTGCAGTGATTTTTATTCTTATTTGAAAAATGCAGGTGTCAGATGCACTAAGTAAAATGTAAGTAAACAAGTAAAGGAAATTGTTTTGGTGATTTATTGAACATTTAATACTTTGTAGAGAAAGTACAAGAAAGATTGAGATGAATAAACATATAAACAATCTGGTTAAATGTACAAAATATAAGGTACAAGTAAATAGAACTTCTCCAAAGCTTGGGATGATACTCAAAATATACGATAGACAAAGATTACAAAATTTTGATAAATCAAAATAATTTAAAGTCAAAAACACATAACTCATCAGTTTATGCCATTATGTTTACCAGATACAATGCGAGCCGATAAAATTGATTTAAAAATTTGATAATTTTCAAAAGTTAGAGACTAATTGCAAATAAAGCTTGTCTGTGAGAGTTTAGACTTTTAAACTGATATAAGCACATAAAATAGCAGCGTATGAACGAAAATGACCCTTTAGTTGTGTTGCATTGCAAGAGGAAAGCAGGGGGCATTAAAAAAGGACAATCTTTGGACAACTATAATACTAATATAATGTTATAGGTACAATATAATCTATCTATTTCAAAATATAACTACAGACTTCAACAGCTGAACTGAGACATTATACAAACCAACATATGAGAAAGTTACAGGATTAACAAAATTACACCTTCTCACCTGTGTGAGTTCTCATGTGATGGAGTAGATAACTCTTTCGAGTGAACCCTTTCCCACAGGTCTGACATGAGAAAGGCTTCTCACCTGTGTGAGTTCTCATGTGAAATTTCACGTCTCTTTTTTGACGAAAACTTTTTCCACAGATCTGACATAAAAAAGGCTTCTCACCTGTGTGGGTTCTAATGTGAATGACTAAATGACCTCTTTGACTGAACCCTCTCCCACAGGTCTGACATGAGAAAGGCTTCTCACCTGTGTGAGTTCTCATGTGAAATTTCATGTCTTCTTTTCGACTAGAGCTTTTTCCACAGATCTGACAGGAGAAAGGCTTCTCACCTGTGTGGGTTCTCATGTGAGGGACTAAATGACCTCTTTGACTGAACCCTTTCCCACAGGTCTGACATGAGAAAGGCTTCTCACCGGTGTGAGTTCTCATGTGACGGTGTAAATCACCTTTTCCACAAAACCCTTTCCCACAGGTCTGACATGAGAAATGTTTCTCACCTGTGTGAGTTCTCATGTGACGAAGTAGAGGATTCTTTCGAGTGAAACTTTTCCCACAGGTCTGACATGAGAAAGGCTTTTCACCTGTGTGAGTTATCATGTGAAATTTCATGTATTCTTTTCGACTAAAGCTTTTTCCACAGGTCTGACATGAGAAAGGCTTCTCACCTGTGTGAGTTCTCATGTGATCAAGTAAACCACTTTTTCTACTAAACTTCTTTTCACAGGTCTGACATGAGAAAGACTTCTTTAGTTTTGGATGGTCTACATTGTCTCTGTGATCTCTGGTTTTTGGATGTCTCTGATTTTCTATCAGCTTTTTTAGCCCACTTGATTCTGAGTCTTCATTCCCACTTCTTTCCTGGTTCTCAGCTTCAGTACAGTTCTGAGGGAGGAGCTGGTCCTTGTTCGTATCTGGTTCAGTGTGGTCTCTTCCCTCCTCAGGACGAGTCACCATGAAAATTTCCGTCTCCAGTTTGAGTACAAGCTGCTCGTCACTGTGACTGATACCAAGATCCTCCTGTTTGATTAAAATCTGTGGAATTTCTGGTTCTTCTGACTCTTTTGAAGATTGAGATTCCTGTTGCTCTTCTTTAATTTGTAGGTCATCTATATCTTCTTGTGTTTGTTCTGGTTCCTCCTGGTCCAAACTGGAGCTCCTCTCCTGATTACAGTCCTGCTGATCAGTAAGAACCTCTTCCTCCTTAAAGACAAAATGCTGTGGGAGTTCGATTCTGTGTAGGTTTATTTGTGGTTTCCAGCTGATTTCCAGCAGTCTGCGCTGACGAGCCACCTCTTGTTCATAACGATTGACGGTTTTTTCAAATTGGTTGAATATTTCTTCAGCAGCTGCAGTTAGTCGCGCGCTGATAAACTCTTTCAGTAACGGAATTGAAGACATTGTGACTGCACACACTCAAATATTCACCTTTAACACCGAAGCCGTGTCTGAACGACGAGAAAAACGAAAACTGCTAACGCTACTAGCGCCACATATAGAAATAAGTCGCTTTTCTTCTTCTTCTTCTGCGTCCTTTTTTCTTCTTCTTCTTTTGTGTTTTCTTGCGGTTGGCAAACAACTATCTGGTGCATTACCGCCACTACTGGCTTGGAGTGTGGACCAGAATGGCTAAATAAACGATATCCAATCACTCAAATTAGTTTGTTTTAAAAACTGAAATAAAACAATGAAACTGTAGTTGTTCTGGTTCCTCGTGGTCTAAACTGCAGCTCCTCTCCTGATTACAGTCCTGCTGGTCAATCAGAACCTCCTCCTCCTTCCAGACATGATGCTGTGGGAGTTTATTAGTTCCTGCTGTTTTTTCATGCAGGTGAGAGCGGTTTTCTCTGCTGGAGGCAGGGTGTCGGGATTCAGAACAGCATTCTGTCAGCGGTTTGTGACAGCTCTCTCTAGGAAGTGGTGTCCAGCTTTTGGGAAACCACTTCTTGATCGCTTGTGGCAGCTTTTGGCTGCTCTGTGTGTGTGTGTGTGTGTGTGTGTGTGTGTGTGTGTGTGTGTGTGTGTGTGTGTGTGTGTGTGTGTGTGTGTGTGTGTGTGTGTGTGTGTGAAAACTACCCACAAAAATTTAGGGACATTTGGCTTTTGGATGAGATCTATGAAAAATTAAATACAGTGATATTAGATCGTGAATCGAGGGTATTTAAGTAGAAGTATGTGATGGTGATTTACTCATCTCAAACAATTTATTGAAACAAAATCTAACAACAGTGGAGAGTAAACCATAACAACAAATATGATTGTCTCAGTGATGTGTCATGTGACCTTGAGCATCAGTTACAAACTGGTGATGTTTCATGCTGTTCACAAGTCGACTTATTGTCTGCTGAGACGTCACACTTGTTTTGAGGGTTCTCGGGTCACTGAGGTTCAGGGGTTCTGATTTATGAGCCTCTATATATAGACTCAGTTGATCCCAGAGGTTTTCTATGGGATTCAGGTCTGGAGAAAGTTCAGGTCTCTCCATTCAAGGTACCTCAGTTTGCAATAGCTGTCTCCTAATGATGCAACCTCATTGACCTGCAGCATTGTGGTCCATGAAGATAAAATTAGTCCTATGTTGTTGATGCAGGATTCATGATGTTATTCAGGTCATTTGGGTTTGTCACTGTAACATTCTCAAAGTGAAGAACAGTTCTGTATCGACTCGACACACCTGACACACTGTAACACCATTAAAGACTCGTCTGGTGATGATGGTGGCGGATGCATAGAGCTCTCTGATGTCTCCAACATCATTAGCAGCATCATTTCTGCTCAGTGTGAATTAACTTTCATTATAGAACAACATTGAGGTCCACTGGTCGCTCGTCCAGTGGAAATGTTCCCTGGTCCCTGATAATACCTGGTGATGCTTTCAGGTACTATTACAGGTTGCCCAGCTCACAGACCACACTGATATAAACAGTTTCTAATGATCTGATGTGACACTTGGTTCCTCTCAGCTCCTTAAATGTTACTGGAGTTGAGTGACATTCATCATCTGGTTCTGCAGGACTCACAATGAAGTATCATCAGTATGGGACGTGGACAAAGGACGTCCACTTCTATGTTTTTCTGTGTCTCTTCCAGTCTCTCTGTTACAACCTGCTGATGACACTCTAAACTCAGTAGCCATTTTCACCTGAGAACATCCTGTTTGAAGCCTCATGGTGAGGTTCTATGTGTCATCTTGGTCTCATGATGTCAGAATGTGAACAGCACGATGATGAAGCTGTTTAAAGAGCAACTCATCCCCAAAACATTTTTTTCCTGCTTATAAACTGCAATAGTGGGTTTTTACCAATGCAATCTTTCAGTATCTGGGTATTTTTTAACAGTTTCATGTAAACTTGTTTAATTCTACACTTTTTGGTCTAAAAAAGTCTTAGTGCTTCCCTCTTAGGGTTGAAATGTGGCTACTGCAGTTGTAATTTGTGATTGGCTGAAACCGGTACATGCCTAGGTCAGCGCTCATATGCATACATGTCAACTCTACCGATTTTCTTGGGAGACTTCTGAATTTCAGTGCCCCTCCCAAAAATCTCCTGGAGCCAACTTTCTCCCGAATTTCTCCTGATTTCCAACACATTCCACTGTGCGTTGTTTACGACCAGCCATTTATAGTGACAACACCTGAAAGACCGTCTTACAAGCACAGATAACATGCTGCAAATCCTTCCCCTGCTCTGATGCGACTAGCCTCCACCCCCCCTGGTCCGACACGTACGGCTGCACCTCAACTGGTCTCCCTAATCCTCCCTAACTGTCTCCCTAATTCTGAGTTCTCAAGGTTGACATGTATGCATCTACGTCACTGGCATCATCTCTAAGACACGCCCCCTGGGGTATAAAAGCATCTCTCAGACAGACACACTCGACCCCACCCGCCCTTTGTCTTCAGCTTCTCACCAAAGAGCTGCACATAAGGACTTAGAGCAACTGGCTGAAAACTACAACAAAAGGAATAACTAATATCAGTACAAGAATAATTAAATCAGGGCAAAGACTTCACGTGGTTGTGATTGTGGGGATATGATTGTGATGGCCTGCCCAAGACAACTTCTTTCAGGTTCCTGCTGCAGCCTTGGGAGCAGTCCATCAGCTGATGCAGAACACCTGGAACTGCTACCAATATAAGTTCCTTTCCACCTACAGTTCAGGGGGGAAGCTTCTCTTTCCCCTTACCTCACATTTATTTTGTGTTTGGCTGGGTGTGGGTGCCTTGCTCCCTCACCCTGGGTTGGGTAATCTTTTTAGTTCCATAATTTTAATAAACTCCTCCAATTGGTTTTGGTCTGTGGGCGTCTCACCCTCATTGTTGTGTCATGGCTTTGAGCCAAGTCATGACAAATCGGGGGCTCGTCCTTTGTTTGCTTTCCTTGTGCCAAATTGGGAGTTTGTTTGCTTGCTGCTCATCTTGAAATTTATTTGGTTTAATCTGGAACTTGGTTTGTTTGCGCTGATAACTGGCGATTGTCAACTTGGTTTGGTGACATGTTGCGTTGATAACTGGTGTTTGCCTACTTGTTTTGGAGATTTTTTTTCTCTTTGTGCCACTTGTTTGGGATGTGTGGAATTTGTTCTTGTTTGGTGAGTTGCTGTACTTCATTTCTGTGTTTGTGGAGAAGTATCTTCTTTCTTTGTGGTTGCTGTGTGTTTTTGGGAGAGAAAAAAAACTGAATGTCTCGTATTTTGTTGAAAATCTGCTTCAATCCCCAATGAGGCTTAGTGGCATTATCCCTTTGGGTGTCTTCATATTGGTTGTAGTGTTGTAGAACCTTGATTAGAGCAGCTTGTCTCGGGAGCCGCTCTGTGGATCAGGGTAAGTCTCTAGCTTCTGGTGGCTTGTTCTTCCAGCGGGCTTTGCTGATTAAAACTCCCACCAACGTTTCTGCAGGAAGACTAGGGTTGAGTTAGCTAGTTAGCTTGAGCAGAGTTGGCCTCTCTTTTGAAGGGTTTGTTAGAAAAATGTTCAAGAAAACAGTTGGTTAAGATTGCAGAGCATTATAATATTGAAGTGGGTGATAAATGTCTATAAGAGAAGGTGAAAGCCATTTGAAGGAAAATTTGTTTGAAAAAAGATTTTGGTTGAGAATCCAGTGGTAACTGCATCCCCTCCAGTTTCAACAGGGTTGTCATTTGAGCAGCAAAGGGAATTGCTATTGTTACAAATCGAACATGATAAGCTTAAACTGTAGAAGGAAGTAATTGTGGAGAAGATGCGTCAAGAAATTGAACATGCAAAGATTGAAATTGAGACTACAGCTGATTAAAAAGGGGAAGTTGTCAGCTAATTCGGTCACACTAAGTCAAGCGGGGACTCTGTCCTCTGTTTTGACGTTCTGGGTAATCTGAAATTGTTGCCGAAATTTTCAGAATGAGACCCAAATGTTTTTTTATGCCATTTGAGCGTGTGGCAGAAGCACGCGGGTGGCCTGAGTCTGCGTTAACCCTGATGCTCCAGTGCGCACTCCTGGATAGAGCGCAGGAGGGATATTCAGCCTTAAATGATTCTGACAGTCGGGATTATGCTTTCGTGAAGGCAGCTGTTTTGAAGGCATACGAGTTGGTTCCAGGGTCCTACAGACAGCGATTTAGAACTTGGAAAAAAGGAACAAATCAAAGTCATCTTGAGTTTGATTGTGATTTAACAACACATTTTTCACGATGTGTTCTGCTTCTGGTGTGGAGGACTTTGCCGCACTGTGTGATCTGGTTGTGCTGGAACAAGTTAAAAACTCAGTGCCTGAGAGTGTTGCGACATACATTAATGAGCAAAAAGCTGGTAGTTTGCTCTGCAGCAGCATGGGGCTCTTCTCTACTGGTACATTGTTGTTAATCAATGCTATTAGCTCCTGTAATATCATGTGAATTTGTAACTGTGCGCGACCACACTACCCTTTCAAGCCGATGGTTCAAACTGCCCGTCTCTTCCTGGTATATTGTTGTTGATCATATTTGGATTAACTTTTGTAATATCTGTGACTCAGCCTCATCATGTGCAGTTGCGCACGGCTGTTGCACATCATTAACAGAAAACATGTTTTAGAGTGGTGTCCAAGGTATAAATCAAAGTATCTCAGCATGAAGAGAAACCCCTTAAGTAATGTGCTAAAAACATGTTTTCACTCAATCACAAACACTAAAATGAACTCTGATAACGACCGTATACACTTCCTGTTCAAACTCATTCACTACTGAGTGGAGGTGTAGCCAAGACCGAGCTCTTTTATATCCCATTGCTGCAGAATCCTGACATCGCGTTTAGAGAAAATAAGGTCTCAGCCAATAGCAATTCCTGATTCAAATTCAAGTGCAGTGTAATGTTTTAACCTGAAGAGGATGCACCACTAACAGTTTTTGGTATAAAATGAATAGTTATATAAAAATGTGCTAAAATACTAAAAACAAGACCCAGAAATGTAGACAGGACTATTAAAGGCTCATTTATAGAGTTTATCAGCAAAAACAAGTTGATTTGGGGGTAAGTTATATCCTTCTACAATGGCTCCCTGAAGGAAAACTGAGGTACAACAACACTTAAAGTGCAACTTTCCCTCTTCCAGATTATTTCCCCGCCAACACTCGTGTTTTAATAAACATTCGAAATGTGGGTGTTTACTGGAGGACCTTGGCACGAGCAGGGGGTGGTGGGCTGGGCGTGCTCTAGGCTGTGATTGACACGTTTCTGAAAAGTCACAAAGATGGAAAGCGAGAGTGAGGCGAGCTCCATTGCCTCAGAGGGTGAAGATTCATGCAGACTTCTCTTGTTCTTATACTGTTAATATGCAGAAAACTGGGATAACTGCTTCCTACTGCTCACTGCTGAATTATTTTTTGAGACAGTTTGATTCAGTTGTTTATGTGAACTGCTTGTTTTCGTTGCGGCATTTCAACTCGTTTTACTTTTCCGACTTTTTTCTTTTGATTGCAACAAATGTTATAACAGATACGGTTTTCTTTTTACTCTTGCAAAATTCACATGTTTTTTGTAAAGTAATGTAACAACTCTGCTTTGACGGTTACTGCTTGATACTGCTTGCACATGATCACGGTGTCTGCACTGATGTCTGCAGGTGTGAGAAAGGGCGTTCAGGTAAATGCCTGGAGATGCGATAGTGGTACTATGGTTCAGTTTCAGCCTACAGGACAGGGTTTTGTTGAACAGAACAGAGGCTTTCGGCAATCACCACAATGCAGCTGTTTATATGATGAGCGCAAATGAAGACTGGAAATAAAAAAAGACTGGATAGTCAGACGGGATCAGTTAAACCGTGGAATGTGAATGACTGATTGCTGTTTTTCCAAAACAATAGCTGTAAATAAAAGAAGTCAGAGGGGCTAACTTTTCATTGATTTGATAATGAATCCTGCCACTGATCACTGGTAAATGTAAATATTTGCAGCCAGAGTTTACGTGCAGTAACTCAGTTGCATCATATTGAATGCTTTTCACCATGAGCTGATTGGACCACTGGTTATAGTACTCACAGTGTGAACATTTTTGTGTCATACGGAGCATTATGACTGCTGCAGAAAGGACATCTTCTCCGTAATCACTTGCTATTCAAACTCCAACTCTCTGCGGAGGCGTGGCCAAGACGCTGCTCTTTTTATATTCAGCAGCGGCAAAATCCTGATGTCACATTTAAAGAAAATAAGGTTTCAGCCAATAGCAATGCCTGATCCAGTTCAAGTGCAGTGTCACATTTTAAACCTGAAGAGGGCGCTCCACTAACGGTTTTTGGTATAAAATGAATAGTTTTATAAAAATGTGCAAAAATACTAAAAGGAAGACCCAGAAATGTAGACAGGACTATTAAACACTCATTTATAGAGTTTATCAGCAAAAAAAAGTTGATTTGGGGGTAAGTTGCACTTTAATTTCCCTTTGGGGATTAATAAAGTATTACTTATTTATTTGTTTTTTGAAGTTAACAATATTAAAGTCACTATTTATATATATATACAGTTGCCAAATTTTGTTGCTTCTGTGGAAGTGGAATGAGAGGGATAAGGATTCTGCACTAAGTTCTTTATGTAATGTTCTTTTCTGTTTTCTAGGCATAAAGATTTTATCTCAAACCACAACCTAAGGGTCTGTTGATGGCATTTTCCACATGGCAAAGAAGCGGGGCCAACACAGTTTGCCTGGAATGAGGGAAAGGCTTTCCCTGACATCCGACCAAACGTCAAACGAAAATGCTCCCTCTGACTGTGGAGGACGAAGGAAGAGCTGAACCAGGCCCGAGTCACTGTGGCACTGCTTAAAAGACCACAAGTGCTTCGAGTGTTTTGGTGCTCAAAAATGAGACTAAGATGCTCAGAAGAGAAAATGGCAAACTGAGGAAAGAATTGGTGAAATAAAATCAAACATTTTCATTTTGTCAAATATCCTCCCACCCAGACAGAGTAATCTATTACACCGGCTTGCCACATGCTGCTACAGTCTTCTTTTTGGAAATCCTTCTTTATTCTACATCAAAGTATCAATTAAGTTTTTTTTCATTTGCTAATCAATTACCCTAAACTCAAATGTTTTACAATAAATGTTAATTAATTTGTAACGTTGATGTTTGTCCGTTACATCACATTCTCAAAATTGTGTTTAATCCACCATCAGCTGAATGAAAGTATGGAGAAGAACTTTGAAAACCTGGCTGCAAGATAAGCTGAACTAGCTATTAAAGGTCCTGTATCATGAAAAATCATCTTTTTGGAGCTTTTAACCACGTTGTGATGCTATTTCTTTATTTAAAAGACCTCCAGAGTGGTTTTTGCCTTAATTCGTGCATTCCTGAGTAATCCTCCTGAATCCTGCACTCTGAGCAGCTGCTTTACTCTCATGTAAAACGGCTGAGTTGAGCCCCGTTACGTCACTGCGAGAGTCCGAAGCAATTAGCCCCTCCATTTCGTTGTATTTCATTCCAAAAAATGTCCCGTCGAAAATGCGCATTTGGCTGCGAGAGTTACAGGAGTTTATTCAGAGTTCCTAAACAACAGCCCAATCGCCAGAAATGGTTGGAATTTCTCTCCCGAATCTAACCAGCTGCAGCATGTTTGTCTATGACCGTCATTTCACCGATGGCTGCTTCTCCAACCTTGGCCAGTACCAAAGCGGACTGTCTGAGAGATTAACTCTTGCACCCGGCTTAATTCCAACAATAAAGACGCCTTGTGGAGCAGCAAAACCAGTAAGTACATCAAAACGCTAGCTACATGCTAACGCTAATGTGTGTTACTCATTTATGATGTTTTCTGACTGATTGACTTGATTGCAGTTAGTAACTGTAACTGTAACTTTGTGTCTTTCTTAAATAGCAGTTATAAGCAGGCCCTGATGCAACGGGACATTTCACGGTGAGCCGGTCTAATATTTGGGCTGAGTATCAGCTTGCCATGTAGAGTTTCTACTCCGGCTGACCGCTTGTTTTTTTCTGAGGAGCAGAAACACATGATGAACACATTAGAGCAGTCAGCAGGGATTGAAAGGTGAAATGGTAAAGAATATGCTCAAACAGAAATTGCTAAACGCGCACAAATGGACAACTTTTTCATTACAGCAAGCTTGTGGTTTGGGATGACAAAATAGAACGACTAGATGTTTCGTAAACGTCATTTTATAATATGATGTGACGCAACAACCTGGGAAAATATTGTCTTGTAACTCCTCAGAGTTCAAAGGAAATCCACCATCGAGCCCACACCCCAGAGTGAGCAGGATTATTTACTGAGTGAATATTATTAGTAATAACACAGTGGACGACAGTTATATATGCACGACCTCAGTGCCCAGCTAACTCACAGTTGGGAGGCGGGGTTTTTGGGTAAACCGAGAGTTTTACTTCCTGGTCAAAGAATAGCTCGAGAATATAAGTTATATTTCAGGACAAATGAAATCAATATAACTGAAACAGTAAGGTTTTATCATATATGTGCCGATCCCAGACGATGAAAACTGTAAAATAGCATGATACAGTCCCTTTAAAACAAGTCTTCAAAGACGAGCAGTGTTGTTCCCACTTAATTTACTTGGATGACATGTGTTTCATCTTGTTACTTCCATTTTATTGTAAAGTAAATAAGAAAACAAAACTGAAAAACAGCATTTGGCGTCAAGTCAAGTTCGTTTTTTATAAATCCCAACTTTTGCTTTGAAAGTGGCGTACGCTACTTTCAGGCCCCATTTTGTGCGTATGCACCGTTTAAAAATGAGACCCCTGAACTTTCTCCAGACCTGAATCCCATAGAAAACCTCTGGGATCAACTGAGTCTCTAAGTGTGACGTCTCAGCAGACAATAAGTCGACTTGTGAACAACATGAAACATCACCAGTTTGTAACTGATGCTCAAGGTCACATGACACATCACTGAGACAATCATATTTCTTGTTATGGTTTACTCTCCATTGTTGTTAGATTTTGTTTCAATAAATTGTTTGAGATGAGTAAATCACCATCACATACTTCTACTTAAATACCCTCGATTCACGATCTAATATCACTGTAGAAAGAACTTCTTTAATTTTTCATAGATTTCATCCAAAAGCCAAATGTCCCTAAATTTTTTTGAGTAGTTTGCACACACACACACCCATACCAGTTTGTTTTGTTATCCTTATGGGGACCGTCCATTGACTTCCATTGATTTTAGTAACTAGATTTATACATAACCCAAACCCTTTTCCTAACCTTAACCATTACTGATCTATAACTAACCCTAAGACTAACTAAAACTCTATTCACACCATACCTATAAACCTAACCCCTAACCCTAAAAAGGGGAGTCCCCACAAGAACCCTCGGACCCCAGAAAGATAGTAAAAGTCAGGAAACTGGTCCTCAGGAGGTCAGAAAAACAAGCCCACACACACACACACACACACATACACACAGAGCAGTCAAAAGCTGCCACAAGCGATCAACACGCAGTCAACAAGTGGTTTCCCAAAAACTGCACGCCGCTTCCTGAGGAGGGAAGAGTGCTGCTTTGAATCCAGACACCCTGCGTCCAGCAGAAAAAAACACACAAACATGCATGAAGAAAAACAGCAGGAACTAATGAATGTAACTTGGGGCCACTGGTCACTGGTTTGAATGCCGCTCCTTCCGGAAAAAGATTGCTTTAGGGTTGTATCCTTGGGCAAAACACTTCACCCACTTTGCCTGTTTAGTGGTGGTCAGGGGGTCCGATGGCGCCTTTTTCTGGCAGCCTTGCCTCTGGCTGTGTCCAAATTCAGGGTCTGCCTACTTTTAAGATTGTATTTTAACAATTTTATGTCACACCGCCATGACGAGAACTGTCCAAATTCCAAGGATTCTTCAAATACTTCCTCAAAATGTGTACTATTTTTCCCCAAATTTTAAGGATGGGTCTGATGGATCCTTTCACGTTCTACATATCCCACAATTCTTTTCTGCAATTTGGCAGAGAGTTCAAACCAATGACAACGAAGCAAGAAGTAGAGCAGAGGGAGAGGAGTTTGGATTCAGATGTAAGTTTAAAAAAACTAGCGGTAAAAAAGTCAATTCTTACAGAGGTGGTCTAATTAGGTCTTTGGTTTTAGCATTAAGCATGTTTTTATTGTATATTTACATCTCTAAAATGTTCCTGTTCGTACCGCGGATGCGCGTTGCGCCGACGCCCACCTGCTGTTTAGTACCATAGACTTTACATGTAATCTAGCTGCCCTGCTGCCTGGACGCGTTGGGTGGTGTGAATGCATCATAAGGGCGAGATCAGAAGGAAGGGTAGAAGCGTTCAAATACACTGGCACCAACTTCTGGTTTTTGCGTTCGTGAATGAATCGTCCTCTTTAGATCGGTTAGTCCTAAGACAGCTGTGGCTACAACATGTGTGTAGTTTATCACCACCAAACGTGTGAATGTGTTTGAATGGGTGAATGACAAATTGCAGTGTAAAGTACTGTGTCCTTTGACTTAAAAGGCGCTACACAAGTGCAGGCCATTTTCCATTAACTTGTGTAAAAATACAATTTTACACTGGTTACACGAACTCCCAAAGCCAGGGCCGTTGCTAGCCATTTTAGTGCCCTAAGCACAAAGGCTCTGTGGTGCCCCCCCACCCCCACCCCCGCAACAAAAATCACAATACCACAGTATGTGCAAGTGCTTTTCTTTTATTCCAAAATTACAATTCTTAGGAAATGTCTCTTGAATGCAAAGACTGCTTAATACTTACATAATATAACATACTCAACGCAGGAACTTCACTTTGTTATTCTTTAGAACTATGTATGGCTGAGTGCTGTTGCAGAATTTACAGACCTGATGGCTGGCGACTTATCTTGAGCTCTTAAACTGCTGGTGGATGGTTGATCTAAACTTTTGACTTGAGTTCCTCCTTGCATGTACTTGTACATTGAGCCTGCAAACACAAAAAGAAAATTTGTCATGATCATTCTATAATGAGATAAAGTTTTAAACCATGATAAAAAAATACTGCAATACATTGTTTATAGGTTTATATTGGCTTATATCACTGGCATGTGATGTGACTAAATTCTAAACTATTTAACCTTTATTAAGAAGAACTATAGAGAGGCACAATATAAAAATTTTAAACACAACTAGAAATTTTTTAAATGAAGGGAGGAGATTAGCATAATGGACTTTTTTCTCTTTCAATCATACCATCAGCAGCAGATGTTTCACTTGGCCTGTAAATGTTTCAGAAATATCAGCATAGAGCAAATACCTAATTTGATAAAGGTCTGTTTAATTTTGCATATTAAATCTCAGTCACAAATAGGCTACATATTTAATCTTGACAAATCATGTATAGCCTATAGTTAACTCATGATTAATGACAAACAACCTTGACAGTGTTTTTTTCAGTTTTTGTGATATTTAAGTATAGATAGTTTTCGATCACATGACTGTTAGCTTCTTTCCAGCGCAGCGGCAGCCATGTTGGAGGTATACTTGAAGTAAACAAAGTGATTTCACAAATCTATGTTTATGGCGTTTATGTGGTTGTTGAGAAGGAAAAGATTTCTCAGACATCAGAAAAGCATCAAAATTATGTAGCTATATTAGATAACATAAGGCCAGATACAAAGAGAAAATAAAGCTTATTGACAATAAAGCTCTGTGCTAAGTGAGCAAGAAGTGTTCAGAAGTAACATATACAGACATAAATTACCTTGTTTTCACCCAAAGTGCATACACGTTAGCAGAAATGAAAGAATACAAGTCCCTCTGGTCATACAACTACTTCATAAGTGGATTTGTGCAGGATCTGATAAATAAAATCAGCACTAAAAACGTAGACTATTATGGTCTGTTTTGAAGCAGTCCGGGTGAGCGGTGAACTCTGAATGACCTATAAATAAAGTTTAATTTCAGAAACCGTAGCAGCACAAACACTAATTTTACCTGCACAAATCAGCACAAACGTAAGTAGGAGGAGGTTCTGACTGACCAGCAAGACTATTCTAGTTCAGACCACGAGGAACCAGAACAACCACAGTTTCATAGCTTTATTTCAGTTTTAAAACAAACTAATTTGTATGATGGGACATAGTGTTTTTTAGAGTAATTCTGGTCCACACTCCAAGCCAGTGGTGGCGGTAATGCACCAGATAGTTGTTTGCCAACCGCGAGAAAACATAAAAGAAGAAGAGAAAACGAGGAACGAAGCAGAAGAAGAAGAAAAGCGACGGATTTTCCGTGTCTGTTGTTAGCGTTAGCTTTTCTCGTGGTTGTACTCGTTTAGACACGGTTTCGGTGTTTAAAGTGAATATTTGAGTGTGTGCAGTAACAATGTCTTCAATTCCGTCTCTGAAAGAGTTTATCAACGCGCGACTAACTGCAGCTGCTGAAGAAATATTCACCCACTTTGAAAAAACCGTCAATCGTTATGAACAAGAGGTGGCTCGTCAGCGTAGACTGCTGGAAATCAGCTGGAAACCACAAACAAACCTACACAGAATCGAACTGCCACATCATTATGTCTGTAAGGAGGAGGAGGTTCTGACAGACCAACAGGACTGTAATCAGGAGAGGAGCTTCAGTTTGGACCAGGAGGAACTCGAACAACCACAGCATTATATCTGGAAGGAGGAGGAAGAGGAGGAGGTTCTGACTGACCAGCAGGACAATAATCAGGAGGAACCAGAACTCCCACAGCATTTCGTCTGTAAGGAGGAGGAAGAGGTTCTGAC
This sequence comes from Pachypanchax playfairii, assembly GCA_006937955.1. Taxonomy (NCBI): domain Eukaryota; kingdom Metazoa; phylum Chordata; class Actinopteri; order Cyprinodontiformes; family Aplocheilidae; genus Pachypanchax; species Pachypanchax playfairii. Next base: position 592,566 of record SSNP01000103.1, read on the forward strand.
TGATCAGCAGGCGTGCAATCAGGAGAGGAGCTCCAGTTTGGACCAGGAGGAACCAGAACAACTACAAGAAGAATTAGATGACCTACAAATTAAAGAGGAACCTCAATCTTCACAAGAGGAATTTAAAGAACCAGAAATTCCACAGATTTTAATCAAACAGGAGGATCTTGGTATCAGTCACAATGACGAGCAGCTTGTACTCAAACTGGAGACGGAAACTTTCATGGTGACTCCTGCTGATGAGGGAAGAGACCACACTGAACCAGATACGAACAAGAACCAGCTCCTCCCTCAGAACTGTACTGAAGCTGAGAACCAGGAAGGAAGCGGGAATGAAGACTCAGAATCAAGTGGGCTAAAAAAGCTGATAGAAAATCAGGGACATCCAAAAACCAGAGATCACAGAGACAATGTAGACCATCCAAAACTAAAGAAGTCTTTCTCATGTCAGACCTGTGGAAAAGGGTTTAGTAGAAAAGGTAATTTACACCGTCACATGAGAACTCACATAGATGAGAACCCTTTCTTATGTCAGACGTGTGGAAAAAGTTTCAGTCAAAAACACAAGTTAACATATCACATGAGAACTCACACAGGTGAGAAGCCTTATTCATGTCAGACCTGTGGTAAAGGTTTCACTTATACAGCTAGTTTACTCCATCACATGAGAACTCACACAGGTGAGAAGCCTTTTTCATGTCAGACCTGTGGGAAAAGTTTCCCTCGAAGTGGTCATCTACTCTGTCACATGAGAATTCACACGAGTGAGAAGCCTTTTGAATGTCAGACCTGTGGGAAAGGTTTCACTCAGAGAGGTCATTTACACCGTCACATGAGAACTCACACAGGTGAGAAGCCTTTCTCCTGTCAGACCTGTGGAAAAAGTTTCACTCAAAGGTGTAGTTTAGTCTATCACATAAGAACTCACACAGACGAGAAGCCTTTCCCATGTCAGACCTGTGGGAAAACTTTCACCAAAGGTCATCTACTCTATCACATGAGAACTCACACAGGTGAGAGGCCTTTCTCGTGTCAGACCTGTGGGAAAGGTTTCATTCGAAGAGGGTATTTACTCCGTCACATGAAAATTCACACAGGTGAGAAGCCTTTCTCATGTCAGGCTTGTGGGAAAGAGTTCGGTCAAAGGAATAATTTACTCCGTCACATGATAACTCACACAGGTGAGAGGCCTTTCTCATGTCAGACTTGTGGGAAAAGTTTCACTCAAAGAGGTAGTTTACTTTATCACATGAGAACTCACACAGGCGAGAAGCCTTTCTCATGTCAGACCTGTGGGAAAAGTTTCCCTCGAAAAGGTCATCTACTCTGTCACATGAGAACTCACAAAGGTGAGAAGCCTTTCTCATGTCAGACCTGTGGGAAAGGGTACAGTCGAAGGGATAAATTACTCCGTCACATGAGAACTCACACAGGTGAAAAGGTGTAATTCCTGTAACTTTCTTAGATGTTGGTGTTTGTGTAACGTCTCAGTTCAGCTGTTGAAGTCTGTAGTTCATCATTAAACTGTAGTTTTAAAACAGCAGAGGGAATGTTTAGTCTGCAAAGAAAAATAAGATTTAAACTGCTGTTAGTTAAATTATCATATTTAATGAGACTACTCAAATTTACTTTACTTACTTATTCCCCCCCCCAAAAAAGATCACAGATAAAAAGATCAGATAACATGTAAATATTTAACTTTAGTTTTGTTCAGTTTAGTGAATGGATTTTGTCATGTTCTGGGTAGAACATGTAATATTTCAGCAGTCTGCTGCTCGACTCTGACCGGCCCACAAAGGGTTGCTAGGAATGAGTGGGTACGAGAGTATCCAGCTAAAATAGACTTGAGAAAACAAGGGGATGAGCAAGATGGTGAGCCACCCATGAATTATCTGAACATTCTGGAGTACAGCGCCCTCTGCTGGTCGTGTTGCTTGATTTTTATCTAAACCAGAGTGATCTGTTCATATATTCTTGCAGAGCTGCAGTAGACTCCCAGTAAATTCTGACTGCTATTCAGAACTATTGAAACAAACTTGGAAACTGTGATTTATGAATGTATTCAGCTTTTTGCTTGATTATTTTGAGTTGTACATTTTTATTAAATTGCCTGAACTTGAAATGACTGTAAGAGGTTACTTTTGCAATACAATTTATTTTGGTGATGGTAAATGGACCTACAATTGAAACTTAAAAGGAATTTAACTGATCAAAACTAGAATTAAACTTGAATAAACAAAAATGAATGATTAATCCTAAACTGAGTTACCTCCAAAGAAGAGAACTAGATACTAAATAGCTTTAATTAAAACTTGTTAAAAGGTTGCAACCTCCTACTACTATAAAATTAGAATTTAATCCTTTAAATCTAAACAGAGGTTTAAGAAAAAGGAACAATACAGTTCAATCAAATTTAACCATTTATACAATCAGGGTACCCACTCTTTGCTTGAAATGATTTTCCAGGACATTTTCAAGACTTTTCCAGCTCCTGCAGTTATCATAACTAGGGCTGGGTGATATACCGATGTTATCATATTGGGATATATTTGGAAATGGATAGATTATATTGTACCTATAACTAGGGATGTCCAGATCTGATCATGTGATCAGAAATCGGGCCTAGTAGTTTCAGAATCGGTCGTTACCTCCCGATCAGGACTCGAACATATATGTATATATATTCTCATTAGTTTTTAACGCATCTATAAAACTTTTCGTGTGACGTCAGTATCTGGGACAGTTTGCCTCACAACCCGCAGCCGCCATTTTAAGAGGGGACACGTTTCCATGACGACCGACCGCAATGTGTGTGAAAATGTGAATATCTCAACAGTCCTGTAGTCTACACAACAATGGAGAGGATGAGTACTTATAAATGTCTCGATACATATATCTTCTTCGAGGTAAGCTTTTTTTAATTGTGATGTGTTCAGAATGTTGCCACATTAGCTCCACTAGCCGCGTTAGCATGAGTTCCGGTGTTAGTTTATAGTTCGAATAAATCCCTATGATATTATCTTAAACACGTTCATGGAGTGGAGATGATCACTTACTGGATGCAGAAAACAGACCATGATCATCAGTGCCTGCCGTTCTGATCAGCTTATTTAATTACATAACGTTTTATTTAACAAAGTATTGTCTGTCCACCGGTTTGTGTGCTTTCAGACTGTTTACGTGCTCATAGCACAGAAATACGCTCCCGTTTTTACACACAAGTAACAATTTCATGACTCCCCACTGGGAGGAAGCCCAGGGGAAACCCCAGGACGCGCTGGAGTCACCGCAGCCTGCTGTCCTGGTCTGCTGGCTGTCCTGTCCCTGCAGCTAAATATTAAAATATGGTGAATTAAATACAAAATAAGGAACATCATGGATCTATTTATTTGCTCTTTTTTATTCATTTTTTAATGTATTATAGATCGGATCGGTACTCGGTATCAGCAGATACTCAAAATCAAATGACTCGGATTCGAGGGCAAAAAAATCTTGATCGGGACATCCCTACCTTTAACATTATATTAGTATTATAATTGTCCAAAGATTGTTGTCTTTTTTTAATGCCACCTGCTTTCCTCTTGCAATGCTACACAAGTGGCTAATTTAAGTGCTTATATCAGTCTAAAAGTCTAAACTCTTACAGTCAAGCTGTATTTGCAATTAGTCACTAGAAAATATTAACTATTATCAAATTTTTTAATTAATTGCATCTGCTCACATTACGTATCTGGTAGACATAGTGGCATAAACTGATGAGTTATGTGTTTTTGACTCTAAATTATTTTGATTTATCACATTTTTGTAATCTTTGTCTATCGTATATTTTGAGTATCATCCCAAGCTTTGGAGAAGTTCTATTTACTTGTACCTTATATTTTGTACATTTAACCAGATTCTTTAAGTGTTTATTCATCTAAATCTTTCTCTTTTGTATTTTCTCCACAAAATATTTCATGTTCAATAAAAACAATTTCCTTTATTTGTTTACTGTTTACTTACATTTTACTTAGTGCATCTGACAGCTGCATTCTTCAAGTAGGCACAAAAATCACTGCAAAAATAAATAAAAAATATAAATATCAAACTCAAATCCTATCCTGCAGTGCAAAAAGATCAATGGGCTCTATGCACGGAGCCACGTGACGTATTTCCAGAAGAATTTCAGGTTGCATACCTTTTTCCGGTCCTGCTGAAAGCAAGCCTCTGTTGTCCCTTTGAGTTTGACAATTGTTCCAACTACTTCAGTTATCTTGTTTTTCATTTTGTTTAACTTTAAATTGTATACACGCGCGCGTGTGTATGGGATGACATCCAAGAGGACTAAGTTTTCCTTTCAAAAGAGAGAAGACAGCACAGCTAGCTACCACTGCTGTGTACCAAAATGCACAGCATCTTCAAGGTTTAACTTTTTTTAAGTTTTCACACTTTCCCTAAAGATGGTGAGTTACAGAAACAGTGGTTAGTTCAAATACGACGAGACTGCTTCAAGATCACAGTCCGTACAAGAGTCTGCAGTCGTCATTTTTCATCTGCTGATCTGATCGAGCCTGCTACATCAGGCGGACGCAGACTTCTGAAGACCGGTCCTGTTTGAGTGGAACAGATACTCTCTGCCTTCCGCTCGTCCGGGTGTTTGGGATCGAACAGAGCGACCAAACACCCTTGCTCTCCCTGATGATGAGGAACCAGTGTTGGAGGTTGACTGCCATGACCACGACTACTGCTACACCAGGGAGCCAGCAGCAGTGGACCTAGCCCTGGATGAGACAGAAGAACTCCGGTCCGAGCTCTCAAAGCTCCGGAGGCAGGTGGAGGAGATGGCAGTCAGCTGAAAGTTTGGTTTGGAGCAGGTTTGCTTCTTCTGATGATGACATCATGTTTTATACAAGGTAATTAACATTTTTTTACAGGTTTTAGCCTTGCAAACCTTTAGCATTAGCTCGGGTAGCTTTTTACAGTAAGTGAAGAGTAATAGAATACTAAAACGTAGTGTTACATGGATGGGAGACAGGTTTAGGTAAACATGTAGTGCTTTATATATTTGTTTTCCATTCACTGTTAAACAGAGGAACGTTTTCAGTTTGGTAGAAATGGTTGCCTCTGTTGTTTACATTTCAGCTGCTGGATGAAGGCTTGCTTGCTGAAGATCTCCTATAAAGTGATTTAATGTTTTATAGACAGTCCTTTTGTCCTTATATAATCTAACATAAATGACCAATATTTTAAAAAGCATTGATTTACGCATTTAACGATTAAATAAATGTAACCTCAGCCATTTCACTCAGCTTTGTCGATTACTCCGACAACCAGAAGTAGGACTGCATTCTTCCGGGGAATGCGGAAGTGGTGCGTGCATATAGACCAGATAACACAAAGCAATGTCATTTCAATTAAAATGTTCCTCTAAAATAAATCTGTTATTGTAGCTTCTTGATGCTCATAGTATCATAACTATGATACATTTATGGTTATGTATGGATGGATGGATGATAGATAGATAGATAGATAGATAGATAGATAGATAGATAGATAGATAGATAGATAGATAGATAGATAGATAGATAGATAGATCGCTTTGGATAAAAGCGTCTGCTAAATGACAGTAGTAGTAGATAGATAGAATAGGATTCATTAACATACATACTGACATACATTGATTACTAACATAATCAAATATTTACATTTTCATGTGTTTTAGAGATGTTCAATACCACAAATTTTTTTTCCAATACCTATGTTCTGTTTGGACAATTACGTTTTAAAATTAGTGTTGGTTAAACTTTTTTTGTACTAATCTGGCAGGTTACGGAGTACTACTGAACCCCGCAGCGGAAATGGTGAGAAAATATTTTAAAGATAAAAAAACAACACAAAAAGTAACATTTTGCATCATCTCAAGGAAGTTTTGAAAAGCCTCTACTTCCGTTATGCTGCGAAATTAGCTTCCGTAGCTGAGTGAAGGTGCTCTCCACCAACAGAAATCTTCAATGTACTGAATCTGTGAGTGTTAGTGCTCCATTCATGCCGTCAAAACAGTTGTTTGTGATGTTTTAGTTTCAGAGGTAAGAGTTTAATTTATGGTGATGTCACCAGGTCATTCAGAGGTCATCAGCCTGGAGTGATGAGTTATTGTCTCGTTTGTTATGCTGCTCAATAATTTTCTCTTATTTGCGTATTTGACCGGTCACAAATAATACGGTCAATATAACCAACATTATTCTTTGTGCTAGCTACGATATGGATGTTAGTGATCCTTCCTAGCATCAGCCTAATGGTGGGTTTTAATGCAGTTTTTAAAAACATTTTTTTAACACCTTTTAATACACGGCAGTGCAAACTGTAACGAACCGCTAAATTGATAAATTAATATTTAATAACATGTCCCCAGCAGTCTTCACTCAAGTTTATTGTTATTGTCCCCACCACTTTTAAAAACAAACTGACGCCCTTGCTGCAACCTGTGTGTTACAGGATTCCATTTAAACTGCCAGCAGCCCTCTGCCCTGAATCACAGATCATTTTAGCCTGTCCAGTAGGGATGTGCGGCTCGATACTAAAAGATCGATACCTCCGATTCCAGTTTTTTTATGTTTTGGAATCGATTATCTTATTAAAATATCGATATTTTAGTCATTTTAAGTCAATATGTAGTTTGTCATTAACTGGGAAATTGTATAAATCATGCTCAGTTGGTCGGAACTACTTCTTCTTCCGCCTAACAAAGTGCGTGACGTTACAGTATAAAAGCAGAAGGACGCAGAGCGGTGCTGCTTACCTGTTGCTGCAGTCTGCTTGCTTCTGCTAGAATTAACACGATAGAACAAACACCGTCGTGTGTGGAGCAACTTTAGTGTCCCAAAGAGCATCGATGCAGTACGTAACGTGTATGAAGACTGTGAGTTGTTCAACAGTAGCATGCTATCTGCTTTTACACCGGCAGGATCTGTGGAGGAAGTCTACTGGGTGTACTATCAAAATAATAGCACAAACTTCCAGTCACGTGTTACAGATGGTGTGTGGAATATTAACTTTCCTTCTCCAAATGGATGCAGTAACTCAGTGTTCCTGCCCTTAAAATTACTGAACCAATACGTGGAAACACTATAAACATGAAATATTTAAAAATAAATCATTAGACAGAATATGAAGATGTCATTATCAGAGAGAGGAGAGGAAGGATCAGGCTGCAAGGGTGAAACAGACATCTCTCTTGAAACCCTTCAAGGATCCAGGTAGGACGTGTTGAAACTTTTTGCACCTTTTTGCACCATTTCATAATTGGTGAAAGTGATTTAAATCATCTGGTATATAGGTATTTATTTGTTGTAGTCAAATGAGAACAGCCACTTGAATAAACTAATTTGAAAATGTAATTTTCCAAAAAGAAGATTTTTTTTTGCAAAGTATCTGTATCGGATCGGTATCGCCTATACTAGTCTGAAATTTACTTGATATCGGATTGGAAAGAAAATTTGTGGTATCGCACATCACTACTGTCCAGCCTGCGTGACTCTCATAAGCACAGAGACACTCAACAAATCAGAGCGCAGCATCTGCCTCTGCTGGCTCCGCCTTCTCAAACATGCATCAGTCAGTCGTATCCAATGAGTTTATATTTATAGAAGGGACATCCCATTGCAGAAAGTGGCCAAAGCAGGCCGCCATTTTGAAAAAGGCAAAATGCCAGCTCACTGCTGTGTATAACTGCACCAATCTATAAGTAAAAACTAAAGATGTGACGTTTCACAAGTAAGTCATTACTGTTATCTATTAAAGGAGAACTTGTAGCATATATTTTAAGAAGATTTGAGTGAATTTATTCTCAGTATAGTGGAAATTTAAACCAATCTGGTAGCAATGTTACTACAATTTACTACAATTACTACAAACCTAACTTATTCAAAGTCAATATTATCATTAGAATCTTCCCCATTTTTCACATTATCTGGCAGAGTAATCTATCAATCTTTTTTTTTTGTTTTTCAAAAAAAGTCACCATTTTATTCTACGCATATGACTGTAAGTTATATGATTATGATGTCAAACAATCTGTAGACCGTTTAGCATAACTACTGTTGCTGCCAATATTATTGATGTGATATTGATTATGTCATGCCATGAGACAAAAATATAAAAGTCTGTGTGTTTGTATTGTACAGATTTCCAAGAGATGACCAAAAAAAATGATATACGTGTGTGTGTACGTGTGTGTGTACAAATGTAGTTGCTAGATATTTATACACAGCTACTAGCAGGATTGGACTGGGACGAAAATTCTTCCTGGGCATTTTTACTAGAGAACGGCCCACCAGGTTTTATTGGAAAAGCTATTAAGTCTTTGAATGAAACAAACCCTGTTGTGACAGTGATGTACACTGCACTGTTGGTATGTATGTATCAATCTGATAAACTTAAAGCTGGATTCATGCTTAAGCAAAGGCAATTGTGCTCCCACACGGCAGCGTACTGACTGCCCTTCAGACTTTTTTAATACAGACAAATTTGTCCCTCATTTTCTTCCATCGCTTCGTGCACTCCCCAACCTCCAACTCCAAGGTTCCAGTGATCTCCTTCCAGAGGAGTTGTACAAATGATCGTACTTCCTCACTTCTTCTGTGAGACGTTCCTCGATGTGCTCCATGTCTTCAAGACTGTCAACACTCGCGCTGTTTACAATTTTAAAGGGAAGTTACGTCGTGCCAAAAATGATATTGGGTTGTTTGGCTGACCAATCACAGACGTGTGTCATCAGACGCGGCCATCAGAAAGTTAGAAAATAGAGCGTGACTACAACCGACCATCCGAGGCAGTTGGAGAACCCATACCACGTCGTATCATGGCAGTGCGTGCCTCCGACACGTCGGAGCTGCGATAGTAGGAACCCAGCTTAAACCTGCACCATCCTCCCTACCCTGGTATTCAAAACGGTACTTAGCAGAAACCAAAAGACTAGTTGGTCTCGTTAACCTCCTGAACTATCTACAACACATGGTGGAAGCCTTAAATTAAGACAAACACTAGAGGTGAGACTCGATCATTAATGAATATTAAAATTAATAAATAACATTTAGTGATATTTTCATAAACTATTTATTTACCACATCAACATGGCAGCATAAATATTTTTAAAATATGGCAGTCTTTAAAAGTGAAAGGAGACAAAGAAAGAAAAGTGTGAAAGAATAACACTTAATTGGCTTTTTTATATACAGTACTGATACAGTATGTAGAAAATGTCAGAACATATTGACATCATGTACAGAATTTGCTTCTGAAGAAATTATGATAGGACCCTGATAAACAGACAAAAGTGAAAGAACAGAGGTGAGAAAGAATGGAACTTGTTATTCTTTTAAATGCTTCTTATGATCACAGTACTATATTTATTCTCTAAAAATAGCTGAATCATACACAGTAGTACTAATGTAGGAACTTAAAAAAGTTGCATGAGAACCTCTTAAAGTCTGATTAGATCCTGAAAAACAGAAATGAACAAAGATTAGTATAATAAAATCTAATATGTATTTTATGTATGAAAGACAAAACAATAAAGTTGTTAAGTTACCTAAAAATCCAAGCAGCTTTTATATTAATGTGCAGCAATCTGCAGATTTCCGTGAAGGGTATTTCCCACAATGCATTGCTGTGTGTGAATTTTGACTGAAGCAGAAGAAGAAGAAGGTGGAGAAACGGCTGAACAATCGGGTCCAAAAAAACGTTTTCTCAAGTGTAGACTGCAAATAATCAATATTTTATTTTATTGTCTAGGTGTGTAATTACAATCGATTGATTCTCTGTTGGAAAGATGTGTCACATATCGCATAAAAAATATAATTAACAGTGGTACTGACGTGTATTTTTGGACATGATATACTAACAGTTTAATCACTTATTCTGTCTTATACACCTCCTTTGGTTCCTGCTCTTCATTATCCTCAAAATAAATGTTTGTTGGAGTTATAAAATAATTTCTAGTATGAAAATAGCGCAAACAGCGACCGGTACTGCTATTTTGGTTGTCATGGAGAAAGAATGCTGTGGCACGTAGTGCTCGCTGTCCCAATACTGCTAATTGTGCGCACTTGTACACTACGCACTTCGAACCCTTATATGCCCTTCTGCTAAGTGCACTTCGTGGAAGACCGTAGGGTGCAGTGCGGGTATTGGGACAGGGCCCTAGTTAACTCATTCAGTGCCAGAGATATCTGGCACAAATTTAAGGGCAAGTTCTTTCTGCTTATTTTTTTCTTTACTATCTAAACCTGCGCTCAGTATCTTGTTGCTATGCACCGTTAAACTAGTAGCAGTCCGTTTGTGATGTGTTTGATTGTGCTGAACCAACGGCTGTATAAGTGCAGTTTGATCTGTCAGAGTTTTGGCTAAATCACAACATACCAGACTCCTGTGTGGGCATACCCTGTGTCGCTGCGGCGCGAGTGCACAGAGATCCACAGGGGAGCTGGAGGAGCCGAGGTGGGGGTATTTTATTCTAATCAGAGATGGGTTAGCCTAAGGTGACGGTTAAACAGATGTCAAACTGTTGGCAGTTGGTTTTTGACCATATTACATGTGGGAGATTCCATGTGTGGTTGTTGAAACCATTTACATTTAACTGTTTATAACTGTTTATGTTTCTCTGAGAGCAGTTCCGGCAGTGGCGTGTGACGCCATCCAGGACGTCGTTGCGTGGATACAGACTCAACAACCAGGCTCTCATTGTGATCACGGGGGATTTTAATGATGTCTTGACTTGCAGAAACTTTCAAACTTTCTTTGTAGCTACCTAAGATGCAGCAGTGAAATTCATTAATAGTAATAACAATAATAATAATAAAGATGTTTCATTAGGAAATACTAAAATCTTGTACAGTTTTTACTTTGCAAACTTCAGCTTCTTTTCTTCACAACTTTACAGCATGTCTACTTTTTGTTTCTAAACCAGTCTTGTCTCTTATTTTAGGTGGTGTGCAGTGTCCTCTTGTACTTCAAGTGGCTTGTCTTGCCCTTTAGGAGATACAGTATGAACAGATCCCTCTGGTTTAGATTAAAAACCAGGCAACACGACCAGCAGAGGGCGCTGTGCTCCAGAATGTTCAGAAAATTCATGGGTGGTTCACCATCTTGCTCATCCCCGTGTTTTCTCAAGTCTATTTTAGCTGGATACTCTCGTACCCACTCATTCCTAGCAACCGTTTGTGGGCCGGTCAGAGTCGGGTAGCAGACTGCTGAAATATTACATGTTCTACCCAGAACATGACAAAATCCATTCACTAAACTGAACAAAACTAAATATTTAACTTTAGTTTTGTTCACTAAACTGAACAAAACTAAAGTTAAATATTTACATGTTATCTGATCTTTTTTGGGTGGGGGGAAAATAAGTAAGTAAAGTAAATGTGAGTTAGGGCTGGACGATATGAACCAAAATTCATATATCGATATTTTTCACCTGAATCTCGATATACGATATATATCTCGATATTTTTTTTTTTTTCAAGTAACCAAAGAGACAATTCTAATTTACAGCCTTGAGTGCTAAATGCCCTTTTGCAAACTAGCAACAGCTCATGTGCCTTAAAACAGTTCACTGAAATTGACATAGCTGTATACTAAATTAAACTTTCCTAAAACAAAAGGAATGAAAAGTACTTTTCCATGACGAAAACAAAAATACAGTAGTGCCAAATACAAAAAAGATTCACTAAGCAAAAATAAAAAGAAATAAGTCAGTTTGATCCAGAGGCCATTTACAGTGGGGCAAAAAAGTATTTAGTCAGCCACCAATTGTGTAAGTTCTCCCACTTAAAAAGATCAGAGAGGCCTGTAATTTTCATCATAGGTATACCTCAACTATGAGAGACAAAATGAGGAAAAAAAATCCAGAACATCACATTGTCTGATTTTTAAAGAATTTATTTGCAAATTATGGTGGAAAATAAGTATTTGGTCAATAACAAAAGTTAATCTCAATACTTTGTTATATAGCCTTTGTTGGCAATGACAGAGGTCAAACGTTTTCTGTAAGTCTTCACAAGGTTTTCACACACTGTTGCTGGTATTTTGGCCCATTCCTCCATGCAGATCTCCTCTAGAGCAGTGATGTTTTGGGGCTGACGCTGGGCAACACGGACTTTCAACTCCCTCCAGAGATTTTCTATGGGGTTGAGATCTGGAGACTGGCTAGGCCACTCCAGGACCTTGAAATGCTTCTTACGAAGCCACTCCTTCGTTGCCCGGGCGGTGTGTTTGGGATCATTGTCATGCTGAAAGACCCAGCCACGTCTCATTTTCAATGCCCTTGCTGATGGAAGGAGGTTTTCACTCAAAATCTTACGATACATGGCCACATTCATTCTTTCCTTTACACGGATCAGTCGTCCTGGTCCCCTTGCAGAAAAACAGCCCCAAAGCATGATGTTTCCACCCCCATGCTTTACAGTAGGTATGGTGTTCTTTGGATCCAACTCAGCATTCTTTCCCCTCCAAACACGACAAGTTGAGTTTCTACCAAAAAGTTCTATTTTGGTTTCATCTGACCATATGATGTTCTCCCAATCCTCTTCTGGATCATCCAAATGCTCTCTAGCAAACCGCAGACGGGCCTGGACGTGTCCTGGCTTCAGCAGGGGGACACGTCTGGCACTGCAGGATTTGAGTCCCTGGCGGCGTAGTGTGTTACTGATGGTAGCCTTTGTTACTTTGGTCCCAGCTCTCTGCAGGTCATTCACTAGGTCCCTCCGTGTGGTTCTGGGATTTTTGCTCACCGTTCTTGTGATCATTTTGACCCCACGGGGTGAGATCTTGCGTGGAGCCCCAGATCGAGGGAGATTATCAGTGGTCTTGTATGTCTTCCATTTTCTAATAATTGCTCCCACAGTTGATTTCTTCACACCAAGCTGCTTACCTATTGCAGATTCAGTCTTCCCAGCCTGGTGAAGGTCTACAATTTTGTTTCTGGTGTCCTTTGACAGCTCTTTGGTCTTGGCCATAGTGGAGTTTGGAGCGTGACTGTTTGAGGTTGTGGACAGGTGTCTTTACTTACTTACTGATAACGAGTTCACACAGGTGCCATTAATACAGGTAACGAGTGGAGGACCGAGGAGCCTCTTAAAGAAGTTACAGGTCTGTGAAAGCCAGAAATCTTACTTGTTTGTAGGTGACCAAATACTTATTTTCCACCATAATTTGCAAATAAATTCTTTAAAAATCAGACAATGTGATGTTCTGGATTTTTTTTCCTCATTTTGTCTCTCATAGTTGAGGTATACCTATGATGAAAATTACAGGCCTCTCTGATCTTTTTAAGTGGGAGAACTTACACAATTGGTGGCTGACTAAATACTTTTTTGCCCCACTGTATATAGTTGTGTCTCTACTAAAGGCTCATCTTCTTGTTTGTAGCTCTGTTCTAACATTTTTGTACAAATATGAGAAATGAGATCGTAAAAGAACCGTCCTGTTGTTGTTCATTCTAGAATGCGCCGCGAGGTGGCAGCAAATTGTAGTAGTAGCTCTGTCTTATCGTGTTTTTTTTAAAAATTACAGCCGTCTTTTGACAGACTTCAGCTGTCAAATTAGTTTTTTTAAAGGGGGATTGTTGTGTCGGTTCGGGGGCTGTGCTGCACGAGAGAGTTTTTCGGATGTCTTTGGCTCTTTTTGGCTGTTTCCGGATTTTGTTGTGATGGGTCTCCATGGCAACGGAAGACTTGTTTATCAGCGTGACCAACTGATAAAACTCTCCCAAATCAAAATTAACAGTGAAATAACACAGCAAATCCCACTGGAGTTGAAGAGAAAGAGAAGAGGACGCAGGGCAGGAGTGAAGCAAAGAGAAAAGCGGTGGAGATTTAAACCGTTTCTTCCAACTGTTGTGATGGGTAACGTCAGATCGCTAGCTAACAAAACGGACGAGCTCGAGGTGCTAACCAGGTCCCAGAGAGAGTACAGAGAATGCAGTTTTATGTGTTTCACCGAGACGTGGCTGCATGAACACATCCCGGACAGTAACGTGTCTGTACACGGCTTTATGATGGTCCGCGCAGACCGCAGTAAGCAACTCAGCGGGAAGCTGAGGGGAGGTGGAATTTTAGTGCTGGTTAACCAGCGTTGGTGTCATCCTGGACATGTCACCGTGAAGGAGAAGATCTGTACGAGGGACATCGAACTGTTAGCTGTGAGTTTTCGTCCATATTATTTACCCAGAGAGTTTACCTGTGTTATTCTGGTAGCGGTTTATATAATACCTGGTACCGCTCCAGAAACTGCCTGTGATGTCATCAGCTCCGTTGTTGCAAGGCTACAAACACAGCATCCAAACTCAGTTATGGCGATCTCTGGAGACTTCAACAACGTCTCCCTCTCTACAGCTTTACCAACATTCCAACAGTTTGTCAGCTGCTCCACCAGAGAAAATAAGACGTTGGACTTATTTTATGTAAATATTAAAAATGCATACAGCTCCTCTGCCCTGCCACCTTTAGGAAGATCTGACCATAATCTGGTTCTTCTCACCTCCACCTACAAGCCCATCGTTCAGCAGCAACCAGTGATCACAAAAACCATCAAAACCTGGTCTAATGATGCTGAAGGTGCTCTGAAAAGTTGCTTCGAGGCTACGGACTGGAATGTCCTCTGTGAACCTCATGGAGACAACATCAACACCATGACTGAGTGTGTGACAGATTATATAAACTTCTGTGTGGACAGCATCGTACCAACAAGAACTGTGAGGTGCTTCCCCAATAACAAACCCTGGATCACCAGAGACCTGAAAAAGCTGCTGAACATCAAAAAGAAAGCCTTCAGGGATGGTGACAGGGAGTTATTAAAGACAACACAAAAACAACTTAAAGCACAAACCAGGAAGTGCAAGGAGGACTACAGGAAGAAGCTAGAGAGTCAGCTCCAGCAGAACAACGTGAGGGATGTGTGGTCTGGAATGAAGAAGATCACCGGCTTCAAGGTAAAGGGGGACCAGACTGATGGAGGTCTGGACAGAGCTAATGAACTGAACCTGTTCTTCAACAGGTTCAGTTCCCCCCTGCCTCCAGCCCCACAAACCACACAACCTCCATGAGCCCACAGCTTTCCTGTCACATCTCCACTCCATCACCCTGCAGCTCAGTCATGGACCAGAACACTGCATCATCTTCCTCCACCTCAGAGCACCCAAAGACCTCCTCTGCCTCCACCTCCACTCTGTCTGTGACCTGCAACCAGGTCAAGAAACAACTAGAGAAACTGAACCAGAACAAGGCTGCAGGTCCAGATGGTGTCAGTCCCAGAGTTCTCAAGACCTGCTCAATGCAACTATGTCCAGTTCTCCAGCACCTCTTCAACACCAGTCTGAGACAGAAAACAGTTCCTGTGCTGTGGAAAACATCCTGCCTTGTTCCAGTACCTAAAAAACCACAACCTGCTGAGCCAAATGACTACAGACCAGTTGCCCTGACATCTCACGTCATGAAAGTCCTGGAGAGACTCTTACTGGCTCACCTCAAGAAGCAGGTCAGCACCTTTCAGGACCCATTACAGTTTGCATACCGTAATGGGCTTGGGGTTGAAGATGCCATCATCTACCTGCTTCACAGAGCACACTCTCATCTGGACCAATCAGGCAGCACTTTGAGGGTCATGTTCTTTGACTTATCAAGTGCTTTTAACACAATTCAGCCTGCTTTGTTATGTGAGAAGCTCCATAAATTCCAGGTGGATTCCTCCACAACCTCCTGCATTTATGACTACCTCACAAACAGACCACAGTTTGTGAGACTGAAAGGTTGTGTGTCTGTGATGGAGGTCAGCTGCACTGGAGCGCCACAAGGAACTGTACTCTCACCATTTCTCTTCACGATGTACACCTCTGACTTCCAGTACAACTCTGAGTCCTGTCATCTGCAGAAATACTCTGATGACTCTGCAGTTGTTGGGTGCATCAGTGAGGGACAAGAAGCTGAGTATAGAGAACTGGTCAGTCAGTTTGTGAAATGGTGCGGTAACAATCATCTCGTTTTAAATACCAGCAAAACTAAGGAGATGATTGTTGACTTCAGGAGGAGAAAGAATCAACACAGCAGTATTTCCATCCTAGGAGAGGAGGTAGAGGTGGTGGAGGAATACAAGTACCTTGGAGTTCAGCTGGACAACAGACTAGAGTGGAAATGCAACACAGAATACATCTACAAGAAAGGTCAGAGCAGACTCTACTTCTTAAGGAAGTCTTAAGGAAGGGAGATCTTTTAATGTCTGCACCAAGATGTTGCAAATCTTCTATAGGTCTGTTGTGGAAAGTGTAATCAGCTTTGCAGCCATCTGCTGGGGCAGCAGCATCAGAACCAGAGACTTGAAGAGAATCAACAAACTGATCAGGAAAGCTGGATCTGTGCTGGGAGTATCTCTGGAGCCGCTGGAGCTGATTGTACAAAAAAGAATGCTGGACAAGCTGATGAAGATGATGGAGGACTCTTCTCACCTTCTGCACGACACAGTGATCAAACAACAGAGTGTGTTCAGTGAGAGGCTTCTTCAGGTCCGATGCAAGACCGAAAGATACAAAAGATCATTGCTGCCTGTAGCCATTAGCCTCCACAACAAGAACAGATCTTGATCGTTATTATTATATTATTGTCTTCATTATTGTTTTTATTGTTGGACAATAATAAAAAAAAAAACTACTACAACGTTGAATTTCCCTTCTGGGATAAATAAAGTATTTGTCATTCATTTTCATTTCATTTCTGTTGATCTCCATGCCGGTGGTCAGAGCAAAGTGTCGTTTTCAACAAAGCAGAGAGACTTTATTTCACATCTGCCCACATTTTGTGTCAAACTGTTCTTGCGAAATAATTTTGGATTGGTAGCGCGTATATTTAACTCATTCAGTGCCATGGATGTCCATAGACGTCAAACAAAATCTGAACGCTCAGTGCGTCTTGACGTCTCTACAGCTTTTATTGGCTTAAATCCCGCAAAGCATTCTGGGGCAGCTGCTCACTGAATTTGAACTGATTACAGGCTGTACTTAGTCATATGATCCAGGAAGGGGCAGTGGTGCACTTCTCTGGGTGAGCTCATCCTTATTTACCATGTAACAATCCCGTTTGGAGCGGGGGAGCCAGGCACTCAGGACGAGACAGACAGTGAATAGATTCAGAGCCTGTGAAGCGGATGGGAAGTGATCTCGTTGTTCAGAATTATTACAAACTAGTATAGAATTTATGGAATTGAGAAGGTGGTGGAGCTTATTATATGGATAAAATCCCTCCAGCACGATGGTCGGATCTACCGGGAACGAGTATTTGTCAAAGGTGGCGCAGTTTGTGCTCCAGCTCGTCATTTTTGGATGTGTGATGTCTTCCGCTTGACGTTGATGTTCTTCTGGTGATTCTAGTGAAGCTGAGGTGGATTTATCCAGCCAGTATCTCCTGTTAGGATCTTCTGACGGCAGCAGGGACCAAAATAAAGAACGATTCAACGCATTAAACACACGATAAGTGTTCATAAACAAACGAATGGCGGTTGGGGGGGTAACAAACTGACTATGTCGCACCCACTCATGCATATGCACGCACACACACACACACACACACACACACACACACACACAAAGTATCTGACACAGAAATTTGCTGCTTTTTTCTTATATTTTATTTAAATGTTGAAATGGTCTATAAATTACTCTTTTTAGACATAAAATAAACTATCAAAAGTACTTTTTTACTGTTGTTTTTTCACTTTCATAGTAAAACATAGTTCAGATGTTGCATGAATCATTGAAACATGAAATATTTACATCAAAGTCACTGATCTGCTTCAAAAAGCTCTTTATCTTAGCTTTTAGTCCTGAAATGTGTGGATTTTCATAAAAGTTCTTCTTTTGAACTGCAGATTACTAAATAACAGAGGTAGAAAATTTTTTTTTTTTTGCTTTTGAAAGAAAAAAGACTAAATTTTGTGCTGATGGTTTCAGAATTCATATAATAAGAGAAAATATTCTGTGGGCCTTTAAAAATCAGTAAAAATGCCAGATATCTCTGGCACTGAATGAGTTAACTAGGGCCCTGTCCCAATACCCGAACTGCACCCTACGGTCTTCCACGAAGTGCACTTAGCAGAAGGGCATATAAGGGTTCGAAGTGCGTAGTGTACAAGTGCGCACAAATAGCAGTATTGGGACAGCGAGCACTACGTGCCACAGCGTTTTTTCTCCATGACAACGAAAATGGCAGTACCGGTCGCTGTTTGCACTCTTTTCATACGAGAAATGATTTTAAAGCTCCAACAAACATTTATTTTGAGGATAATGAAGTGCACGAACCAAAGGAGGTGTATAAGACAGAATAAGTGATTAAACTGTTAGTATATCATGTCCAAAAATACACGCCAGTACCGTTGTTAATTATTTATATTTTATCAGATATGTGACACATCTTTCCAACAGAGAATCAATCGATTGTAATTACACATCTAGACAATAAAATAAAATATTGATTATATGCAGTCTACACTTGAGAAAACATTTTTTTTGGTCTGGATGGTTCAGCCATTTCTCCACCTCCTTCTTCCGTCAAAATTCACACACAGCAATGCATTGTGGGTAATACCTTTCACTGAAGTCTGCACTGATGCGGACTTTGGCGAAGTGCGGATCAAGCGTTTGTAAGGGGCGGAGCCAAGGGCACGACTCTCCACTCTTGGAGAATCGGAACACCCTACGCACTTGCGCCCCTCATCGGGAACGCGCATTTGAAGTGCGCAAGTGCGGGTATTGGGACAGGGCCTAGCTGTTTGAAGCTGGACGTCGTCATGGAAACTGGTGCGTGCCAGGTTTCGTGCTTTTCTGCTCATATGGGACTGAACCGTTCAGAAAGTTCTGCCTGTTTAAGGATGGAAGGTTGGGGAGATTTTACTGTCTGAGTTACGGTTGCAGTTCAACACACTGTTCTTTATGCCGCTGTCCTAAGGGCTGTAAGACGTTACATGTGCTCGAACTTTTGATCGGGACATGTTTTCAGCGCACTCTGCAGAATGCAGGTTTCCGCTGTTCAATCTAAAACACCTCCAAGTCAGCGACCCATTGTTCTTATTTTACTGTCTGTGACCATGATGTGAGGCTGTTGCTAGCAACAGGACACGTGTGTGTCTTTAAGGAAGACTCCGCTGTTGGGCAGGCAGGTTGCTGCACCCGCGGAGGCAGAGTCAAAGAGTTGTATGAGAGAAAGACGGCGGGGAAGGAGGAAACATGGAAAACAGCGACTCCGCTGCCATAATTTCAACTCAAAACAAGCAATCTTGATATAAATGATATTTCCTTTTTCTATATCGTTTATGAAAAATTCTCAATATTTTTAAAAAGCTCAATATATCACCCAGCTGTAATTTGAGTAAAAAGTCTCTTTAAAATATATTTTAACTGAAAGCAGTTTAAATCTTATGTCTTTGCAGACTAAACGTTCCCTGTGCTGTTTCAGAACTACAGTTTAATGATGATCAAATACAGACTTCAACTTGAACTGAGACAGTATACAAACACCAATATCTGAAAAAGTTACAGGAATAACAGAATTACACCTTCTCACCTGTGTGACATCTCGTGTGACAGTCGATGACCTGTTTGAGTGAAACCTTTTCCACAAGTCTGACATGAGAAAGGCTTCTCGCCTGTGTGAGTTATCATGTGACGGAGTAAATTATTCTTTTGACTGAACCCTTTCCCACAGGTCTGACATGAGAAAGGCTTCTCACCTGTGTGAGTTACCATGTGACGGAGTAAATACCCCCTTCGGATGAAACTTTTCCCACAGGTCTGACATGAGAAAGGCTTCTCACCTGTGTGAGTTCTCATGTGATAGAGTAGATGACCTTTAGTGAAACTTTTCCCACATGTCTGACATGAGAAAGGCTTCTCACCTGTGTGAGTTCTTATGTGATAGAGTAGATGACTTCTTCGAGTGAAACCTTTTCCACAGGTCTGACAGGAAAAAGGCTTCTCACCTGTGTGAGTTCTCATGTGACGGTGTAAATGACCTCTTCGAGTGAAACTTTTCTCACAGGTCTGACATGAAAAAGGCTTCTCACCTGTGTGAGTTCTCATGTGACAGAGTAGATGACTTCTTCGAGGGAAACTTTTCCCACAGGTCTGACATAAGAAAGGCTTCTCACCTGTGTGAGTTCTCATGTGATAGAGTAAACTAGCTGTATGAGTAAAACCTTTTCCACAGGTCTGACATGAGAAAGGCTTCTCGCCTGTGTGAGTTTTCATGTGATATTTTAAATTATGTTTATGACTGAAACTTTTTCCACACGTCTGACATGAGAAAGGCTTCTCATCTGTGTGAGTTCTCATGTGACGGTGTAAATTACCTTTTCTATTAAACCTTTTTCCACAGGTCTGACATGAGAAAGACTTCTTTAGTTTTGGATGGTCTACATTGTCTCTGGGACCTCTGGTTTTGGGATGTCTCTGATTTTCTATCAGTTGTTTTAGCCCACTTGATTCTGAGTCTTCATTCCTGCTTCCTTCCTGGTTCTCAGCTTCAGTACAGTTCTGAGGGAGAAGCTGGTCCTTGTCCATATCTGGTTTAGTGAGGTCTCTTCCTTCATCAGCAGGACTCACCATGAAACTTTCCGTCTCCAGTTTGAGTACAAACTGCTCGTCACTGTGACTGATACCAAGATCCTCCTGTTTGATTAAAATCTGTGGAATTTCTGGTTCTTTTAATTCCTCTTGTGAAGATTGAGGTTCCTGTTGCTCCTCTTTAATTTGTAGGTCATCTAATTCTTCTTGTGTTTGTTTTGGTTCCTCCTGGTCCAAACTGGAGCTCCTCTCCTGATTACAGTCCTGCTGATTAATAAAAACCTCTTCCTCCTTACAGACATAATGGTGTTGGAGTTCTGGTTCTTCCTGGTCCAAACCGGAACTCCACTCCTGACTACAGTCCTGCTGATCAGTAAGAACCTCCTCCTCCTTACAGACATAATGCTGTGGGAGGTCTATTTTGTTTAGATTTAGTGGTTTCCAGCTTATTTCCAGCAGTCTGCGCTGACGAGCCACCTCTTGTTCATAACGATTAACGGTTTTTTCAAATTGGTTGAATATTTCTTCAGCAGCTGCAGTTAGTCGCGCGCTGATAAACTCTTTCAGAGACGGAATTGAAGACATTGTTACTGCACACACTCAAATATTCACCTCAAACACCAAAACCGTGTCTGAACGAGAACAAGCACAAGAAAAGCTAACGCTAACACTAGACTCGGAAAAAAGTCGCTTTTCTTCTTCTTCTGCTTCGTTCTTCTTCTTCTTTTGTGTTCTCTTGCGGTTGGCAAACAACTATCTGGTGCATTACCGCCACCACTGGCTTGGAGTGCGGACCAGAATGACTCTAAACAAATTATATCCCATCTTACAAATTAGTTTGTTTTAAAACTGAAATAAAGCTATGAAACTGTGGTTATTCTGGTTCCTCGTGGTCTAAACTGGGGCTTCTCTAGTTGCTGTGGGAGTTCTATTCTGTGTAGGTTCATGGTAAATGGACTTTCAAGTCAAAGGACACAAAGCACAGTACAGTTTGTCATTCACCCTTTCAAACACATTCACACATTTGGTGGTGATAAACTACACACGTTGTAGCCACAGCTGTCCTGGGACATACACTGACAGAAGCAAGGCTGCCAGACAAAGGAGCCACCGGACGTTACGACTACCACCAAACAGGCAAAGTGGAGTGGGATTCAAACCAGTGACCAGTGGCCCCAAGTTACATTCATTAGTTCCTGCTGTTTTTTTCATGCATGTTTGTGCGTTTTTTTCTGCTGGAGGCAGGGTGTCTGGATTCAGAGCAGCACTCTTCCCTCTTCAGGAAGTGGTGTGCAGTTTTTGGGAAACCGCTTGTTGACTGCGTGTTGATCGCTTGTGGCAGCTTGACTGCTGTGTGTGTGTGTGTGTGTGCGCGTGCGTGTGTGCAAACTACTCAAAAAAATTTGGCTTTTGGATGAAATCTATGAAAAATTAAAGAAGTTCCTTCTACAGATATTAGATCGTGAATCGAGGGTATTTAAGTAGAAGTATGTGATGGTGATTTACTCATCTCAAACAATTTATTGAAATAAAATCTAACAACAATGGAGAGTAAACCATAACAAGAAATATGATTGTCTCAGTGATGTGTCATGTGACCTTGAGCATCAGTTACAGACTGGTGATGTTTCATGTTGTTCACAAGTCGACCTATTGTCTGCTGAGACGTCACACTTGTTTTGAAGGTTCTCGGGTCACTGAGGTTCAGGGGTCCTGATTTATGAGCCTCTATATATAGAGACTCAGTTGATCCCAGAGGTTTTCTATGGGATTCAGGTCTGGAGAAAGTTCAGGTCTCTCCATTCAAGGTACCTCAGTTTGCAACAGCTGTCTCCTAATGATGCAACCTCATTGACCTGCAGCATTGTGGTCCATGAAGATGAAATTAGTCCTGTGTTGTTGATGCAGGAGTGTGATGGATTGAAATGTGTTAGCTATTCTTCACATTTAAAATGTTTGCCAGCAGTTTTTTTTTATAGATGTTAGTATCTATTTTGGTTTAGTACCTGCAGTAATAATATGTGACCAGCAGGGAGAGTATAGTGCTAGTGAGTCATATTTGAGACTTCTCCCTCATTGAACACACATCTGCTGTTTAAAATCATTGTGACTCTTTTCGGACAAACTGGACCAAGTGATCAATGTGATGACTGCAAAAAAAGTAAATCCAAGAAGCAGCTGCTGTACTCTGAAAGTGGCCTCTTCATTTCCCCCCACCCACTTGGCAGGAAAGACTGTTTTCATGTTTTTGGTTAATTCTTTTCAGCAAAGGAGTGCATATATGCAATTGCTTTTAGGAAGCATGGAAAAGTACCTGAAGGGAAAACTGTCTGGGAGAAATCTAAATAGGATGGGATTTTAAGTATGCTTATACTAATCTAATTTGTCTGATCTTCATGAATAATGGCCCAAAATAAATTGTAAGTTTTGGGTAATAACTTTTTTTTTGTTTTGGTTTACAGTTTAATCCTGCATTGCAGTATGCTGGTTGGATGGACTGCAGTCGAAAAAGCCCTCATTAACAAATGGATATATTTGTATAGCGCTTTTCCTAAGTCATTTGACTCCTAAAGCGCTTCACACTACAGTTTGTCATTCACCCATTCAAACACTCACACGTTTGGTGGTGATAAATTACACACATGCTGTAGCCACAGCTGTCCTGGGACACACACTGACAATGCCAGACACCAGCGCCGCCGAACCCTCTGACCACCACCAAACAGGCAAAGTGGGTTAAACGGCCATGCAATCTTTTCCGGGCTGCGAAGACTCTGTGGATTGAGTTCTGAACATACTTGATTGGTTGACTTGTGTGTTTGTTGTATAAAGTGATTGAATGTTGTGTTAAAGCTCTAATCCAGAGTTTCTTCTCAGAGGCACCACTAAGGTGAAAAAAATTAGTTGCACCTTTAAGTCCCGCCCCCTTTGTGACCGTGATACGATAGCCAGCGACTGCTCTCATCTGTGCACGCGCGTCACCTTTGTTACGATGGACACTTTATGGGTAAGTTACATTTATACAATTTCTATGTTTATTTAAGGCAGTTGCTGCTCCATGATTCACGTGTCTTTGCAGCATTGTAAACAACTTGAAAACCCTGGCCGGCCACAGTTTTTCAGGATACGTGTGCACGTTATGTATGACTTCTTGAAATTCCATAAAAGTGATATTCTGACCCAGTTCTGTAATATAACGTAGGAAAAACGTCAGATTCTTTTCTTTTTTCAAAATGTCAGGAGCCTGGGTTTGGGCCCTTGTATTTTGCTGTCTTTTATTTTAATCTTTCCAACTATTAGTTTCTCCAGCCTCTCTCCCCGTTCCCTCCTCTCTGTTTCTTCCTCACTGTTTGTGTTGTTGCAGAGTCCAGCTGGCAGGCATCACGCTGATTGTTTGGACAGGTTTTGCCAGCACGCACACCTGTGAATCATTCTAAAATCATGTCCTGTATAAAGCTCAGGGCTCAGCAACAAACCAACGCCAGACTGTTGAGATTCATCCTGGTGACTGTGCCGCAAGTATTGTCAGAGTGTAGTATTCAAGTTAAAGGAACTTAAGGCAGCTTTACAAAATCTGACTCAGTGCTGCCGCGACAGGCGCTGTGGCTAAATGCAGCCACCAGCCAAGCCGGCACGGGAGCGCGCACAGACACTTTACAGACTGTTCGTCTTCACAGCACTGCACCGGGGAGGCTAACATACTTCACGTCAGGTCTCTCCACTCTGTTATTTGATTTGATCTCATCATTTTCATACTGTATCAGGCTCTAAACACGACCTATAATGTTTTCTCACCTGGTCACAAGGAAATGAGCCATGTCAGCATCCGTTTTCACTCCCAAATGCAGCTGAAGTTCCCTCCATGAACCGAACGTATATCCAATATTTATGCGGGTGCCTGCCCGGCTTCGGTCATGTTTCTTTTTAGACTCACGAGATGCCGCTGATAAAGTCTTTTTTTCTTCGTGGTGCCACTTTTTTGGGGGTGAGAGTGGATGCAGGTCGTTTGCTGGCTGCAGAAACATCCATAAGTATACCTTCAGTGTTTGAATCCAAGTCCACGGTGGCCATGTACTTCCTGTTCAAGAGCTGTCGGCAACGCGCATGCAGTGTCAATTTACGTCACATCCCTACAACTGCGCAGGAAATTCGGACGTCGAACTGCAGCGCATTATGTGGCACACAGCGTTTCCAAGGCAACAGACATATATGCGGATGGCCTCGTTATTTTGGGTTTTTAATGCTTCATGACCCATTAGCATTGAATAAACTGGAAATGCATGTGTAGTTTTTCACAAATCTTGCCTTATGTCCCTTTAAGCTTAGTGTTGCTTTATGTTAATCTTGTTCTTTGAAGGTTGTTGTTCCACTGCTCTTGTCATCACATTTGGAACTGTTCTGGATTACTCACTGTCTTGTGCTTGCTGGAACCATTCTGCAACTACTCGATCCTGGACAATAACCTCAAGCCCTGCCTACTCTCTCATTCACCCGCCTGACTCTGGACCTGCACCTCCTTTGCTCCTTGGTTCGGCTCGCTCAGGCTTCCTGCCCCCACCTTCTGTGCCTGAACGTCTGGAACACGTAAGCCCCTCTCTACTACCATCATCATAATCATTCCTGGATTTCTGCTGTTCACTAATCCCGCTCTCCTTCCCTTGCAGATTGATTATTGTTTTGGATTCCATGTCACTGCATTACAAGCTTCAACGCCTATGCGCTCTAACTGGCAGGTTCAACTTTCAAGCGTCAAACTTGGACCCTAGCTGGCAGAGCAGCAGGCACCATTTTGGGTTGCCTAAAACCGTAAATCCAGCACAGTGAGGCTCGTACTGTGGAGTTTGCAGGTAAAGCACCGGGGATATGTGACGATTATATGCCTTATTTGCTTGCCGGGGGGGGGGGGCTTGGGTTAACGAGCCTGGCACTCAGGATGGCTGAAGCCTTTGTGCTGTGTTATTCTGTTCCAAGTTCCATATACCACCTTTAACTGAAGTTGAAAATGTATTTTTATACAGGGTTTACATTAACTTATCTATACAAATGTTTTATTGACCGCCCCACCCAAAAAATATTTCACAGCCGCCCCTGCCGGGTGGTTGTGGACCAGCTCGGGAGCAAACTCGAAGCCCTGTCTAAAGCTCACTGCGCCTCTCCAGTTCAGTCACGGCACTGCACCTCCAGTCATCACCAGCCAAAGAGCCAAAGATCTGCCTGCCTGGTTTATGGAACAGGAGTGATGGCAAGCCAGATGGGTTACTGGCCATACTGGACATGATTTTTTAGTGCCCGCCCACCTTGTATCCCTCCTCTGCTTCCCGAATGGCACTGCTGACTTCCCTGCTCAGGGGTCAAGCACAAGACTGGGCAGCTGCGCTGTACAATAAGAAGTCTGAACTCTGGAATGATTACTCCAAGTTCATATCTGAATTTTGTAAGACTTTTGTTCCACCTTGCAGTGAGGTGGAGGTGGAGACGGTAGCTGCCCGTCCATCACTACACCGCCAACTTTAGGACCCTGGCAGCCATACTCAACTGGGGGGATACTGCTCTCCGCTCCATCTTCCTGGAGGGGTTGGCGAGCTATTGTAAGGACGAGATGGCCGCCAGAAAAACTCCTGAGAGCCTCAATGAGGCCATTCAACTGGCTCTGTAGGTCAATCGGCGGGTGCTGAACTGACCAAGGGCCGCCCTTTCATCAGTGGGAAGGCCGGCTCCCTCCTAACTTCAAGACCGCTGGAGTCCACCTCACCAGCCGTCCGGGTCCGTCCAACCAGAGGAGTCCATGCAGCTGGGTCACCTGCCCCAGGAGGAGAGGAACCGCCGATTTCAAGAGGGGCTGTGTGCCTACTGTGGGTCGCCTCAACACCACTGTCCACAGTGCCCCCTCTGGCCAGGAAACGGGCAGACCAGGTGAACATTGGGGGAGTTTCACCTGGTTCCACAACACCAGCTCGTTTTTTACTTCCTGTCCATCTCATCCATAAGGGGCATAATCACCAGTGCTCAGCCCTCCTCGACACTGGAGCAGCCGAGAACTTCATGTCGACTTGCCTCGCCTTGGAGTTTGAAGCCCATGACCCACACATCTCCTGGTCTGCTCGAGAGATCCTGCAGTGGGGGCCAGACCCACTGTATGGTGCCTCGACCTGGGGTTCTACCCCCAGCTAATCCCACCTCGACTCTGGTTCCCATTGAGGAGATCCCTCCTGCGGACAGAAATCTCGCAGAGGCCACCTCCTTACCTCCTCATAGGCCCTACGACATGGCCATCAACCTCCTTCCAGGCACCATGCCACCCTGAGGGCACCAGTTCCTACATCTCGAAAGCTCTAGACCAGGGTTTCATCAGGTGATTGTCCTCCCCCTTCTCCACAGCGTTCTTCTTCGTCAAAAAGAAGGAGGGCACGCTTTGCCCGTGCACCGACTACCGAGGCCTGAACAAAATCACCATCAGGGACTGCCATCCACTTCCACTCCTCTCCACCGCCCTGGACTCACTCTCTCAGGCCACCGTGTTCACCAAACTAGATCTCCAGAATGCCTACAACCTAGTCCACATCCGAGAGGGTGACAAGTGGAAGACTTATTCACTCACCTGGCCAGCACTCAGTCATACTTCCAGTTTGCCACGAGCTCCTGTCAGCCTCCATTCTACAGTATTTAGCTACATCCTTCCAGCCTTGTTCCCGAACCTTCTCCAACAGTACTCACGCCAGTTCACCACGCTCCACTGCCGCTTCCCTTGCAGCCAGCGAGCACCATCACCGCCTCAAGAACCCCACTGCCGCCTGCTACCTGCAGTGCCTCACGAGTCCAATCCTGCTCTTGGTGCCAGTATCCCAGATCGGCTCACACTTGGTTGCGAGTGGACCGTGCTCCCCTTGAAGACACTTCTCACCACCAAGTGCCTCTTGACAGTTTCTAGATGGGATTTACATGTTGTCTTCTCTGCATGAAATATCTTTTACTTTGTTTTCGGTGATACTTCTACCTGTTGGCCGTATCATTTTCTTTCAAATCATCCACTATCACAAACTCGTTTCTTTTTTCCCACTATAGGTATGTTTATGTCAATTGTCAATGTCAATTTTATTTATAGAGCACATTTTAAAACAACCTGAGATTGCCCAAAGTGCTGTACAGCAAAAAATACAGTCAAACATCCAATAGTAAAAAGGAAATAAGTAAACACATAGTTTTAATAAAAAACATAAATAGCATATCTAACCTAGGTAATGAGGGAAAAAAAAGGAATCAGCTACATTTAAAAGCAAGGGTAAAGAAGTGAGTTTTTAAGAGGCAGTTGAAGCTTTGGAGACTGTTTGCAGACCGAACCTGTACGGTAGACTATTCCATAATTTAGGGGCAGCCACAGTAAGCGCTCTGTCACCACTTCAACCTGAAAGGTGGAACTGACAGGAGATGTTGTGAAGATTTTAGGAGCTCTGTCAGGTATGAAGGGGCCAAACCATTTAGTGCTTTAATTCAGCAAAAACAAAATATAATTAATAAAACTGGGCTTTACAAAAGTTGAACGAAGTCAGATTTCCTGCTGTCATACAGGGTTAGAACTGTTTATGACACAACTAACATGGTGCACATCTGGAAGTAAAAAATCAAATAGTAAAATGTGTAGTGATGAAAGTTCATAGATATTTTTACTTCAACAGTACAACCAGCATTAATGAGGAGAACTGATGACTGGTTTCATTGGAAGAGCAACCATTTACATTTTACTTGTCTCTCTGTTTGAAAAGGCTGTAAACATTCATGTTTGTGAGTCTGACTGTTTGTCGTTTCTTCTATCGTTTCATCAATGAATCCATGAAAATGTCAATCATAACATGTTCTGGTTTTTCTTCCATACGCATAATTAGCCTTTTGTTTCAGATACAATAGAACATTATAGCACATCAATAAATAATTAGAAAATTCATATAAAGTTAAAATAAGACAGTGAGTGTTAAGAAAAACTCTTATTGAATTAGGTTTTTCAAGGCCAAAACCTCAAATATCTTGACTGAACTTGTTACAGTGGGGAGTGACCACGTGGTGGCACTGTCTCACTCCAAGTAGAACACAAGTAAAGACCTAAAACACAAGATGTCATGATGACATCCAAGTGGTGCCTTGTTACTGATTTGGTTCTGGCTGATACATTGAAAACTGCTAACTCATTTCCCAACTGATATAAAATCATAAGAATAAATAATGAAATGTTTCCAGCAAAATGACGTCACAAAACCTCAAACGTTATAACCAAAATGAAATTAAATGAAATTGTCCTTAAAAATGTAATAAGTTTGACTTTGTCTTTATGATTTTTGTCTATCATGTTATCTTTATTTTATTTGGAATATATAGGAACACCTCTCCTTTACTGTTTCAGTAAACCTGTCATTGTGACAACTTCCCTTCTGCAAGGACAATCTAATGGTTTGAAACCCAGAGCGTTCTGTTTGATCCATTCATTATTTTCAGTAAACTAATTTCTTTCAGATTTTAGAACAAACACGACCATTTGATGTTGAAGTCTAAATTTTTATAACTAGTTCAACTGAGATCTGCTTCTAAATCTTAAAAAGAGGGCATGTTACAGCAACAGGTGATTCAGTCCAGGTGACATGCAATGAGTATGAAGCAATTTGAAAGAGTGCTTCAGTTTAAAACATGCATTTCATACAAATCTTAAAAAAATAGATATTTTATACTAAACATCACCTGCAACTGATTTTAAAGAGGCTCAAGACGTACCTTTTTAGCTTAGATTTACTCATCTTAATTATTGATTTTAGTTAGGTTAGTTAGTTAGTTGTATTTTTATGTTTCTCTCAATGATCCATATGGTTTTATCAATATGTATATATTTTTATGAATCACTACTTGTTATCAACTTGTTTTTATCCTTTTTAATATTTTTATCATTCATTTTAAGTGTTTCCTCATGGGGGTCGTCCACACTGGGGGTTTGGTCTGCTCACTCTGCACGGTTGCTTCTGCGGGAATGTCTGTGTTGGGGAGCCAGGGTCCCTCTGTGCAGCCCCGTGGCTGTATTTTGGGCTCTAACCAGCTCTAACCCGGTTCCCATGCTTTAATCTGGTCATGGTCCTAGGTGGACCAGTGGATGGGCCCCCCCACATACATGGTTTCCTCAGTGTTGTCAAGCCAGATGTTTCGTTTTTTTATTCAGTTGTTTATTTGTTAAGTTGTTAATTTAGAGATCAAGATAGTATTTATGGGGGCAGGGAGTTGGGTCTGAATCATTGTTTTTGTGTTTGATTCTCTGTTTTTAATTGTTTTTACCATGTGAAACACTTTGTGTTGCCAAGAGCATGAAAAGTGATACACAAATAAAGTTTGATTTGATGTTATCCTGACTTAAAAAACTAGATGCTCACCGTAAAATTAGAGATGAGGTAAAATACAGACTTCTGATTAATGTTTTGAAAACAATCAGGAAAACGTTTTGGGAAAATGCAGAGACAGATCAGGACAGAGACTGATTACTGGCTCTAAATCTAGTTTCTTATTCATTTATTATATACATCTTTTTCATTTATTTATTTAATTGACCAAATCAGACTGATCTGCTATGACAGTTTTTGTTTCATATCTAACATATTATTGTTTCCAGGACAGATGCGAGGAACAGTCTTCCTGCATCTGGTTGCAGGATCATTCACACCACTTGGGGGACTCAGGTGTCTCATCTCCAGATCTGGAGGAGGAGGAGTCTCGGTGAGGAGGAAGTATCTCCACAGATTGGCTGGATCGCTGACCTCCTCCGCGGTGATCGTGTCCTAAACCACTGGGTCGTAACGTTACTTGTTTAAAAACAGAAACCAGGAAGAAGCCACTTGAGGATTTGTCTTGTGTTTTTGTCTCCTCCGTCCAGGCTGAAGCGGTGCAGCCGGCCCATAGGCGAGCATTATGCATTCGGACTGCAGGCTGCTATGGGCAGAGCGGTAATGGTGGGCAGGGGGCCGACCGGGGCCGGGGTTCCTGTCCTGGTCCTTCTCATCATTCTCACCGCGGAAAGCTGCCGAGCCCAGACAGGTTGGTTGGACCGCTGCGGTGAGAACAGGGTCATCACAGAACCACGAAGCCGCGCTGCTTTCAGGTGGAAACACACGTTCAGGAGCAACAAGCTGTTATTGTCCACATGAAACCTGCCTTACATGGCCGTGTGGACGTGGAGTTTACACCGCTCACCCACCGTGGTGTTTAGGTAGAAGACGGTTAAAGGAGAACCAGGCAAACCGGTTCTTAAACGTCGCTTTTTAAGCTAATGCTTGGTGGCGTGCGCGTGAATAAACACGAGGCTTTAATGTTCGTTTAAAGTGACCATGTGTTTCCTATTTACTGGGCTTGATGATAATATAGCGATTTTATATGGTTATCTTCAAATATAATTCGAGAACTTGTGACTTTTGTTCGTCGTTAAATTTAACCAAGAATCTATACCACAAGTTACAGAATGATTTATAAATATTCGATACCCAAAGTGGTCTTCACCAGGGGTGGGGTGTGTAAACACGTGGGTCCAGTGTGTCATTTTTTTTTTAGAATTTAACATTAAATGTGATTAAAAGAATAAGTTAAAAGATAATTGCTAGTCAGACAAATATATTTTACATTGGGTCAGTGACAAGTGTGGCCTTGCAGCTTGGTAACATGAGAGTCTGTGAGAGGAAGGCAGTTATTGTTTTTGTCCTGTTCATCTGGATAATATCCACAGAGGGGCTCTTGCATAATGTCAAGCACACAGAACATCCACTTGGCATCAGACAGCGTAGTGTTATCTCACAGTAATGGAGTCTACAACATCAGAGGAAAAGAAACAGCAACACAGAATTCCTCTGATTCTCTTATTTTTTGTTGCATTGAGCTGATACAAATGATTTAAACTGAAAAATTGCCTTTACATATTTTGTTTTCACTTCATGCTGACACATCAAACACACCACAAGGGATAAAGAACTTCTTACATGTTTATATCTTAAGTATTTTTTTTACCTATTTTGAATTCATTACTAGATTTTAGAATAGTTATAATTTCTATATATTTGGCTCTGTTGTTCCCAATTTTTTTCTCTCCTTACTTTTGGAACAGTATATCTTTACTTGAGCAAATAGAAAGGTTTGGTATAAAACTCCTTACAGTTTATCACCGAGATATAAATTATGTTAACATTCATTCATTTTTGTCTGAAAACGGGTAATTAACAAAACAATGTAAACAGTTCTGAGTAGAATTAGACAGTCCAACTTACAGACATTCTTAAATTTGCTGGTACCCTTTCACAACAAACAAACAATCGATGGCCAAAAAGCTCCAGTTTTGTCTCATCAGTCCAAAAATTTTTCTCTTTCAGAAGCTTTTGAATTTCTTGTTGATGTATATTTTGTTTAATTCCAATCTGGTGTTTTTCTGTCAGTATTACAGTACTGTACTGTACTTCCGGACATTATTAGAACCTCGTGCGTCGGCTACAGTCCCAGGAACAGTATACATTTTATTAATACTGGCAGCTATAGTCACAGAAACATGAAGCAGTTTGGAGATGAACTGTTGGTTTTTATCTTTAACATGGATTTGAAATCTCATCCCATATGAGCACTTATTCAATTAAACAACAAATTATATCTTGTGTACTCTTTCACACGCTAAAGCCATGCACATATGTTGAACAGCTGCTCTTATTTGAGTCACTTTTTAGGAGAATTTAAGTCTTGTAATGAGGCATCAACGAATATTCACATACAGATGACACAAACTATGACATGCCATGTTTCAATTGATCCTGTTCTGACTATGTTACTTGTTTGAGTTGCAGATGTGGCACATCGTCAATTTACTGCCTTTTTCTTGCCAAATTTCAAGACTGTCCATTTTCCTTACAGGAAAAAAAGCAGAAAAACTGTTGTAGGATTGCTAAGAAGTTGGATATTTTTAGTCAGCATGGTAGTTGGTATTGATTTGAGTTGTTGGAGCAGTATATGAGAAGGTCAGAGTCGTATCTGAAACAACTGCTGTAGATAGATGAGGTTAATATTTAATAATAATAGATTTTGGTAAAAAGTATATATTTCCAGGAATAAAAAAGAAGCTTATATCTTCTGCTTTGGCATTTAAACATCAGCAAATAATATTTAGTTGGCCAAGAGACTGAAACCAGAAAAACTGGCCTCGGTAAGAACAGGACAATGACCCAAAGTACACCTTAAAAGCTTTTGTTTAATACATGAAGAAAGATGATCTGGAGCTTTTAAAATGGCCCCAGGAAGCCGACTTTATGGCTAAAACTCCCTGGAGAGGTTGTTTTTATCTCTCCTCACTTTAGAACTACATTTTCAACATGCTTGACTGTTTAGCACAAAGTTATTTTTCAAACCCCTTTTAAAAAAGCTTTAAATTTGTATTTTCAACAGAATTCTTGCTTTTGTCCTTTCTTCATCCTCCTCTGTGTATATTTTCTGATTTATTTTTTGCCCTGCAGGTGATGGCTGTGGTCCCACTGTACTTGGCCCCAGCAGCGGGACTCTGTCCTCTCTGGGTTATCCGACAATGTACCCCAACCATAGTGTGTGTGAGTGGGAGATCACCGTGCCTCATGGAAAGAGGATCCACTTTCGGTTAGCTTTGCTGGACATAGAAGACAGCGACTGCCAGGTGAACTACCTCCGCCTGTACAATGGCATTGGATCAGAGAGGAGTGAGATAGGTGAGAGCCGACAAACATTCACCAGATGTTAAGTTTCAATGTCCGACTATTTTCTTAAACAGCTTCTAGTCTAGATTCAGCTCGTGATTGGCTGGTGTTCAGCAGTTCTTCATCTCCTGAATCAAACAATATGTTCTCATCCAAATCTTTGAATTGTATCTTGTTCTTACTCCTAAGACATGAAAAACACAAGCGTCTGAGACTCATCCACCCCCCCTTTTTATTTGATACTTGTATTTTTCCTCACTCAGATATTACAGCTCCTGTGGGAGTTCGTCCTTCCTTTTTTTTTTTTTTGCAGGAAATTGTTTCATCAAAGTTTAGGTAGTTAATGTTTATGGTTATCAGTTGGTGTTTATATCAACTTTAAAACAACAAAACTTTGCTGTTATTACAGTAATTTGTCCTGACGAAGCAGAAACATCCACAAAGTTTACAGCTGCAGATCATGAAACAAGGCTTCCTGCAGTGCGACACTTTTTTTATTTGCACGAGGGGCATCTGCTTCATTTTGGTGGTGCCATGACTGTAGTATGTTTTTCACTTTAAAATTGATTACCTGTTGTATTTCAGTTATAACTGCAGATCTTAACTGTCTAAGTTTAGCCCTTTGGAACAACCAAGACTTTGTAGCAGAGTTTCTAGGATTCTCATTGGCTTATTAATAGTCAACTAGTATCTTATTGTGTTGTGACTGTTTGAGAGCTAAATTTGTGAGGGAGATTCTAGAAAGTGTTGAAACATTCAAGGTAGTTGTCAGTTTGCTGGCGTGAATTCCAGAGCATCTGAAAGAAAATATGTTAAATAATCTGAACAACAAATGTTCTCCTAAAATAATTGCAGAATCTTTGCACATCTGGAACTCATCTTGATTGCTTCAGAATTGAGTTTCAGTGAGTCACAAGTGCAAAAAATGGGAGACAACTTTGGGAGGGGTTGGTGATCAAACAAAATTGAAAAAAACTGAACAAACTGAGAGAAAATTAAGACACCTTGTATTGCTAATTTGCTTGTTGCAGTTTAGTCACATGACTACCATAATTAGTTTGCATTTATGTTCTATACCCGAAATAAATGGAGCAGGATGCAGAAGTGTTGCAAACACACCGTTTGAGACTGCAACTGAAAATTAATGTATTAACTCGCAATATTCCTGAAAGGTAGTTTCTCCAAACAGTCATCGGCAGTCACAGCACAATGAGACACCAGCTTTAAGGAAGGATAACGTGTATTTGTGAAGCCAAAGCTGTTTTATTTATTATTTTAATTTATACATGCCAAATCGAAATGGTTGTTGGTGTTTTCTTGCTTAACTTGATTAACTTTCATCCTCATAGGCCGGTTTTAGAACTGTCATTTTAATGTGAAAGTTTAAGGGAAACAGGAGGATTAATGTGGGTAAGAGAAGGTAGAAAGTCCTGCTTGTTCTATAACACAACCAGGTCTTTGCAGAGGGACAGAAGGAGCAGATGTTTTTAGAAAAGCGCAGTGATCAAGTAGGAATATACGCTTGTATGATTTAGAAAAGTAGCTGCAGACTAAGTTACAAGGATTAGTTTTAGTATTAGGGCCTTAAAATTGGTTGACAGGAACATTAAAAGATTCTTGTTGGCCACAGTTGTTTGAGTGCACATTCAAATGGATCATGAATGGACTCTTACAGGGACGTGTCTCTACTGATTGACCCTTTGCGTATGACGTTGCGCTTTTTGGCCTTCGCCATGACGAACGGCGGTAGTACAGTATATAAATAACTAGTGTGCGGCAAATGTCGTGTTGGAGAACATCTTGTTATTTGCTTTGGTTGCTGTGTGGTGGGTTGTACTAACAGGCATAAAGCTAATGTAGCATTTTACCATATACCTGCTGATGTTTGTATAGACTGGCCTTTTTTTGTCCAGCTGTGCTACAGGAGGGTCTGACAATTTACAAAGTGATAAAACTCTAATAAATGGGATCTGATTAAACACTTACGTGAACGCCAGATGATTCTCCTATGAATGAATGACCAAGTATGTCTTGTAGGAATTCATACCGCTCGCCATCTTTCATGCCACAGTTGTAAACTAAGATGATCCTATGTTGGGAGATGATGGTGCTAAAGTAGTTTTGTTTTAGCCTTGAAATTAACTTTATTTTCAGTGTCACTCAGTCTGTTAGCAGTCGGAGTATGTAATGGGACGACGCTCGGCTACTACCACAACAACTTTAAGGCCAGCGTCAGTAAAATTGACTTCATTGTGGCTATTTAATGTTGTTTAAGACTAGCTGTGGTGGACATCTTCTCCATAACTGACTCGAAGGATTGATTTCAACAGTTAATTCCAAGCTTTTAAGAAAAACTGTGGCATATAGCTCACAGAGTTTATGTTGAACATGACTGTTATCTAATGCAACACTCAATTTAGTCTGCGAAATTGACAGAATTGTCAATTTTTGTGTTTTCTAAGGTCATATGGCTGCAGCAGACGTGTAAAATTGTGTTGACAACTAAAGTTGATCAGTTGTGGTCATACAGTAGGTGTATAATTACTTTATGAAGGTTTCATAAAGATTGTTCACATGCAGACACAGGCACAAGGTTCTTCTTCCCCTTTTTGCCTACAGTCCTAAATTACCTTCACAATTGGTGCTTGTAGCTATGCTAGTTAGGAAGCTAACAGCTCATTATTACCAAAATCCTAAATGAGTTAATTTACCAGAATTCAGTTCCGGCAAAATATTTTCTGGTACTTCGTGAAGTTCAGGTCAGGATCATTGCTGCGATGTTTTTAATTGTGTCTCGTTGTCCCACAGCAATTTTTACATCATCAAATCATGAAAACAATTTGACACGAGAAACAAACTGATCAACCACAACATTATGACCACCGATGGCTAACAAAACTGAGCTAAAACTGTTCTAATGAAATGTTTTGTTTTTTTAAACTCAGTCTGCTGGAGCTGCAGACATACTTGTTGTGCTAAATACTTCATTTTAGAGTTTGTTTTTTTTATTTCTAACCAGACTTTGTTTTTTTACTGCATGTCAGTGAAGTACTGCAGTATGGATCAAAAAGTCAACGAGCTCGTGGAGTCCTTGGGGAACCAGGTCACAGTCCAGTTCATGAGTGGGATGCACCGCAGGGGACGTGGATTCTACTTATCATACTCCACCACTGAACATTCAGGTATGCAGTCTGTGGGCTCATGTTTTAGTCTTTTTTTTTTTCTTTTCTGTAGATCATCTGTTTGATGGCTCCAGCCTGCGGCAGAGTTCATTTAATTAAGGGACCTCAGTTTTGAGCTTGGTTACATTTCTGTTTTGGCCCTGGGGGTAAGAGTTGCCTCAGTGATTCCAGGCGATTGTGTTAGTCACAGCTGTTCTCTCTGTACCCTGGTTGTATTTTTTTTATGAGTCTGAAGTAATTATATTGTCCTGGAAAGACTCGCTGGTCTGTAACATGTGGGTTTGTGTAAGAGCTGGCAGTTTGTCACAGTTTCTTTATTTCTCTCCTTATATCATCTTTATGTAGCATCAAATCCTGTTTAATGCTTGATC
The DNA here is from genome assembly GCA_006937955.1 of Pachypanchax playfairii. Taxonomy (NCBI): domain Eukaryota; kingdom Metazoa; phylum Chordata; class Actinopteri; order Cyprinodontiformes; family Aplocheilidae; genus Pachypanchax; species Pachypanchax playfairii. The sequence continues at coordinate 629,413 of SSNP01000103.1, forward strand.
AGTGTTCAGTTTGGGTTTTCAAAGGGCATAAAGTCTTGATGCCAAATTTTTCTTTGTCAGTTTCATCCAGCAACTTGAGACATAAACATCTTTTGATACTCCATCATTTAGACTGTGGAAAAAATTGTAGATTTTTGGGAAACACAGTCAAGTGACGCATTGAATGTAACCCCAGTTCCAAAAAGTTATGATGCTGGTTAAAATGTAAATAAAAACAAAGATTAGCTAATCTAATTTTATTCCCAATAGAACACAAGATATCAGATTTTGAAACTGAGATTTTAACATTTCATAGAAAATATTAGCTCATTTTGAATTTAATGGCAGCAACACATCCCCAAAAAAACGGAACAGGATGATGTTTGTTATTGCATAGCATCTCTTCTACTTTTAAAATCTGTTCTTAAACATCTGGAAGGTGAGAAGACCAGCAGCTGGAGTTTTAGTTGATGGATTCTAGCTGCTCAACAGCAGATTTATCATTTCAGGATGCTCCAAATGTTTTCTGTTGGTGACAGAACTGGACTGCAGGCAGGTCAGCTCAGCACACACGCGTCTCCTGTGAAGCCATGCTGGTGTGATGATGCTTGTCCTCTACAAGGTCCTGAAAGAGACTGACTTGACTTATTTTTTTGAAAATTGTCTTTTAGTGGGAAGAAATAAGTCAGACAAAGATACAAACGTTCCTTATTTGAGAAAGTAGATGATATTTTTTTACTCATACAACAAGGGAAAATGAATTTCTTTATTACTCAAACCATAAAACACATTTTAAAGATAATTTATTCTGAACATTTTGCTGACACATGACAAAACACGACTGTTGTGCGCCACCTGTTTGACCAATAATCTGTTATTACATTCAGTTTGGAGTCTTTCAAAATCAAATGCTGTTCTAAAAATAAAATGCACTCATTATCGAACGGAATACTTCCTGCAGTGGAACTGTGCTGCTAAACGACGCACAGCATTGATTCCATTGACTCAGCAGCAGATTTTTCTCTTCTGTCAGTAAAAACCGGCGTGTTCTTAGGAGAAACAAAATATTGCATAAATAAAACACGGGCTAAACCTAATGGCCTGTGCTTCAGACACAGATTTTAAAATGTCTCTGTAGTTAATGTTGTTTAGGTCAATTCCGTGCATTTTAGCAGTGACAAAGGAAGCCACAACAAATGGAGCTCAGTGACGCGTTAGCAGCAGAGTAATTATTATGTCCTGGTTTTCATCTTGAGTCACGTTGAGAGATGAACTCCTCCCGCCACTTTTCCACCACCGAGCTGATGCCTTGGTGTTTTTCTTCTCATGTTACTGATCTGTCAGGTGAGCGTGGGCGGACAGTGCAGTACAAAGTGCAACAGTCTGGTTTGGGGTTACTCTGGATTGACTGACTCACTAGTCGGTTGTCCAGATTACTGTTTTTGTAAATTTCACTGTGGTCAGGACATGAAGAGATTGTCCATCACCACAAAGTTTATACATGCTGCTCATGTCATCCTGTGACGCGCTAGTGGTGTGTGTCATCACAAAAGTGTTGAAGGGGATAAACAAACTCTGATTTTGGAGCAGTGATACTTTAATAATCTTAGAACCTGCAGGAACAAAATGATTTTAGTCAAAATGTTCAAAACTCTGATTTCAGCTTAAACAGCAAGACATTTTTGTCTATGATGAGCTATGAAGATCTTGTACTGATGATTCATCAACAAAAACAAACAAAATATTTTGAGGCCTAATCAGCGGCAGCAGGAATCCACTCAGGTAGCATCTGGTTGGCTTTTTGTTTTTCTGGTCAGTCCATCAAACATCAAACCCTGCGTCCAGACTGAAAACTGTGGTGTTGGAACGTTATCGTGTACCTGGTTGTAGTTTTCCAGAAAAGAAGCATTTGCTTTTTCAGATTATCACAATAAAACACAGAAAATAAATATTATTTTGAATTTGAACTTGCATCCCAGCTTGCAGCAAGAAAGTCTGATATCTTTCCCCTAAAGATGGAGAGATCTGGTGAGGAAGAAGAGCAGCAGTCACAATTCTTGTTCTTCCCCTGACCTTAAATGGTATCTGTCACAAAATAAAAATCAGACAAAAGTAGATAAAAAATGCTTCAGTTTGATAGAAGAAGACATTTTTCTATGCTGTAATGATACAGATAATTTTTTTTAAATGTGTCATAAAACCACTGGAATTGAAAAGGTAAGCAAAAACTGTCTGCCATGTTGTGATGTCATCAGTTGAACATGTCTTGGCTTGGTCTGTGTTTGTTTGTATGTAAACTAACATGGAGTGACTGAGACAGATATTTTAGTGAAGAATTAAGTGATATTTCTGAAGAAAATGGGTTTGTGTTTCAACATTTTGGGCTGCTAGTTTAATAATATTCATTTAGTGTTTAGAAGCTGGATGATCCTCATGTGAAACATTCTTGAGATGATGGTCAGACTTAATCAATTTATGAAGAACGTGGACTATCTGATTGTTCTCTCTCCATCTAGGTTTAGAGTTTACATTCCACCCTCAGTTAAATCTCCTGCTGTCAGCTTTGCGCCATCAATGAAACACGTTTTCTCCCCAAACTGTCCTTCTCTGTAGTCCCCATGGGGGTCATGGGGTTTCCTGTGGTCTCTTCTGCACTCTGCTGTGGTACAAACATCTTCATATCTAAAGTCTTAACATTTCACTTTATAAGCACTTTTCAATGTGGGTTATAGCTAATTAGCTAAACATGGCAAATGACACAAGCTTCATTTTTGGACAAAACAACAGAGAAACACGGTGTAAACAAAGGAAGGATGTTCATGTGGTTCATCCAGTGACATCACAAGCTGGTTAGGGAAAATGGCAAGATGGCACAGTCAGCCATGGGGCGGAACATTTGAAATTTGTAAAATGTTGCAATTCTTTGTTGAAATTTAGGATTAAGGATTCCTTAAACACAAGTTTTTTGGTTTTTTTCTTTGAAATTGTGTCAGATGTTACGGAGACACTTCCACACAAAAGATGTTCTGTTGTTAATCACGTAAAGGTGCAATGTAATACCACAATGACCAGCAGCAAAAAGTAAAAGCAGCAGTCCTGAGGTAACTTGTAGTAAACCTAAGAAACCACGACCTTCTTCCCAAAAACTGAACAAATACAATAGAAACAAAANTGGGGATCAACATTGGAACTGGCAACCCAGCAGAAAAATCGGGGCGGGAAGGGGGTGAGTGGCTGAGAACAGACGTTTTTTTTTTTTTTCTAAATAAATTCCGGGATTCCAATTTGAGGAGAAGGTCTAATGGTGCGTTCACACCGACCCAACCATCAACGTCAGCAGCGTCAAGATTACATGTAAAGTCTATGGTGGAGTGCATCAGAGGGGCGTCAGAGTCTCTGCGGCGCTTTGTGACCGTTAGCAGTGTCAACTCAAAGCTTTTCAAGCATTTCAGATGTTAACGCTTGAAACATCAGCAATGCAGCAACTTTTGACGCTCTTGAAGCGGCTTGTCAACCAATCAGGATGTCTCATTGTAGTGACGCAGTGACGTCACTGCACATAACCTGAATGAAGCAGGAAGTCGTCAAACTGGGCGCGGGACAGACGGAAGAAGCGCTGGAAGCTAACTTCATCCATATGTAGCTCCTGGAGCAAATGGTTAAACTCCCCAAACTCAGAACGCATCTGTAGGATGGGCTGTATCCACAAACGGCGCTGATGCACCCGATGTCGACGGTGTCTAGATTTATGAAGTAAATGAAGCCAAGCCACTCTCTTATATGATACGCCATAGCTCAGAACATCTGATAACCAAGGAAGCCCCTCCTACGCACTCTTTTTGGCTCAAACTGGCAGGTGTTACAAGGTCCAACTTTAAATCTTCAACTAGAAGCGTTGTGAACGTTGCTTGACGTTTACGAAGCGGCCGATGTGAACACACCATAATTCTGACATATTGCACCTTTAACTGTGGTGTGTTCACATGGACTGGAAAAACATGTCATATATGTAGGGTCTTAGCTGTGGTGTCTTCTGACAAACTGTAAAAAATATGGGATTTTGGAGTGAGTGATTATCTGGATTAAAAAGAAAACCATCAGATTTTGGTAAACAGCTGCGCTGTTCACCTGCTCCGTTAAAATCTGATCTAACACCAGCTGTTCAGCTGCTTTAGATTGTCTCTGCTTAACTTCACACTAAAAACATTGTTTACGCTTTATTTTTGCTTTAAGGAACCCGCTTTGTTAATAATTCAGCTTGTGCTATTAAACTAGTTGCTCTAGAAGTGGATTCTAAAGTGGAAGTGGACCATTTACTACTGCACATTTATTGGTTGATGAATTAAGATAAAATAATTGGTGTTCATACTAAGGAATGCCTTTTTCATGAGTTTTTTTCAGGAAATATATATTTTTTCTAATTCCAGTGTGTCATTCCTTCCTGTGTTTAAACATCTGTTAAGGTTAAGGTCTGTCTAATTTCTTTGAGTTATTTTGTTACATATTTACATTTTTGTGGCTCAAAAGGAGGGCTGTTCTGTTTTTATCTGGAGAAAAAATGGCAGCAGTTTTCTATAAAAGACAAGAGGCAGGTTGTTGTGCAGGATGGTGTCGAGAAACCAGTTCTGATGCCTGTTTGTTTTGCTTTACAGATTTAATCACCTGCCTCCACAAAGGATCAGATTTTCCTGAGGCAGAGTTCAGGTGAACAGCACTTGCCTTTTGTCGATACTTGTGCAGTGACCCAACTTGTTAGATATTCATTGTAGTTTTTTTTTATTTCTCAGTAAATACTGTCCTGCAGGCTGCTTGACGTCGCCAGAGGAGGTTTCTGGAACGGTACCTAACGGATATAGAGAGGTGAGTTCTTTTCTCTCTTCCTTCAGTAGCTTTTGATTTTGTGTCCTTTATTGATCTGTGAACCAAACGTGCCCCCGTTAATTGTCCTGGATTGATGACCTCACATCACCCCCTGCTGTGCATGAACTCACAAGCACTTGGTCTCTGGCTGATGACCTCATTCAGAGCTTGAGGGTTTTGGAATGGGAGCGAAGGAGGGGGTGGTGTTGCTGGCAGATGGGAGGACGGGGAGGAGCGTTTGGGTGTGCTGCAGGGAGTGCAGCGCCTCACAGGAACAGTGGAGGGGTGGGGTCACTGTGTAAAAGGGAGGTTAGATAATAGTTTGGCAGAAAACCATAACTCTGTAATCCAGTCCATCTGCAGGAGGGTGCCGAGCAGAGCTGTAGGATGTAGTTTTTTTTTTTTTTTTTTTACTTCATGAAGATGAGAAATAGTCAGTGAACGTTTAAGTTAAGGAAAGAAACTGTATAAGCATGCTGATATATCTGTGTGTGGGAAAACTCATGTTGCGTTTTTGGAGGGTGTGTTCAAACCTTCCGAATCTTGATCCCAGATCCACAACTGAGCAACTCCACCCAGATTGTAATCTGTGTCAGTATCATATACTGTTTCCTGCTGGTTTTTTCATGCATGTGAGAGCGGTTTTCTCTGCTGGAGGCAGGGTGTCGGGATTCAGAGCAGCATTCTGTTAGCAGTTTGTGACAACTCTCTTCAGGAAGTGGTGTGCAGTTTTTGGGAAACCACTTGTTGATCACTTGTGGCAGCTTTTGACTGCTCTGTGTGTGTGTGTGTGTGTGTGTGTGTGTGTGTGTGGGGGGGGGGGTTTCTAACCTCCTGAAGACCAGTCCTTTTTAGGGTTAGGGGTTAGGTTTATAGGTATGGTGTGAATAGAGTTTTAGTTAGTCTTAGGGTTAGTTATAGATCAGTAATGGTTAAGGTTAGTAAAAGGGTTTGGGTTAGGTATAAATCTAGTTACTGAAATCAATGGACGGTCCCCACAAGGATAACAAAACAAACGTGTGTGTATGTGTGCTCAAACTACTCACAAAAATTTAGGGACATTTGGCTTTTGGATGAACTCTATGAAAAATTAAATAACTTCATTCTATTGTGATATTAGAGCGTGAATCAAGGTTATTGTAACACTGTAACATTCACAAAGTGTAGAACAGTTCTGTATCGACTCGACACACTTGACACACTGTAACACCATTAAAGACTCGTCTGGCGATGATGGTGGCGGATGCATAGAGCTGTCTGATGTCTCCAACATTATTAGCAGCATCATTTCTGCTCAGTGTGAATTAACTTTCATTATAGAACATAATATTTTACACCCTGCTTGAGCAGCTGCTCATCGGATGAAGCTTGTTGTCACAGAGGATTCAGTTTTTTTTTGTCCTTTTCTTGATAATGTTGCAGCAGGTTTGGACAGGAAAGCAGTCGGCAGTGAGTCATTCCTCTCTAAGCATCCTTGTATCTTGTGTCCAGAGAGGTGACGTCATCCTGACTCATCAACTTCTATCCTCCTGAGTCTGAATGTTAAAGTGCATCGAGTGTAAAACTGCCACCTCCTCACCTTAAAACAAACTGAGTTTGCTGCACTATTGTCTCATATGTGTTTTCTACAAAGTGTTTTCCATGTTTTTATAATTCATTCAAATTGCCCAGACAGTGTTAAATACATTTCCAAACTCTGTGTGTTCACAGATGTTCTTGTAACTACCAGCTGATGTAGACAATAACAAATGTTTTGATTTGATTAGTTTGAGAGGAGAAAGTGGAGACACCCCCCCCTCCCCCACAAAAAACAACCCAAAATACTTGAAGTCAGCTGTTTTCCTCTTTTTTATGGTCTTTTTTCTACTTGTAAACTAATTATTATTCTCATTTAAAGTGTCAGATGTTAGCTTGTTAGTCTCTTTTATTCTACCTGTTTAAATAGGCCCTTCTATTAAAAACAGTTTTTCTGAGGTTTCTGTTGAATATTTTAGCTCCACAGGTGTTCTTACCTTCATAGTGGGTGTGAAAACAGGCCAAGCCTTCTTTTTCAGTTTTAATCTATCAAACTACGCAGGTGGCGATAAAACCCGAGTCACAACTCCTTTGTTAGTTAGTATTCATCAGCTCCCACAGTTGAAACCATGCCTAGCATGCTGCTGGCTAAAACGCTGTAGCATAACTTAGCAAACAGAAAGACACGACGTCTGACGTTGCCATGCGCAGCGGGGCAGGAAACAGTATACCTTGCTCTCATAGGCTAGTTTGTTAGCCAATCAGAGTCCAGCAAATTCAAACAATGAATATGAACGAGCTGCTGACGAAGCCTGATGGAAGGAGCCAGAACCACCCGAATCTTAACGCAGAAAGATTGAACGGTCTGTTAATCAGTGTTTCCTGATGTTTCATATTACTGGTTAATACTTAAGAAATAACCACTAAGTCCTGAAAGCTGTATGAAATGGCCTCTTTAAACTCTGTATAATTTCCCTGCTCTGCTCCTCACAGTTCATCAGATAGAAGCTGTCTCACTGCGTCGGTCTGTCTTTTCTCCCTGCAGTCGTCTCCTCTGTGCACGGCAGCGGTTCATGCAGGTGTGGTTTCCAATGCTGCAGGAGGGAGGATCAACGTGGTCAGCAGCAAAGGCATTCCTCACTACGACGGCACACTGGCTAACAACGTCACTTCCACTGGGTAACACACACACACTCACACCGAAGGACACAAACCTGCCCCCCCCACACACTCAGTCCTTCATCCTTCTTTCTTTTTCCTCCTCAGAGGAACTTTATCAAACAGCCTCTTCACCTTCAAGACCAGCGGTGAGTTATTTTGATCAGCAGTTGTTAGTTTGTCCCTCTCGAGGCCTCCAGATGTTTGCTGCTGTTTCCTAACCCAAAGCCTGTCGGGTGGTTTTTCTTAATTTGGGGTCCTTTGTGCTTTCAGGCTGTTATGGAAGTTTGGGTTTGGAGTCTGGCGGTGTTGCAGACACTCAGCTCAGTGCCTCGTCGGTGTGGGACTGGAGCGCCAACACCGGTCAGCGGCATGTATGGAGGCCAGCGGGGGCTCGCCTTAAGAAGGCGGGACTGCCCTGGGCGCCTTCACAGAGTGACCAGCTGCAGTGGCTGCAGGTCGATCTTAAGAGGGAGAAGAAGATCACGGGTACGTCATGTAAATAGAACAGGATACCTTCTGAAAGTCCAGGTCATTTTAAGTTCTGCCGGTATTGAACTCTCGGGGTTCTGGATGTTCTGATACCGTCATCACCAACACGATGATTTGTTCTATTTTATGTCCAAGTCTGACCAGTCCAATGGCATCAAGAACATATTGGGTCCGTTTTGTATTCTAGATTATGTACTGAAATGTTTTTCTCAGACATGTTCTAGTCAAATAATCTGATTCATTGAAGAAAGGCTCAATAATCCAGGTTCAAAGGAGAATTTAACTGAAACCTCTTCAGTTGAAAACTAACTGTGTTTGGGTCAGACATCTGACTGTGTGACAGTAATCTGTAGATCTGAGTGGCTGTAAAATCCTCTTCATTAGTTCAATCAGCTACAGTCTAAACTTTCCTTTTGTTGGTGTCTGTGGTCCAATCCTGCTGCTTGTTTTACATTATAGAATATTTAGAACTAATTTAATTGAAAAATCTTTTTTGGATCATTTTCTTTTCTCTATTCTCTGATTAGGTCAGAGGTCAAATTCCAGTTCCACACAAACACTGTATGAAAAACTCCCCTCAGGTTCAGATGATCATTTATACCTTGTGCACATAGTTAATCTGATCTGGGACTCTGTAGTCTGGAATGACTTAATCTGAGGTTAACTAACATGTTATTGGACGTATGTGTACTTTCTGAAGACATTACGTAACTTCAGATGTTTTTATTTGTTAAATCTAAACATCAAAACCTTCTGTCATATTGTTAACACTTCTACTGAAGATCAAAAGGCTGAAACTGTATCTTTATTTCATGTTTGTATAACGTATACGGTGAAGGAGAAGGCTTGTGATGAAGAAACACTGTGTGAACGCTGAGATTCCAGACATGGAGTTAATCCCAGTTAAGCTCAGTCAAATCACCGGCTCTTGTTTTTCCTTTGCTGTCCATCCCTGAAGGCATCATCACAACAGGTTCTAACCTGAGGGAGTACCAGTACTTTGTTTCAGCGTACCGGGTTCTGTACAGTAACGATGGCAAACAGTGGAACATCTACAGGGAAGCAAATTCTACACAAGATAAGGTGCATAAATTCATCTTGTTTCATGATCACATCAGTTAATGCTTTCTAAATGATTAAAATGCCATTTGATGTGGATGGTTGCCATGGCAACATGTATTAAATAAGAGCATTTCATGACAGGAAGTTTGAGTTGTGTCTGTGGCGGGCGAGTTCAGACACTTGGATATTAATAATGAGAGAATATGGATTTAGCAGCTGAGCTTAGAGGCTGCTGTTGCTGTGGCAACCGGCTCTCCACTGGGAGTCTGACAGTAATTACTAACTCACCTGGTTGAGAAATAATCCGTCAGATTTGTTGTACTTTTAATCCACAATTACAAATCCTCTTTATTTTTAGTTTCTTAAATATCTGGCCTTCATTCATCTTTAATTTCTTCCACAATAAAAGTATTTGGTCTCGTTTTCTGGCAGATTTTCCAAGGTAACGTCAACTACCTGCATGAGGTGAGGAACAACTTCATCCCTCCAATTGAAGCTCGATTCGTGAGGATAAATCCCTTGTCGTGGCACCAGAGGATCTCACTCAAGTTGGAGCTGTTTGGTTGCCAAGTTCCTCCAGGTTCATTAAATCCATCCGTTTCCAAGTAAACTGGATTCAAAGATCCACGTCTGATTGTTCTGTTTCCTGTTTGGACAGAGAGGTGGAGAACCGTGCTCAGGTCCTTCTCTCCGTCTATTACTCCACATCCCATGAGTACAAAACGCCCGCCTCACGTCAGTCAGACTACGCTCACAGCAGACGTTAAAAACACCACGATGCCGCCTCACACGGCCAAAGGTACGTGTGATGAGACAAAACGGACTCGTTACTGGAGGTATTTTTACTTTTAATATCTTTGCTTTTATCCAGATGTGGTGTTGACAGCAGTTCTGGTCCCGGTGTCGGTCATGCTCATCACAGCTCTGATCCTGACTACAATCTGCGCCTGCCACTGGAGGAACAAGTACGCACCTTCTCCTTTCAAAATCACCAGAAGCATCATTTTTCTCTCATCGTCTTTTCTTCCCTCAACAGGAAGAAGAGCTCTGAGGGAATGTACGATCTTCCTCACTGGGATCGAACAGGTACGTCATCAGTCTGAAGGATGTCCGTCTTGTTGCTTGTTTCCACACTGTGCATCATGTTGTTTATGTGCAGCAGACTGGTGGAAAAGCATGAAGCAGCTGCTGCCCTCTAAGGTGGTGGAGATGGAGGATTCCATCCGCTACAGCAGCAGCGAGGTCGGTCGGAGTGTCGTATCGAGGCTGCAGTCTGAACCTGCAGGTAGGTTTCATCCATCCTACGGTTCCCCCTGCTGGCCAGAACTTAGAACAGTTCTGTGTATAAGTTTAGAAACTGCAGCGCTAAACACCGTTTAGGAATCTCAGCCTCGATCCTCCAGTGAGTCTCTGATTGGTCAGATGATCATAAACATGTAGAACATCAATTCTCAGCATCTTAGTTCAGTTTTTTTTTTATTTCCCAGGTGTCATTACTTTCTGTGGTCAGTGTTATAAAAGCTCGATCACAGTCCAGATGTTTCCTTTTGTTCAGAAATTAGAAAAATCACTCCAAAAATTTGAAACCTTCAAGTCTGGATTGACTGTCAGAGTCCACTTTGTGCTGGACAGATGTGATGTTCACTGTGTGGGATTAACAAGGTTCTCCTGACTGGTTATTTCTATAATCTGGAGTGGATTATTGCTACCTGCTTATGTTTCTGTTGATAGAATACGCCCAGCCGCTGGTGAGTGGTGTGACAGTATTAGGTGCACGGTCAACATTTAAACCAGATGAGGGACCTGACCCAGGATACTCGGATCTGTATGATGCCCCCATCTCACCAGACATGTACCATCCCTACGCAGAGCCGCTGCCAGCTTCAGGGTCTGAATACGCCACTCCCATCGTGGTCGACATGGGCTGCCACTTGTCGGGGGGGTCTGCTCTGAGCCAGCCCTCCACAGTACGTAGTTTCAGGGGGGCCGGACCCACCTCGCTGCTCACGAGGACAGACAGTGGCCAGTCTGAGGGTTCGCTTTATGATACACCTAAAAATGCCACTGAACAGGCCACGCCCACAGAGGATCTGACCTATCAGGTACCTCAGAGTAGCACTGCGAAGCCAGCAGGGAGCTGAGGGTTCTGGATGCTCGTGGCTTTAACGGAACACAATCACAGCCGAGTGGATGAAGACCGAGGCCGGAACCTGGACTCGAGTCTTGAATGAACACTACTTAGCTTTAGCTTCACCCGGAGACGTCTGTAGCGACTGAACTGTGTAGTACCATTACAGTCGTATCACTGAAACTACCATGAATGTGTTGGTGCAGGACGAAGAGGAGGAACCCGACTACTGTCTGTTCTGTGATTTGTACATTTTGCATTCTGAAACTGTGATTTTCTAAAACCAAATCGTACCAAATACTTTCCCCTTCATCGAATTTAAGGGCTTCTTATTAAATAACTGCATGTTTCATTAAGTACCTGCAACTGAAAAGTTCCTCCTTTTTATTAAGAAACTCTTGCCGAGGTACGTCGTCTTATTGTTTAAAGCATGACTTGAATGTTTTTATAGTTTTTAATTCCATTACTGCAATCCTGTCGTTTAAATGATTGCTATTTATTTGAACTTGACATCCTGCTGATTAATGAGTGGCTCCATCGCGCTCCTCACTGTTAGCCAATCAGAGATCGAGTGTACAGCGAGGTGTATTTGACCTTTTCATGACCTTTTGGAAGAAACAATTCAGTGAACGTTCCAAAGATTTTCTTCCAGATTTGTTGACCAAATGTCACCTTGTCTGTGTTGAATCTCCGTCTTTCCTTCAATCATACCAACATTACAGGTTTAACCTAAAAACAATGTTTCTAAATAAATCTGCTAAAAAGGTACAAGAAGTAAATGTTACAGCTGTGATCGTAGTTTGTCCTGATTCTGGTGATTGTCTGTTTAAATAGATGTTAAAGCATTTTCAGTTGATTCTTCCTTCATTGTATCATGTTCATCGACGTCTGTGTGCATGTGAAGCTGTTGCTTCTTCTTCTGCTCACCTGGTGATGCCGATCTGACCAAACGCTTGGGGGTGGGAGTGCAGGCGGCGGACAAACGGAGATCAGGCTGCCTCATATCGTGACGGAGCAGCAGCCTGTTCAAACAGCTGTGCAACATCACGCGTTCAAAGACGTACGAAATTTAGATGGTTGAAAGTGAATGTGTTGCTGTCGATGACTGTAAGACGAATAAAGACGAAATGTTTTACAGTCTTAAGTCTTTTATTTAACAGTTAAACTGCTGATTCAGGAAAATGATGGAAAAAAATCACCATTTAACGAGAGAAACATTTAGCTGAAACTGCTTATGTAGCATTTGATAGAACAATTAAGAGAATTTTTAACGAGTAAAACATAGAAGTGCATTTACTGGATTTTCTACCAGTTTCCTTAGTCAAAAAAACAAAAATTTAAATAATGAGTCCAACATGTATTTTTTACATTAAACAAGGAGAAAACAAACTTACAGATTTTATTTCCAGTGAACAGTTTGCTGCACACGGTTTGATCCTGAGACACTGAGGTTCAAAATTACATGCTGACGTTTCAACACCCAAACGCAGCAGCTGCAGGCTCATACAGAGAATCCTCACAATGAAACATCTCGACTCAAAGTTACTCAAATGAATCTCTTATTTTAACATTGATCAGCATCTCCACATCCTACTGAAAGGTCAGAAGCATGTTCTTCCCTTCCTTTCCAAACTTCCACCAGACCACCGTGAGCACGACGGCCATCAGGAGGATCACGCCGCTGGTTACTAGGTAGGCTACGGGCAGGAAGTGGTTCTGACCTCCGAACCAGGTCAGCGTGGTCAGAACAACTTCCTTTCTGCCTTGGAATGGCTGCACAGGGAAGTCTGAAGAGGCAAGAGGTCAAGACTAAAAATAATAGAAGCTCAGTGGAAAACAGTCAGTAACCTCAAAGTGTCCCTGAACAATCCGACAACAGGAAACAAGTTGTAGAGAAGTTTGGATGTAAAGACAGACGTGGTGAAAGGATACTGTAGAGTATATCGATGCTGTAGTTCCCAGTTGGAAGCCCTTTTGCAAAGTTCGGTTCGGCATTTCGATTTAAAATCCCATAGAGCTTCTTGAAATTGGGGAAAGCAGCTTCCCTCATCCAAACAATCAGGTCATCATTAACAAAGCCATTGTTGTTGGGGTTGTCTGGATCCAGGTCGTACACGGCCTTCTGCCAGTACAAAGGTCGTGTTGTGTCTTTGGAGAAAATATCACAACATCCCGTATCATGACGGAACACAAATACACCAAGTACAAAACAATCCATCCTCACCTTTAAACACTTGATCCAGAGTCAAGTTGTCTGCGTTCGGGTTTCGGAACTTGACGTTTTTGTCGGTGTACCACGTGAGGCCGGTTCGTAGGAGAGGAACCGTAACGGAGCCGCTGGAACGGTGATAGTTCAGAGTGAAGGAGTCTGGGAGGAAACATGAGTTGATGATCCAGTGAGGTGGAAGGATGTGATGGATGTGTGTGATTTACCGTTAAACATGCTGTTGGCGACAGCTCCACAGGGAGCGACAGGGACTCCGTTTGGATCTCTTGCAAATGGCTCACAATATAAACTTGGATTCTAGTGAAAAGAAAAGTACAAGTTCCTTAAAAATGTGTTTTATTCTTTCACTTTAGATCTTTTTTCTGTTGTTATGCATTAAATTAAATAACAGTGAAACTACATGACAAACACTTGTTCATCTGGGATGTTAGTAGAGAGGTTTGTTATCACTATCAGCTGTTTGGAGTTAATGAAACTTAACAGATGAACTAAAGGTGCAACAATGAAACAATCCCCAAAACAGGAAATGTTTTACAGGTGAGACAACAGACATTTTCCTCTTTTTCCTGCTTTTCATCAGAAGATTTCAGAGGACAGACAGTTACTCTAGAGACAGCTGGACAGAGCCATCAGAGGTCCTTAACCCATTAACAGGACCAGCATCTGCTCCTTTGTGTAAAAACGAGAGTCCTACAGAGTGTCCTCCAGCAGACCTCTGGTTTGAATGTCTCAGACAAACCATCAGAAACAGACTTCATGATGGCGGTTTGAGAGCCTGACGTCCTCTGGTGGTCTCAGAGTGGACCAGAATGTTGCTGCTGCTGCAGTGAGACTGAGAAGAATAAATTATTACACAATCTGAAAAGGCCTGAAAAACAAAAACACCACAGAAAAACGTGACCAAGATTCTTCCACAGTGAAACAAGAGTGAACAACTTATGGACACGAAACACCAGTTAAGGAAACAGCATCACATCACATGGTCATACAAATCACCATGAAAAAACCTGAACACGTCACGCCAGCGAAGGCAGTGAGACGCTTTGATCACGTTTCAGAGGACCAAACCATCCAACTCACCGTTAAACTAAACACTTTAATGGATAACAGTTTTCTTTACAATGATCAGGATCATTTCATTGATGATTTTGTTTAACTGTTTGTTTTTATGAAACTTCATTATAATTTATGTTTTCCATATATTCTAAAATTCTTTTATTTTAAGACAACTTCACAATATAACAGTATAACAATTTTCATATATCTAGTTTTTCACAGAATACAGCAGAACCTTTTAGAAACAAAATAAAATGTTTTAATCTCAGGCATCAAGAGAAAATAAATCAATGTTATAAAAGATAAAATCTTGTTGACGTGAGTTTGAAAACATCTGGTTTAGAATCAAACTTGACAGAGTGATTTATAACAAGCTCGTTGCTGCCCCCTGGTGGCAGTACAAGGTATTTATAACTCGAGTGTGAACGTAAATTACAACGAGACAAATAAAAACCCATTAACCCCTGTTAACATGTTCTCCCTGTATGATGAGACTCATACAAGGAGAACATGTTAACTTCATACAAAAGGTCTCCGACCAGGTTTCCAACACAGAACCACCTTGTGGGCAACAATGCAACTAACTGCACCACCGTGCAGTCTGTCGACTCATTATCCAGAAAAAAGTAACTTATGTTTAAGTATTTATATAAAAGAAAAAGTATTTTGCTGCTCAGCTGAACTTCTGAAACATCTTCAGCTTTTTAACGATGTATTAAACCTCGTTATGGGTTTTTGTTAATTGCGGCTGTTTGTGAGAGATCACTTTATTATTAGGTAGTAAATAAAACAACTTGATTGAAACAGAATCATTCCTTGTCACAATGTGTTGAATCAAACACATTAAATGACACCACATCATTATTATTATTATTATTATTGCTTGTGTATCTCCAATGCATCGAATCCTTGGTGACGTACTGAAATCTTCATCCTTGATCTCAACACATACATAAACTCATTCTTACTCAGATCTCATTGATCATTTTTAATTTGTTTTACAAAAACATTTCAACAACAATTATCTAAAGGCCGGATTTAATCTGAAACATTCACTGTTTAGTGTTTCATTTCTTTTTCCAAGGCCAAATTGTTTCTGTATCTTTGAATCTCGAGTGGTTTTATAAATAGCTGTGGGCTTTTCCTCTATTTATGTGTTAAGCAAAGCAAATAAAAGGTCTGTAATTGACTCCAAATGGGAGCTCGCATGTGGAATCTGTTAGTGTTTATTCCACAACATGCAGTGGAAGGATCTCTGTGAGTGAAACGGACCATCAGGAGGAACTGCATGTCCTCACGAACAGAGGAATAATAATAATAATAATAATAATAATAATGCAGACAGGTGAAGAAAAGAGGTCAAGCCCTCCACTCTGACAAATACTGAGAATTCAGAACCAAATGTAGAAAAATAAAACCAACAGAAACAGAACAGCTAAGATCTGATTAAACAAGTTTAAATCTAATAACGTAGACGTGCAGATACCTTTAATTTATTCTTCCTGCCCACCATCTGTGCATCATCTCTGGAGTCCATGTACCTGCGCAGGTTCTGATGGAAGTTTCTCAGTCCGTAGTAGAAAAACACATCTCCCTGGTGAAAAGCACCAGGATGAGCATCTTTAATGTTATGCAACGTGCACGTTTAGCTTTAAACAATAGAAAACATCAAAGCATTAGAAACAGAGTGTAAAAAAGTGTCTCAGCAGGTTGTTTTTACCTTAAACGCCTTGTCAACAGTGAACTCCACCTTACAGCTGCAGGTCTCTGCTGCGGCACTCACGTTTTTACGTTTGTGGAAACACTGATCACATGTTCCGAGTTCCGTGTAGTCCAGCTGAAAAGGTGGAAAAGTGAGTTTAATCAACTCAGAGGACGAATGTTCTGATCCTTTTCCTGTCACACCCTTTTTTATTACTCACAGGAGATCTGAGATCTCATACAAACGTCAATGTGAGAATTTAAAAACAACTTCACTCACCTTTATTTCCTGTGTGCTCTGCACAGTAAGAAGAAGCCACACTCCAAGCAGCATGCTGATCAAAGCCATGATGTAGAAGAAAGGCAGCACGGTGTTAGCTGTTAGCATGGGAGACCAAGCAGGCAGCCGCTGCTGTTTGAAGGCAGAGTTGTCTGGCCTCCGAGCCAGAGGCCCGGACTGGTCCGTCACCCGGCCCATGTGTGGGACCACCAGCTGGGGACAGAAGAACCTGACGGACAGCTGGAGAATCAGAAACAGAACAGAAAAAGACGCTGCTCTGTCTTCTTTTTCCTGGTTTATTAATGTCGGTTATATCTCTGTGTGCACACTCACACAACTCTCCTCGCCAAAAGATTTCCCAGCAGGCTTTGCAGGGTGGAGGCGGCTGTTGAAGTCTGTTACTTATTAACCACAATCTTTTACCCAACTACCTCTTTCTGTTTTCTGTTAGCTTCATTTGTCTGAGTGATTGTTTAGTTTGTCTTAACCACTTCCTTCCAGGAACACGCGCTTCCGTTTAGTCCCACTGCTTTTTATCTTTATTCTAAATCATGATGTTGCTGCATTTCTTCTAACTCAAATAAACATATAACATATTCAGGAGGAGGAGCCTCTCTAATCTCACAGATAACAAACCCAAGTATGTAGGTTTTATATGTAGCTGTTTATTCAAATCATCACATTAACAGAGCTGAACAAGCAGATAAATCCACACGGACCCAAAAGAAGAAACTCTGTAGTTTTAAAACAACGTGTTGCTTTACAGGTTACTGACACAATGTTAGTTAAAAAAGTCCTATTTTAACTTTGTCTTCTTTACAAGCCGTCAGGATTCCACTTTCCAGCAGCTTCATGAAGTCCACTTTAATCTGAAAGAGACGAGCAAATACACGAAACATCAGGCAAAAAAACTTCTAAATAAAACTAGTAAAATGTCTCCAAGTACTGTTTTATAATACACAAGTAATACATCATCTTTCAGGAGTATTTAATACCTGCTCGTTATGTTACAATCAGAAACTTTCAGGTATTTTATTGGAAATTTTAAGTGATCGACTAAAACAAAGTAGGGAATTATTGTGACGAGCGCCGGGCGGTTCTAACTTATCGATATGCTTTCATGTACATCCGTCCACAGCAGCTCCGGCTCTATGTTTAGGGTTGTTTTTCTGCTGGAAGGTGAAATTTGGACTGCAGCCTTTAACACATTTTCTACAACAACAAAACAGTTGACACGCTGCATAACATGAAAATAAAAACAGAAAGCAAAGCTCATAAATCCAACAGATTATAAACAACGAATCAGACGCTGAAACTGAGATTAAAGATCTGGACTGCAGGCAGGTCACCTGCAGACACGCTGCATTGTAAGAGGAGGTTGGTTCAAGTTTAACCACGCACAATCTAAACACAAAAAAAAAACACAATTTTTTTTCTTCTTCTGTTAAATTTAGAGATTATTTATTTCTTATGTTTTGTTTGGACCCTAATCTATAATTAAAAGACGTCTCCAAATTCTTAAACTAAACTGTGATGAAGGAAACACGTTTTCTCACACAAACTATCATATTATCAAGAAAAGATGTTTGAAGGGGAAAATGAAGGAAAGTGTTTCGATTAAGTGAAAGGAAAGTCATTTAAAATGCACATTTTTACAAAAAATGACCTAAAATGACCCTAAAACATCAACTCATTAAAACCTGCCTTCAGCTTATGGCTCCAGCAGGGGGGCAGCTCACCTCAGAAATATCCACCATCTGTCTGAGTTTTGGATCTCTCCAGTTCCAGTCCAGAATCAGGTACTTCAACGCCTTCAAGGTCAAACCGTCTGTGGGACAAAGTTAAACTGAGAAACCCTGAAACTCTTTGAAGTTAAACAGACTCCTTCGTGCACGTGTACCTCTCTCAACGAGCGCGTTGATCCTGCCTGGTGTTCCCACCCCGATGTGAGTGATGCCTTTCTGCAGAAACGTCACCTGCTCCTCAATCTGCAGAGAATAAAAACAAATATCACTCTCCTGTTGGAGTCTCTCTGCGTACAGCTTCATGATTGTTTGTAATACCTTGATGTGTTTTGCAAAAAGTTTCGCTACTCTGGCTTCACCCTTGAAAGCAGTCAGCTGCCTGCAAGTTAAACCCAAATTAGTCCAAAATCTGGTTTAATTAGAATAAAGTCAAACGTTGGTGGTTCATCACTTACTTGATGAGCTCAATGGTTCGAAGAGCAGAACTACAGACAATAAGAACAACCACCGAACTCTTTTCTCTGTGCTGCTTTTGGATCTTTGCCCATTTGGGACAAACTTTGAATAAAAGGAAGGAAGAAACAATCAACGTCGAACAGATGAGTCTGAATGAAACACCTGACAGGGTCAGAACATCGCTCACCTTGTTTTAGATACGAGGAGAGACTGTGTGACAAGTCGTTACTGGAAAGGAAGCAGGAATCTGGAAGGTGTGAAAGGACACGTTAACTCAGAGGCTCAAAGGAGCAGCAGATATTAACTGAGCAGCTCCAACTCACTCTGCAGTTTGAGCTCCTCCTGCTCGATCACAGAGCGCTTGTCTGAGAAGTAACGTGTAACTAGATCCTGCAGGTCAGATGGACGACCTGGCGTCGGCTCAGAGGAGGCCAAAACATCTGTAATCGTTTTCTTCTTCTTCTGAAAAACAAAACAATATATATATATATAGATGAATCCTGAGATATTCTGATAGAAGGAACCTTCCAATCTGTGTTGCCTCTTTGTAACAGCAGGTGGCGCCAAACTCACCTTTCTTTTCTTTTTAGTTTCTGTTAATTGTTGATCTTCAGAGTCTTTCTTTTTGGAAATGACACACTCTTTCTACAAAAACAGGACATGAGGAGGAAAAAAAATATTCCTTTTACTTTTATCTGATAAAATAAAACAAATGTATGCGTTGTATACAGCACCATAACGTCATAAACAGGATGGAATAATCTAGTTTAAGTCAATTCATAGAACGTCTGTTGAAATTCTAGTTACAAATCACATTTTTTTCTTGCCTTTAAGTTGTTAATAAAACAGCTGCAGATTATTTTCAGAATTCACGGTTGAGAAGCGACTTTACAGCTGCTCATGAAAACAAAACAAGCTTTTAACTTTGAATCCATCCTGTTTTCTTGTGACATCTCATCTCATAGTAAGAATTTATACAGAAAAGTCCAACCTGGTCATTTTTCCTTTTCTTCTTGACTTTAGTGCTTTTCTCTGTTACCCTCTTCCTCTTTTCTGGTTTAGTTTTCGCTGTTTCTCCTACTGGCTGTTCCTCCTGTTCTGTTGCTTCTTCTCCCTCAGATTCATCTGCAAAAAATTGAAAAAAGAACAAATGTCTTTCTTAAAACCTTTAAAAGACATAATTTGCACATCCTAAACACAGTAAAGTGTCCTTAGAGATAAAAGTTCAGCGTTCAAACGAGGCAACGCTGAACTGTGTAACAAGGATCGGGGAACCATACACGATGTTTGAGACTGTTTTTTTTTTTTCCAGTGCTCTCCATTGAAGTATTTAGTCAGAAATAAACAAATGTTTCCCGAGGAAACAACAATGTAGCAGATCTCAAAGCAAACATCTGGTTATATTTAGCCTCTCTGTTGCTACTCGTTTTCACTGAATTCCTCTCGACTAAAGCCATGAGGTCATGCTTAGACCATTTAAAATGTTTGGTCAGAAGCTTTAAAGTCATTTTATTTTAACTGTTAAGAAAATGTGCTTGACAACTGTTTTTATTTAGTAACTGAACCAAACCAAAAACCACCAAGAACCAAAATGTAAATGAACATTTTAGTTTCACCTAATCAGAAGTATAATGAGTATGACATCACCAGCTTTTACCCCTAAATTTTCCACATTTTAGACTTTGATTTGTGGTTTTATCTTTCACCAATTCATTGTTAGTGAATGTATAAAATACACCAAGCAGCACACAGTATATTCATGTAGCCTCGATGTTTCATATTTAGTCTCCTTGTTGTTTTTACTGTTCAGCGTTCACAGAAAACAAAAAGGTTTTTGTCGCCTATCTTTGCAATCTTAAACCACGCAACTGGTTTTCATCGATGCAGCTCTCTGTAACCTGCATGCAGATGTGAGGATGCTGCATGTGGCTCCTGCAGCGTTTATGTAGAGAAAATTGAGCGTATTACTGCCTCACCACCGCGGATCGCTGCTCCAGGCTAACAGAGTTCCTAAAAGGCAAGTCACACAATAACATCTGACACAAATTTACTACCTCATCTTCCAAATTACCATCTTCCAATCAATGTTACTACTTCTCTTTAATTGCACACTTCCCTTCAAAAACTTTTTTTAATCCCTGTTCTTGAGAACATTTTCAGTCAGCGACCATTATAAACTTTCCAACTATAAAAATGATGATTGAGACTTTCCAAATTACACCTCATAGATTTGTTGCATGGTCAGACCTTTGACATTCAGCCATCTTTGCTCATTATAATACTCCATCCAAGCATGTGTTTCTTCTGCTTAAAGGTCACACACCCTGTTTCTGACAGGCCGAGTAAAACAGTCACCCACACCGTGTTTAGATTTCCCCCTCATGTTGGACAGCTGTAGAGCTTAAATGCCAAAAAATAAAGAAGAGAACACAACGGAGACGTGAAAAGGATTTAATTTAATGCCGGTAATTAATGAACTACAAGGTCCAGCTCTGACCCTAAAAAGGGGCGGGGCCTATCACACCCACAGAAGACTTCTGTTTGTTGTTATTATTAGAAATGATCCTTTTAACCTGACCTAAACAGGAACGCACCCCCCCTCTAAATTCTCTTCCTGCCTACTAGCTCCTGTTTTAAAAAATGCTGAAAGTAGGTGCCACTTAGGAGCCCTGGTTGGGGCTCTGATTGACATGTTGCGCTTCTCAGTGTTTAGATTAGCTCCATTGTGACTCTGCAGTGTTGTAGACAGGTAACCCGACCATGATGAGAATATAACGTCTATAAATTACATCCACACAATCACAACCACTTTGCCCCGATTTCATCAGTCGTTTAACTCATTCAGTGCCACAGACGTCTCTAGACGTCAAACTGGATCCGAACGCTCAGTGCCATAGACGCCTTGACGTCTCTACAGCTTTTATTGGCTTAAATCCCGCTAAGCATTCTGGGGCAGCTGCTCGCTGAATATGAACTCGTTACATGCTGTATTTAGTCCTATGATCCAGGAAGGGGCAGTGGTGCACTTCTCTGGGTGAGATCTTCCTTTCTTACTCCGTTATAAAGGCATGTGTAGCGGGGGGAGGAGCCAGGCAGTCAAAACAAGAGAGACGATGAAGGCAGAAGGGAGAATGAGATCGCTTCACAGCTGCTCTAAAGCAGCTGAAGCCATCTTTTTGTTCAGTTATTGCAAAAACGTATAGAATTGATGGAATTTAGAAGCTGGTGGAGTTGATTACATAAATAAAATCCCCCCCAGCGCTAGAGTCTAATCTACCAGGACTGAGTATTGTGTTGAACGCTGCGAGGTCCAGCTTCTCATGTCGGGCTCGTCATGTCTTCAGCCCGACGTGACGGTTCTTCTGGTGATTCTAGTGAAGCTGAAGCGGATTTATCCGACCAGTATCTCTTGTTAGAATCTTCTGAAGGCAGCAGGAAGCAAATTAAAGAATGATTCACTGCATAAAACACACAGAAAGTGTTAATAGATGTACCGATGGCTGGAGGGGGGGTGAGCAGGCTGACTAATGCCGCTTTTCCACCGACAGAACAAGGTGCGGCTCGGTTCACTTTAGCCCCCTGCGGACCCTTTTCCACCGCCTTTCTTGGATCTTAACTGCGTCATTCCGCGCCAACCCGGTCTCTTTTTTCAGACCACCTCCTCGGTGGTCCGAAGCGGCCCAAAGCGGGCCCACACGCCCACCTGTCTACTGATTGGTCCAGTAAACTGCTACCAGTGACACGACTACCTACGTAGTGATAGCCCCTGATTGGTCTGGCTGTGTGTGGCGTTCACGTGGTGTGATATAGAAGCGCTCCCGCAAAAGGCTTTAAAAAAAACTCCCAGCAACCATACAAATATTTTATTTTAAAATACAATTGACTTTGGACAATGGCAACTTCCTCCTCAAGAACCAAAAATCAAACCAACCAAAATGAACCACAGACAGAGTGCAAAGTACAAAAACACACGTATATCCGCCATTGTTGTTGTTGTTTCACGTGCTGTGACGTCGCAGACAAAGACTTTTACGCGCCACTTTTCATAGCCAGATGGGAACGCCCATATCCCCACTCCGCTTGGTGAGAAGCTGGAGACAACGGGCGGGTGGGAGCGAGTGGGTCTGAGGGATAGTTTTATACCCCTGGAGACGTGTCTTAGAGATGATGCCTGTGACGTAGGCATGAACCGCTTTCAGCCAATCACAAATTTCAAATGCAGTAGCCACATTTAAACCCTAAGAGTTTTTAGACCAAAAAGTGTAGAATTTAACAAGTTTACATGAAAATGTCAAAAAAATGCCCAGAAACTGAAAGGTTGCATTGCTAAAGACCCACTAATACAGTTTATAAGCAGAAAAAAGCTGTTTTGAGGGCGAGTTGCAACTTTAAGTAGGACAGCATTAAAGATAGTGCAGTTGACATTTAACTGTATCTTCTTTAGATTTCAGAAATCAGCAAGGTAATGTGTTTTGCTTGGGTGAACAAATCCATACAGTTGTTTGACCTTTTAAATGCAATGTTTGCACCATCCAGTGGCACAATTTTGGTGCCTAAGTTGGCAACATTAAATGAAACCACAAGACACTTGTGTTCTGTGTTCAATGAGCTGTGAAGTTCTCTGCAATGAGCCAGAGGGGGAGAAGTTAACCCCATGTTTAAATGGGTTTAAGGTGCCGATAGAGCAGCCAGGCTGACTTTAAATACAGTTATTTAATCAATGACACATTGGTAGAAATAATGTTGAGTGGCTGGTTCATCTCTTAGTTTCTTGGTATTTAAAGAGGATGGAAAAATATATATTTTATGTATAAGATGTGATGAGCTAAAGTATTTTTGTGACATTTAAATGAGTAAATCCGAGTTTTTAAACAATTATTTCATTTATTCGGGGGGAAAAAAGATTTCTAAACCAATCTGATCCTTTGTGAAAAAATAACAGCTGCGATTTTCCAAGGATGTAATTTTGCAGCAATATGGTGCCACTGATGTGTGAGAAGGTCTCATATCTAAAAGTACCGTCTGAAAAATAGCAGACATTGAGCCATTTCAAAGGTTTACATCTTTGGAGTCCCTGAACTCTGGTATCCTGTCTGTTACAAAGACTCAAACGATAGAATGTGGAGAAGGAAACATATCTGCTTTCAGACTCATACAAGGAAAGAAGGTTACAGCTCAGATAGACACAGATCAATGAAAATCAAAGGCTGTGGAGAGAAATCCCATAGAGGGGAAATGTAATCTTTAATGTGTGATCGATAGAGCTGACTAGTTTTAATGGATGGTTAATAGTGCTGACTGGATGTAATGAGGATCAATTGACTTGTTTCAGGAAACACTTGATTGTTTCTGTTTAAGACAAATGTAACTGGATTAAGTTTTAAACTATGAGTTTACTTGCGTAAACATGGATTGTTGCAAACACAGCTACAAGAAACACATAAAAAACAGTTTTTCTCAAATCAATATAAAATTTAGGTCTCATGTTGAAAATGAACAAGCAGAATGTTAAATATTAGAGTGACCAAGAACAAGCCATACAGAAAATAACAGATCCCATAAAGTAAATGGTAAATGTCCTGTATTTGTATAGCGCTTTTCTAGTCATTCAGACCACTCAAAGCGCTTTCACACTACAAGGTTTTGCATTCACCCATTCACACAACCCGATATGTAAACCGGGGGGAGAGGGTAGGGGCTAACACTCACACAACCCGATACGCAGATCGGGGGGCAACATGGGGTTCAGTGTCTTGTCCAAGGACACTTCGACATGTGGAAGCCGGGATTGATCCACCAACCTTCAAATTGGAGGACGACCGCTCTGACCACTGAGCCACAGCCGCCCCAAAGTGAAAGTTGAAAACGTCAAACTTTATTATCATAAACACAATTAAGCAAACAACAAACAAAACAAATGGTAACAACTTTAAATTCCAAACTCTTTATATGGGTTAAGATTTATTTTCATTCACCAAATAAAAAAAGCATGTTCTTTGTGCTAGGGCCTTCAAACTGTGAGGTAGAAGGATCTCATCGTAGGTTAATGAGAGTTCATCAAATTTTCCAAATGTGGTATTAGCGTTAGAACAAATGGTGCTTGAACTGATTTAAATACACATTAACTACTAGGGACGTGAATCTTACAGCAAAGGTGGACGTTTAGTGAAGTAGTAGAGCGAACGCTGGTCAGGAGTTGGTAGAGGTCGCTGCTGCTCAGCTTCTTTTATCTCTAACCCTTTCTAGCACCAGGTTGGACCTGCTGTCTTAACTGCCTTAAATCTTTGTACTATCATAATTAAAGGTACAATATGTAAGAATTTTACAGTGAAATACTCACACGACAGTCTAATGTATCACTGATGTTTAAAGTAAGGTTACATTGTAACAGTTTTTGATCTCAGCCGGCTGGGTGGTCGCCAGTTTTTGTCCTTTTAAAAATGCTGTTCTGTGACGGATTTATTGTTTACAATAACTATTCCACATCCATACTTCCTGGTTCCATAGCAAATCACATGTGAGCCTGCAAGGTTGCCAAGTCTTCAACACAAGCTGTTGCAAGTCAACAGCAAACAGCAGCAAAGAGTAAAAGAAGCAGCTCTGAGGTAACTTGTAGTAAACCCAAGAAACCACGACATCCTTCTCCGTAAATGTGAACAACTGTGCAGCCTAGCTGCACCCCTTGTACAGGTGTCGTTCACATGACGGTCATTCAAACGCACTTAGAAAACCTCAACGCAGAACAAATAGGCCTTCAGACATTCCCAAAATTTGAACGAATACAAGAGAAACTAAACGAGGATCAACATTGGAACTGGCAACCCTACAGAAAAATCAGTAAGGGGAATGGGTGAGTGGCAGAGAGCTGATGGTTTTGTTTTTCTACACGAACTGCAGGACTCCGATTTGAACACAAGGTGCAATCCTTACATATTGCACCTTTAAGTCAATATGCATTCAAGCTCAACTGAAACCGGGCAGAAACATCCAGGCATCCACTGAAAACAAAGCAGTGTAGAGCTGAAAGATGACTGCCTGAAACAGGTGCCATCTTAAAAAAGGAAGTCAATACATTTATCAAAGCAGGGTATCAGGAATGCACTGAATTTTTTGTCCGCAAATGACCCAAAACAACATTTTTAGTTTTTGGCCAAAGGACCTAAATCATCGAAACGATACGGCCGAAACATGAGATATTGCAAGTAAACAGTGCAGCCATAAAAAGGGATGCAATAGTCAGATTTAGAGACATAAATAAATACTTTCTGTGCTGTCTGTTGGGCCTATGTGCTCAATGGTTGGGATTTTACTGCAGTTACTCTAGAGAAACACAGCTAAAGTGGTGGTCATACGTTAATACGCTAATGTTGCCAACTTTGCCAATTTTATCGACTTTCCAGACTACTTTGATTACTTTTTTCCTAAAAAGCGCCTAGCAACAAATCTGAAAACATTTCTGACCACCCTTAGCTGCTTTCTGTGAAACGTTGCCGTGAAATTCCCTGCAGATTAGAGACTCAGCTTGATCTTTCTTGTCGCAGAAGCTTGTATGCACCAAGCTGCTAGCTGCATGCGGACCTGGTGCATTCAAGCAACATTTGAAATGTATGGCGTTTTCAAGAACATAGGACATTTAAAACTTCTACCAAAAACACAGAAAATAATACCATAAGCCACAAATTTCTGTTTAATGGGGTTTCTCAAGCAATGTTTGGTGCATTGTAAAATAAGTAGGGCATATATTTTAATAAGTACTGAAAAAAAAAACAACTTTATTTTCTCTATTAATTTTGTCTTTTTGAGGTATCTCAGCTATTTTTTTTCCGAGCTAGAAAATTTTGTTCAGACAATAACTGACAATCATTCCTTTGGGTGTTTCAGCCTTGGTTTCCTCATTTTCAGGTTTGGCCAAGAATTTTGATTTCCGTGAATCCCTATGGGGTGTCTTTGCAGTTTCTGTGTCTCTGATACAACACCAGTTACAACATCCCTGAAAGGGTTTTTTCTTTATTTTTAAACAATACACACCTAACATTATAAACTCCACTGATAAGCTTTCATCTCTGCCAACAGTGCCACAAATAACACATTGTATTCCTCATCTTAATAAGAAAGGGGTGTTCATCAACATGGTGGTGCTTTTAGGTTCCTCTGGATTAAATTAACTTGTACATTGCAATCACATTCACAGCATGTGTCTGATTCATTAAATTACACTAACATACCATCTAATTGCTTGTTCCTTTAAGATGACAGAAATCAGAAAAATTGCATTATCCTGTCTGTGTTACAGATTTCATTTCCTGTGTTGCTGACTGATTGATCTGTGAGCTTTAATCCCTGATGTTAGATTGGAACACCAGCATCCACGTGTTTGAGTAAAGCCAGCCCTGGCTGGCAGTGTGTGATAAAAGCTCCTCAGAATACTGCACTGCAGATGCTAATCAGAGATACGAGGCTATGAAAATAACCCAAAGCTTTTAAGCTTTTGCAAGAATTAGAAGAGCAACACTCTTTCCTAACTGTGATGCCATGTTGGGATGTGTAAATAAATGTAATCACCAGAAATGTTGTTTTAATTCCCTTCATAAGAAACATTTAATATAGACAGTGTTACTAGTTAAATAATCCTTACGTATTACTAACGGATTTTTTCAGAACAGGAGATCATTTTTAAATTCACATTAAATTCGCATTTACAGCTAAACACTAAAATCAGACCATCACTCAAGTCTTTTGACATCTTAAATACAATTTATTATAAAGTAATACAAAGAGAATAAATAAAAGATGTCTGGTGATGTTATCTACAGTAAAAACACCTATATTTTTTTAATAATTGTAGTTATGTGTTGATATTTTTCCCCTTTGCATTTAAATTATGTTGAGACCTAAAAGATCTCTCATTTTTTTCCTTTCATGCTTGATTACTGATCGATACAACCAAGAGATGCAAGTGAACTACAATCTGGCATCAGAATGAACAAAAAAAAGTAGCTTCTGTCTATAAAACTTTAGTGCACACAAATGGGGGTAATTTACAGTGTTTCTCAGTAAGTGTCTCGGACCACAGAGGTCCTGTATAACAGAAACAAGTCCTTTAGGAAACAACTTGCATACCATGGACCATATTCCAATATACCAACCAATGTTTGTTGTTTTGCTTTCCACAATTTTGGGGGCCATTTGATTTATAGACCTACAACAGTAATGTGAGAAAGACCACCCACCAGGCTGAAGCCTTACAAAACAAAACATTCAACAGACTGAAACATATTTAAGATGCCAAGTCTAAAATATAAACATGTCAGACAGTATTACATCACTTCATTCGACAGAGGGTTTCAGTCCTCCCTTATTGTTGAACTGTGGTTAAAGGCACACCACAATAAACTGAGAACTGATCTGTCACCAATAGCAACAGTGTAAACTATTTAGCATGAAGTTTCTAATGTTTTTTTGTCTTGTTCTAATGTCAAGATTTAAACCTTTAAGATTGATGTTCATTTCTCAGAAAGGGTCTTTTAGTAGTCAGTTAAAACTAAAGATGGAGTCATTAGAGAGTGTTAATCATGGTTACAGTGAAGGTTATGTAACACTTTTTGTTATATGGGTCAGTGTTTGAGACATTCTGCAGTTTGTTCCGTCTAATCACACTTATTATTCCAATAACTTTTATACAACAGTCCTGCTGGTCGTAAAGTTCATTTAAATACTATTAAACGTCCACAGTTTCTCAAGCTTTCATACAAATTTGTACAATTATTCTGCAGTTCTTTAAATCCAAATCCAAAGTGAAATCATGTTTACAGACGCTGCCATGTTCTATTTTTGGAACCAGAGTCTGCGCAGTAGAGGTGTAGGGTTGAAACTCCCACTGACTCATCTGCACATTAACAGTTTTTTTTTTAGCATGAAATAACAAATTACAGCTGAATGGATGGAAAATATTAGTATCTGAGCTAGGGGTGGGCGATGAGAAAAACATCATATCACGATTTTCTTTTTTCAAAATTACGATCACGATTTTATCACGATTTTTTACATTTCATCAATTCAGATATTTTGGAAGTTATTTACCAGTAAAAATACATAAATTTAAAAGCATACCCCTTCACAGAAAATAAGATAAAATATCATTTCTGTTTAAATGCTTGTTTTAATTTAGGAAAAAATATAGCAAATACATTTTATTACAAAAAAAATGAAACCAAAATGTTGATAAACAACAGAGCAGAGCTCCCAGTTCTCATTGAAATGGCTCATCAGAGATAAATAAGACTCTGACGTGTGGCTGGACTACATTTCACTGGTTGTGGCATAAAATTGGGCAAGTTTAACTTTTAATTCCAACTTCTTATAGCAGTCAGAATACAGTTTGGAAATGGCGGTGTTGGAGAAATATTTTCAACTTGGTACCTCGTACCACAGATCAACTACTTATTGGAGTCTTCTGAAGCCCTCATTCTCCACAGTTTGGATTAGAACCATATCCTTTGCCAGATAAAATGTCACTGCATCCATGAGGTCTTTCCAGTGCTTCGTCGGAGCAGCTGAAATAACCACAAAGTCCTGAAATTTGTATGAAAACATAAAACATTTTATAACTAAAAAATGTTAGGAAACACAGAACTTTCAATCTATCTGCGTCAAGATTCAGCTGGCTTTCTCCGGCTTTGGGCTGCAACTCATTAATATTCATTATGTGAATTTGCTGGACTCTGATTGGCTAACAAACTAGCCAATGAGAGCAAGGCATACTGTTTCCTGCCCCTCTCTCTTCCAGTTTAATATGTGTTTATGCTACTTTTTTTAGCCAGCAGCCTGCTAGGCGTGGTTTCAACAGCGGGCGCTGATGAATACTAACGAACAAAGGGGTTGTGACGTAACAAATACAGGCCACTCGAACTCGGGTGTTATCACCACCTGCGTAGTTTGAGAGATTAAAACTGAAAGAGAAGTTGTTGACCAGTTTTCAGACCCACTATAAAGGTAAGAACACCTGTGGAAAAACGATTCTCAGGATCGAGTAGACTGACCCAAACTTTCCCCCCTACATTCAAAGCTCCTTCATGCACAGCTGGTGTGGAAACAAACACAGATGAAATAATCTCTGAGTGACACATTCAGTGTAACCATGTTATTACATAGACTATGTTTTTTATTCCAGATGTTGACCGGAAAGAAAGAAAATAAATCCTCATGACACCTGCTGGATATGTGGTGGCACATTAGGCCAATGATCAATGAGATCCAGGGTGTATTTTTGGTCATATGCTTGCCAGACCACCACATTCAGTCTAAGTAATCAAATCTTAACACGTCATTATCCCTTCTTAATGTCACAAGAAAACAGAGCACATAATATGTCAACAACTGTCCCCTACGTGTTGAAGCAGCTATTCATGTTAGGTGAGCTATTCCGTTTCAGATATTTTTCTGGATCTGACTTGATTTCTGAGAACAGGAAGCTTTTTAAAACATAAGCTTTTATCAGATCCTGCTGCCAGACGAGCGAAAACGGATTTCTGCCTGAACGGGGCTGGTGAGATGACCTAAAAACTTGGAACTTACTTTGGAGACTGATTAGACAGGTTAGAAAAGAAACATCTGATCATTAATTGTTTTTTAACCTGTGACCATATTTGCCCTTACTTACTATGCTATTACCTGAGAGCGTGTGGAAAATGAGAATATTTCAAGGCCATGGTTTATTCTGAAGGCAGCCGCTGCCCTTCAGAAGGTAGAAAGAGGAATGCAGGCTGTCCTGGTTGGGGTTCTGATAAATAAAAAGAGACACCCGGCCAGATGTTAGACAGCCAACCTTCAAACCAGTAATAAGGGTAACGCTGGCTTCAAGCCAGATGTTAAGTTTTGAGGTAGTTACACAATGTGTGGGAGTTTGCCTGAAGATCAGCACGTATGTGCTTCACTTGGACACTGTGTTCACACCAATGAAAGAACAGTCTGACTCATTTCACGTGTCTGTGTGAAAGAGATTTGTGAGGTGTTCAGACTCTTTCATCATCAGTTAACAAAGAGCCAATGGCAAGAAAACTGAAGAATATGTCAAGGCTAGGCGGAATACATTATGAGTGCAATCAGATGAAAAGAAAGACAAAAAATATATTAACACTCATTTCTATGGTTCACTGTCTGCAGGCCAGGCCAGTGCCAAGGTGCAATAACTCATATGGATTCTCTCATGTCCCATGTTTCCATCCTGACCTCAAACCTTCACGATGCTAAACCAATTTAGATTGATTAAATGAACAAACTGCTTTTTGTATGATAATAGTTTTCTGTTCTTTTACTTTTGTTAAAACGGGCTCAAACCTCTCAATAGTTGCAAAAACAAACAGCAGGTGATTTACTAACGGCGCGCAGGCAAAACTGCGTCCGTTAAACCTGCCGCTAGACGCACAAAGTTATTTTAGCGCTTTTACCCTTGATGAATATGCAATGAGGGCATTTCTGTCAGAAGATGCAAAATATTAGGAGGAGAACATGTAAAAAATAAGTGGGCATTCCAGGTGCAGTGTGATTTATCAAACCTGAAAATGTTTGCGGCTTCTAATTTTGCGCCTATATTTACCGCCTTTGAAAAGCATGTCTTAACTCGGCGCAAAAATGACTGCAGTTATTGTTGTGAGGAGAAGACACAGACAGACGTCTGGATCATTCCAGCACACTGTGGCAGTTAGTGCTGCATCTCGGGCAGTTTAGTGCGTTAGCACAGATTTTGAATACAATGTTCCGTGGACAGATATATTAATTTTCCAAACACTTGTATTAACTGGCACTAAGCAAGACTTTAATGATATTGCTGGCTTTCCTAACATTATTGGGGCAATAGGCTGCACGCATGTGCAACTTGTTTCCCCCTCAGAAAGAGAGATTCTGTACAGGAACCGCAGGCAGGCGCCTTATTTAAACGGTCAAGTGTGCAACTGGCACGGCGTTACAACAAACTTTGTAGCAAATTATCTAGGCTGAGTACACTATTCTTTAATTCTGAAGAACAGTGTTATATTTACAAGGTTGAGAGATGGGGAATATGTACATGGTTGGCTCTTGGGTGCCTTACGTTATTTGTGCTGTAAATATCATTCTGCACATTTATGGATTTAATACCAGCTCATGAGCTATTCCTAAGGTAATGGCGCACCTTCAGCATCCTGAATCAGGTGTCAGTGTTTGGACGGCGCTGGAGGGGAACTTTATGCACCAGCCAAGGCTGCTCTTCACTGTTGTTTTCTGTTACAAAACATCACAGAGAGGAACCTGAAGATGTCGTTGCTGCAGCTCAACAATATTTTTTTTGCCTCTTCCTTCATATTTGAAGCTTCAGTTCCTTAAATTTCATTTTCTGTTTGCGCCTTTCTTGCGCCCGCAAGAGAATAGCCCCGGCAATCTCCTTATTTAAATATTGCTTTTTGCGCCTGTTATCTTAGTAGATCACCCGCAAATCAGGAATACACCCTTGGTGCAAAATTTTTGCCGCGCACGCAATCATGCACTCTTTACTTGGAATATTGATAAATCAGGCCCTAAAATACGATCTCTAAATTCCCCCAAAACCATTTCTGTACTCCATTCATCATTTTTTTAAAGCAGTACTAAAAAACTTTTCCGATTTTGCCACCCAGTGGCTAAATGCGGAATTACAATTGTTCTAAACAAACGGCCATTACTCGA
The DNA here is from genome assembly GCA_006937955.1 of Pachypanchax playfairii. NCBI lineage: Eukaryota > Metazoa > Chordata > Actinopteri > Cyprinodontiformes > Aplocheilidae > Pachypanchax > Pachypanchax playfairii. The sequence continues at coordinate 661,770 of SSNP01000103.1, forward strand.
AACAGTGTTGAAGATAACGATATCGTTAGACACGGTGGCCCAGAAGAATCCGAAGAAATTACTCTTTTTCTTTCATGTTCCGACATGATGCCAACAAAAAATGAACTACGGCCACTGAGCCTAAAAAGCTAACTGCTAGCCTTTATAGGAGCGAATGGAGACCGCTGCTGCAACAAACAGCTGTTGTTGTAAAGCAGCAAAAGAACCGCCCACTCATGGCCGCGACCTGAACCACTGATGTTGCTCAGCTCAGTGTAGGGCCATCAGAGGCGTCCAGAGTGATATCTAATAAGGCTTTTCCATTGGCATCTGCTCAGCCCTGCACCGCACTGCACAGCTCTGTTTGAGAGCACTTCCACTCTCCATCTTTAGGGCTGAGCAATGTTTTTTTCTTACCACCTCAGGAAGTAGGACGATCAGGGCTGAGTCAGGCCACGGCATCCATGCAGTGATTGGCAAGGATAGTTGATGACGCTAGTACCCCCACCCAGTCACTGCAGCCCTCTGATTGGTGAGGCATGCGGCTGCCCCGCTGGAAACACTTAAACAGAGCCTGGGAAGCTTCCTGCTGTGCTGTTGGGTTTTCTGTGTTGGACTACTTTTTGTATCACAGACTCTTTGAGCCGCTTGCAAATCAAAACCCCGCCGCCCTCGTCCACACCTTCGCCCTCACTTCTGTGAACACAGTGGATACACAAGACAATAAGGGCTGTGTGGTGTTAGGCTGAGTCGGGTGGGCTGAGTAGATGTCAGTGAAAAAGCACCACAGGTGTTTGTAAGTGTAAATAACTTGCAGTGTAAAAGCTCTTTGAGTGGTCAATAAGAAAAAAATGACATGCAGCTCATTTACTGTTACAAAAAAAAAAGGTTGCTAACACAATGAACACACAACTGGAGGGTTGCATCTGTTCTGTCTCTGGCTACTGTATATCTATTATTTATGCACTTAATTTACTAATTTTGTTAAAACATGTGGGCAAGTAATCTGCTGAAACGAGTTACAGAATAATTATATAGAGAAAAAGAAACATTTGCAGTGACGTGTTGTATCTGGTGTTCTACTGGCTTTTTATTTCATTCTGAGACCAAGCAAAGAAAAAGAAGGTCAAAATACAAAGATAAGGCTCAAACCAGGTGTGTTTTTGTAGCAGAAACCTAGTTTAGAGGTAAGCAGATGATATTTATATGAAATTAAGGATTTTTCAACTTTGGTGCAGAGTTCTAAAGGAGAGCAGTATACGTACGTATATCTAAGCAACAGAACATGGAGTTCCCTCAAAGAACAGAAACATTGCTGTTATTTGTGACTCTGGCACAGTGTTTAAGTTTTAGCTTCTATAATGAGATTCAGTGTTGTTCCTGAGGCCAGCATGTAGATGCTACATGTTTGTGTCTGTCTGTACAAAGAAAAATGTAAAAAATTATTGATAAAAAAAGAGAAGCAGTCAAACTTTTCTGTTCAAGAGTTTTTCAACAAGCACGTATAAAGTTCTAATGAGGTTTAACTTAAAACAGTGATTGTACAAAACAGAAAACAGAATAAGGCCTTTCGTTACTTTTCCTAATAAAAGAGAGAGAGAAAGAATCGAGAGGCCGCTGTGGGAGCTCGGATAAGAACAGCAAAGATGAAAAGTTGAGAGATGACATCATATTTCACTAATAAGAACCTGCTTGCTTTCTGGAATGAGAACAATAACTCAGAGAAAGCTGGGAATCAGACAGTGTTTAGTTGAAAAGATTTGTTTTGATTATACACACACACGGAAGACACATGTCATACACACATACTGCATCAAGTGTCTCTGGAAGACTTTTTGAAAACCTTGAATCAATTTCCTCGATCAAATTAATAGTAGTTGCTGTGAATGTGCCAAAATAAAAACTATGAGATGACATAAGGCCGAGTACAGAAGATGAGTGCAGGACTTTCTCTAACTACTACTTTTCGTTTTTTTCTTTAGGAAATAGGAAAAGAAATAAAGTCAGTCTTTCTTACTCAAAATGGCCAGAGATGATGTAATAGCTGTGTTGGAGTCAGAGAAGACAGATTACTTGGGGCCAATATGGACTCAGCAGAAAGGAGCTGGTGCTCCGTGCCCTGCAGAGAGACTCCCTCCTGGCCCAACAGGACCACTTCCAGGATGTCGACTAAACATCCAACAGCCAACAGTGTGAAACTAGGCACCATATGGAGTGGATAATCAAATGTAATGAGATGAATGCATTACTGTCAGACAAAAGAGCATCCATTACTACTGCATCATTGCACAAATTTGTTAATTTGCACTACAGGTGTTGCAAATAATGAATCTCTCCATCTGAACTGATTACAAACCTGTGATCTAAGGGACTTTTTAAAACCTTTGTTTGGTTCCTTTTTCTCAAAGCAGTGACAACTTTTCAAAGTAATTAAAACCTGCATTTGCTACATTACTTTGAAAAAGATAGTTCAAAACTGTTTCACGGACACTAAAACTGTAAAAGTGTTTAAATCATAAATGTTCATTGAATGAATCATAATAACTACATGACAAGAAACAGATGCAAATGAATATTCATGTGAAACTGGTTTATTAAAAATACATTTTTTAGAGTAACGAGACATTTATATGCCACCCTGCCTCGGGTCCTGCTGTGGGACCGCTTTGACGTACTGTGGCAAGATGCAGCTGCACACAAGAAGATCACACCACTGTAGCTTAACTCTATGGCATGATGGACTTGCAGCCTTTGCATGAGGCCAGTCCTGCTTCAAAATCTTTATAACCAATCCACCACTTCCGACTGAGAATTACAGAGACTATTTAGTCTATATTAAAGCCATCGGAGGGTTGAGAGTGATGTCTTCATTCACTCATGGTCCCATTAGATAAACTACTATTATACTTTTTTTTTTTAAGTACGTCATTACATAGATCATACTTTAACTGTAAATGAAAATAAAACCATATTTAATTTAGTTTAATTTTCAACATTTCAGAAAGAGTGCGGGAACTGCATGCTGGGAAATCTGCAGCTTCATAACTTTTTTACTAATCTAGCGAATCATGGAGTACTACTGAACCCCGCACGAGACATGGTTAGAAAATATTTTTAAGGTGAGAAACAACCAAAAAAATAATAATTTTGTGTTATCTTGAGGACGTTTTGAAAAGCCTCTACACCTGGTCTGCTGCAAAATTAGCTTCGTAGCTGAGTGAAGGTGCTCTCCACCAACAGAAAACTTCAATGTACTGAATCTGTGAGTGTTAGTGCTCCATTCCTGCACTTTTGTGCTGTTTTAGTTTCAGAGGTAAGAGTTTAATTTAAGATGATGTCATCAGGTCATTGAGAGGTCATCAGCCAGGAGTGGTAAGTTATTGTCCCATTTGCTATGCTGCGCATTATTTTTCTCTTATTTGCGTATTTGACCGGTCTATTGACTATACAGTGAGGCAAAAAAGTATTTAGTCAGCCACCAATTGTGTAAGTTCTCCCACTTAAAAAGATCAGAGAGGCCTGTAATTTTCATCATAGGTATACCTCAACTATGAGAGACAAAATGAGGGAAAAAAATCCAGAAAATCACATTGTCTGATTTTTAAAGAATTTATTTGCAAATTATGGTGGAAAATAAGTATTTGGTCAATAACAAAAGTTAATCTCAATACTTTGTTATATAGCCTTTGTTGGCAATGACAGAGGTCAAACGTTTTCTGTAAGTCTTCACAAGGTTTTCACACACTGTTGCTGGTATTTTGGCCCATTCCTCCATGCAGATCTCCTCTAGAGCAGTGATGTTTTGGGGCTGACGCTGGGCAACACGGACTTTCAACTCCCTCCAGAGATTTTCTATGGGGTTGAGATCTGGAGACTGGCTAGGCCACTCCAGGACCTTGAAATGCTTCTTAAGAAGCCACTCCTTCGTTGCCCGGGCGGTGTGTTTGGGATCATTGTCATGCTGAAAGACCCAGCCACGTCTCATTTTCAATGCCCTTGCTGATGGAAGGAGGTTTTCACTCAAAATCTTACGATACATGGCCCCATTCATTCTTTCCTTTACGCGGATCAGTCGTCCTGGTCCCCTTGCAGAAAAACAGCCCCAAAGCATGATGTTTCCACCCCCATGCTTTACAGTAGGTATGGTGTTCTTTGGATCCAACTCAGCATTCTTTCCCCTCCAAACACGACAAGTTGAGTTTCTACCAAAAAGTTCTATTTTGGTTTCATCTGACCATATGATGTTCTCCCAATCCTCTTCTGGATCATCCAAATGCTCTCTAGCAAACCGCAGACGGGCCTGGACGTGTCCTGGCTTCAGCAGGGGGACACGTCTGGCACTGCAGGATTTGAGTCCCTGGCGGCGTAGTGTGTTACTGATGGTAGCCTTTGTTACTTTGGTCCCAGCTCTCTGCAGGTCATTCACTAGGTCCCTCCGTGTGGTTCTGGGATTTTTGCTCACCGTTCTTGTGATCATTTTGACCCCACGGGGTGAGATCTTGCGTGGAGCCCCAGATCGAGGGAGATTATCAGTGGTCTTGTATGTCTTCCATTTTCTAATAATTGCTCCCACAGTTGATTTCTTCACACCAAGCTGCTTACCTATTGCAGATTCAGTCTTCCCAGCCTGGTGAAGGTCTACAATTTTGTTTCTGGTGTCCTTTGACAGCTCTTTGGTCTTGGCCATAGTGGAGTTTGGAGCGTGACTGTTTGAGGTTGTGGACAGGTGTCTTTTATACTGATAACGAGTTCACACAGGTGCCATTAATACAGGTAACGAGTGGAGGACCGAGGAGCCTCTTAAAGAAGTTACAGGTATGTGAAAGCCAGAAATCTTACTTGTTTGTAGGTGACCAAATACTTATTTTCCACCATAATTTGCAAATAAATTCTTTAAAAATCAGACAATGTGATTTTCTGGATTTTTTTTCCTCATTTTGTCTCTCATAGTTGAGGTATACCTATGATGAAAATTACAGGCCTCTCTGATCTTTTTAAGTGGGAGAACTTACACAATTGGTGGCTGACTAAATACTTTTTTGCCCCACTGTAAATATAACCAACATTATTCTTTGTGCTAGCTACTATATGGATGTTACTGATCCTTCCTATCGATCAGCCTAATGGTGGATTTCGATGCAGTTTTTAAAAAAACAGGTCAAAACACACCCGGCTTTCACGTTTTATTGATTGAATAAACATGCGATTTTTAACACCTATAAATACACTGCAGTGCAAACTGTAATGAACCACTAAACGGATCAATACTTATACAGTATATGAATATTAAATAACATCACCAGCGGTCTTCAAACCACACTCAAGTTTATTGTTACTGTCCCCACCACTTTTAAAAACAAACTGACGCCCTTGAGTATCGGTGCAACCCTACTGTTTTTTGATTTCTCTTAATTCTTTAGCACTGTTACTCTGAGTTTCATTAGCGTTTCTCCAAAGAGACTTTACTCTCACGCCGAGGCCCGACACAAGCTAGCAGAGCGAGAGCAGAGCCGCAGTGATCTCTTCGATAAGACTAACTCCCTCTTCACAATGTTGGAGCAGAACAGAAAAGAGGTTTGTGCATAAAACCCTCAAGCTTCAAATAAATGAAGCAAAGACAACATTTTTCTTTTATAATTCCAACAAAATCAGCAGCCTGTATAAAAGCAGTGCTTGTAGAAATATCCAAACCATGATTATCTAGTGGTAAATGAGACGTGGATTAATAGCTTGAGCAGGAGAAGCTCAGGGATTTAGGTATTTCAGCACACTGGAACAAATCAAACTGGAGCTCAGTGATGTACACTTGTACAGAATTAGATTCTCTTATTTTATATCTGTCTGTAAAGCTCGTCAAGGCTGAGTGAGTGAGCAAAGACCCTGTTGGCTGTGGAATCTCGACTGAGACAGTGGATGTGACCTTAAGACGGTACTTAAGAGTTACTCCACTCAGACACAGTCCATTACATCCTGACCTTGGTTGGAGTTTGTGGCAGACCAGCGCTGTTCACTCTCTCTTATAAACACACAAACATGTACTCACATGCAATTACATATACAGCCTAAATTGCCACTCTCCTACCCAATCCAAAATACCACACAGTGCACGCAGAAGCTCTCTTCTAACTCAGAAACTGGATTAAGGGTATGCTGGTGGGCAGAAACGTTCCCCTTTCTAAATACAGTGTGTTTAGATGTGGTTGAGGGACACGGTTAGGTCAGACATGAAGGTGGTCACCAGTTCATCCTATGCAATTTTAGGCTAACAACAAAGCTTTTTGGTTGAAGCTCCTGGTTGTTTCGGCTCTGGCACCACTGGAGTCCAGTCTGTAATCTCAGCATGTAGAGGCCGGGCCCACATTGGGCTCGCAGCCTTGGACGGAGACTCCTTGTCTGGGACCGTGAGCCAAACTGAAAAATAAAAAATAAAAACCTCCTCTGATCCACCGCAGCTACACATACAATTAAAGACTGAAAATAGCCATGAATGGAGCTCGATGAAGTTCTCCAGAATTCTGTTTCAACACAATGTTGAAACCTTAGACATGGACAAATAAAGACAATGTGGTTAATTTTGGCTTTGTGAGCATTAATTGTGTGGAAAAAAGCTGATTTTTATAATCTCCCTTGAGTAACTGCATCTGTTTTAGAGAACTTGTACATTTTTCTTTATTTTTTTTTTCACCTTATCCATTTTGTCATTCTTCAATGTCCGTTTTGAGTTGACTAAATATTTATTAGAAAAAGATTTATCCTCCATCTCCGCCTTTGAAAATAATCAGCACCCATCTCTCAAAAACGCGACTCCACCTGGTGCCACGTGCAGAGCAGATGACCTGCCGTAGCCGTAAATTATACAAGTACATTCCACTCGTGCTTCATTATTACTTTATTCTTCAGTATCCCAGTTGCGTGTCAAACGATGATTACAGTTACACATCACAATGCTGTGGCAGCGATGCGGTCGCTCCAGCCTCCACTATCAGAACATGTTCTGAGTCAGTATGTGCTTCCTAGCAGTAACCACAAACACATATGTTCAACACAAAAACCTCCATCTGCTGGTGTGAGTTCTGCTCAGAGACTTTATCCAGCTCCCACAAAGCACTTTGAAACCCATTCATGTTTTCACTTCTCAAATGATGTGCCCTTTCTTATCAATACATCATCAATGGTTGCTACATGTGTAGGAAATTAAGCAGATGAAAGATTCTCTGGATTGTATTCAGAACACAGTAAAACTGAGTGTGGCCTTACAGAAACACACACAGCTTTCCTTTTGATCCTTTACCCTAAAACTCTTCCACCATCTGTCTGTTCTGCCAGTAATGTGTCAGAGATGCTTATGATGTACCACTGGAGCCTGGCAGCACATCGGATCACAGCAGAGACTTTGCTCTCAGCTCAAGCTGCTGACTTCATTTATTAGCTTTGCTAAACATGTGCGGTCAGTTACTCATCTCATTACTTTTTAAAAAACATATTGGTAATTAGAAGAAAGTAAGAACACACAACCACACAGCTGCTTTTCTTTATGCATCTTAAAAGCATAATTTCGATGAGTGAACACAGAAGGGACTGAAACAACTAAAGGATCTGTTAAAAGCAGAGATTTAGCCAACACGAGTATCCCAGCAATGTTTGAGGATATTCTTTGGAAAACATTTGAGAATCTAATGATGCTTCCAACAAAGAACAAGAGACACAGACCCCTCCCAGCTACTTAGAGAGGCAAGACCATATGAGCTCTGGTTTGGGATTTGGTCAGTGAATCAAGAGAGACAGAAGGAGGGAAGTTTCCCTCGATTAAAATCATGTTTTCATGTTGTTAGCATGTTCTTATGTCATTTTTCTGACGCTAGAGGACATATCTTAAGAAAATCAAGCTCAAACTGCATTTCGGAGTACTTCTACATTCAAATTGTTGTGAATCACTGGCAGACGCAAAAATGTGGTTTAAAAAAGTGCATTTGTGACATAGAAAGGGCACTGGGCAGGCTACAAGCTCCTGCTAGCAGCTAGCATAAACAAACAGCGCTCATAGACCGGGTGGGCGGAGGAATCCTCCACGCCAACGGTTCTGCCCACAGAGAAGTGGCTAATTGCTAATGATCTACTGTTGCTATGCAGAAACAATGTCCAAGGAAACGGGTAAAATCGCCACAATCATAATTTAACTTATTCAGTGCCATAGACGTCTTGACGTCTCTACAGCTTTTATTGGCTTAAATCCCGCAAAGCATTCTGGGACAGCTGCTCGCTAAATTTGAACTCATTACAGGCTGTACTTAGTCATATGATCCAGGAGGGGGCAAGGGTGCACTTCTCTTGGTGAGATCACTTATCGTGTTATAAGCCATTTGCAGCGGGGGAGGAGCCAGACACGCAGGACGAGACAGACGGTGAATAAGGAAGAGATTCAGAGCCTGTGAGCAGCTGTAACCCGATCTGGTTCTTCAGAGAGAGTTATTACAAACTAGTATAGAATTTATGGAATTGAGAAGGTGGTGGAGTTTATTACATGGATAAAAGCCCTCCAACAAAAACAAGATTAAAGTAAATAAAAAAACAACACCACTGATAATAAAGTCTTTTTACAGAGAAGCAAAGACTTTAATGGTGCGTTCACACCGGCCCAACCATCAACTTCATAAGCGGCAAATTTACATGTAAAGTCTATGGTGGACGGGCGTCAGACAGACGTCAACGGCTCTGTGTCGCTTTGTGAGCGTTATTAGCGGCAACTTTTCAAGCTTTTCTAGCGTTTCAGGCGTTGACGCTGGAAACGCTTGAAAATCTCAAAACGCAGAAAGTTCAGCTGGCTGAACTTTTGACGTTCATAACGCTCTTGAAGCGGCATGTCACCCAATCAGAGCGTCTCATCGTAGTGACGTACCTGAATGAAGCAGGAAGTCTTCAAACAGGGTGCGGGACAGACGGAAGTAGTGCTGGAAGCAAACCTCATCCATATGTAGCTCCTGGAGCAAATGGTTTAACTTCTCAAACTCAAAACGCGTCTGAAGAATGGGGTGTATCCACAAACGGAGTAAATAAAGCCCAGCCACTCTCTCTATGTGATCCGCCATAGCTCCGAACATCCGATAACAAAGGAAGCCCCGCCTTCACGCTCTTTTTAATAGTCCAGGGTTATGAGCTTTAACGCCTATGCGCTATGACTGGCAGGCGTTATGAGCTTCAACTTTCAAACGTCAAACTTGGAACGTTATGAGCGTTGCTAGACGTTGACAAAGTGGCTGGTGTGAACGCACCATAAGGGTGTATTCAGACCTGCACTGTTTGGTCCACTTTAAACGGACCCGAGTACGCTTGGAGCGCTGGTCCGCACCTTTAATGCAGGTCTGAATGTGCACAAGCGAACTCTGGTGCGGACCAAAGAACCGGACCGAGACCCACACACATACCCACACAGGATGAGGAACAGGGCACAGACGTATCAGCGCTTCAGCTCTGCTGATACAGGGTCTGAAAAAAAGCAGGCTGCAGTCGGGATTTTCCTTTCCCTATTGAGGGATATTTTTAAAGTAACTGATTACTTAAAAAAAAAACCGAAGTTACTGATTACGTAAGGCACAAAGCTAACGCGTTAAGTTATACATTTCACGGAAAAAGTAATTAGAGTACTCTTAACACGTTACACCCAACACTGCAAATAAGTTTGAAAGGGTTTATTCTTCCCTGAAACTATAAAGCTGCTTACAGAAACTATAACTATGCGTTATAGTTTCTCTGCACGGACTCAGCCCCAATGGGTGAAAATAATCTGTGTATACTCATCTTGTTTGATAAGCTTTATAATCGCAGGTATTACAGAAAAATGATTAAAAACATATTTATTGGCAGTTGACAGTCATTTCAACTCAACACTGTAATAAAGCTGGAACATTTGAGAAGAAGCGAGACAGGAAGTTTTTTCTCCAAGAGAACATGACCACACTTTACTGATGTACTTCTTCAACTGAACTTTCAGTACTTTCCTCAAACAAACAAGAATGTTTGGACACAATTTGGATTTTTGGAATTCTTGTACTGACATAAAAAAGACTGTTTGTGGGAGTATAATGATTCCTCTGTGCTTCACTCAACACACAGACATAATTAAGTAACATTTTCATTCAACATGAGGACGGAGACAAAACTTACAACAGCATGAGAAAGTTAACAGTTTAAGTTACAAAATGAAAAGTGAGAAATTTTAAAACTAAAAAAAATGAGTGAATAAATAGAAAACCAACAATGAGTTGGAGAAAGGTTGGAGAAAAGAGAACCATATGGATGTAATTAAGGCCGATGAACTGCTGATGTCATCTTCCAGTCAGGTTATCGAGCCCGTGGCAAAGCAGCAACAACTCAGAAAACATGACGCTTTTTACTAAACATATAACAGCTCACATGCTTCTGAAAGAGCAACAGCTCCTGGGACATGCTGAGTAAAGGTTTGGCACTTAAGCAGTGGGGATAACATGTTTGCTTAATCTAATCTGCAAACAGACGGTGTTATCCTCTCAACTTTTAACTCCGATTGAAGATTTACTTTGCGTGCAAACACACAAGCCTATTCTGTCCTTCCCATTAGCTTCTTTGGCATGGCTGCACAATGACCTCATCTGCAATGGGCTGAAGGCCAGAGAAAACACATGCACCTACACACACTCACAAAGAACACAAGAGTCTGTAGAGTCCCATATAAGGACTTGCTGATGATGTAATGGGCGGCACAGACTGCGAGCGAGAGTCAGTTTGCAGAACACTTCTCATAATATTTGGGTTTCTGGATGGAATGTCCACATCACTCGGATCTCAGGGAAAGGAAAACATCAACTAACAGCGACAAAATATTCTGAGGATTTTCTAAAGAACAAAAAAAGGACAGATGCCAACCACACTGATCAGGTAGGAAACGAATTCAGTTGACAACAAAAAGAACATTTATTCAGAGTTGGAACTTTGTTTTCACGAACCTTTCAGTCAAAGCAATGTAGCAAGTCTGACATGCCTGCAAGGACACAGCCGGGTATTTGACAAGCCGAGTTGACGTGAAATAACTAAATCTTTTTTAACTTATACGAACATTTTGGCATTTTAAAATATTAATTTATTTTTGGCCGCTGCAGTTTAATGTGTCACTGTTTTAGAGTTATACAACTATTTGCACCTCACACTGCAGATACGGGCCTTTTGAGTTTTTCCTTTCCACAGTTCTTTGATTTTTCTGGGAAAGTTAATTTATACAACAAACTTAAACTCTAGTCAAGATATAAAGTCTGGTGGATCAAACATTTACACCCAGGTGGAGGAAGGAAAATCTGGATTTATTGCAACTGATAATCATCCCAATATCCAGCAGATATTACAACTGCACATTTTTATAATATCATGCAACTTTAATATCTATAACTTTCCAAACATGCAGGACTAGAGTTTAAGAATTTAACAGCAGCAGCAAATAGTACAAACTCACTCAGTCTTGTGCAGCTTTAAACGCACTGGAAAGAGTCGATGAAGTTATGACATTAAAGTGTTCAGTGTGTAATGTATTTTTACATTTTTGATATGCATCTGGGGAAATGTTAAGGAGTGACAACACTTGCTAAAAGTACCAGTCTGTAATTACTTTTAAGAACAGGGGGAATTCCTGCCGCTGATGTTTGGTACGGTTTGAGATGCTCAGGGGAAGGTTGACTGGCTGAAGCACTGAAGGTACTCAAGGGTACAAGAACTTCTTAATTAACTAACAATCCCTGCCAAGAGACCATCTGCCATGCTCATCAAAACATGCTACAGGCTGCATGCTGCTGAGAGAGAAATGCCCAACAGTAAAGAAAAATACTGTATAGATCTATCTACATGTTGTGTGTGCTACTAGGAAACATTACAAAATAAGAGATCATAGATTGGAACAACTTTAAAAGGTCATTTGTTTGTTTTTTTAGAAATTAGACACAAAACATATTGTCGGAGGATAACGCAAAAGTCAGTTACTTAATGAAATCTGAACCGATTACTCTGACATAAGTGAACATTTTTCTTTTTTCTCTGCAGATTGAAGCTCTTGTAATAAAGAGACAAAGGATCAACTCTAAAGAAGGAGCAAACTGAAGGCGTTTGCATGATTTTCTGTAAGAGTTCAACATCATCTGAGCAAGCTGGGAGAGCATCAAATATCTAAGTACTACCACCCATACTGAGCAGGGGGTTGTGCCACTAAAGCCGGTCCAGAAGGAGCCTAAATTCCTGAAACTTGTGGTGGAGCAGTTCAAGTTTCAAACCTCTACCAAAACCAGAACATGACAGCCCCCGGCCCGCTGACAGAGGTGGAGGTGCTGAGGAGAAGAGTGGTGGAAATGGAAGGGAAGGATGAAGAGCTGGTACGGATGGCAGACCACTGCCGAGACCTGGACCGCAGATTAGCAAAAGAGGCAAGCCACTGCCGTAGTCTGAAGTTCGAGGTGGACAAGCTGAACAGCAGAATCTGTGAACTGGACAGGATAGAGGAGGCGTTGGGCAAGAGCAAACAAGACTGTAGCATTCTGAAGAGCAACTTGGAGCAAGAGAGAGAGTTCAGCAAGATGATGTCTGGCGAGCTGGATACTCTGAGACTCAGGGTGAGGGAGTTAGAAGCTGTCGAGGGCAGACTGGAAAAGAGTGAAATGGTTGTGAGACAGGATCTGGGCAAGCTCAGGTCACTGACTGTAGCACTGGTTGAGGACAGAAAGAATATGGCTGAGAGGCTCCGACAGACAGATGAAAAAATGAATAGAAAAGAGAGCAAACGAAATGAGCAAAGTAATTTAGTGACAATGACAGAGAGACTGAGAGAGGAGAGGCAGCTGGCGCTGAGGGCTAAGGCCGATTTAGAAGAGAAGATTAGGATTATAATAAAGGAAAAGGTTGAGCTTCAAGACAGATTAAAAACGGAGGAGGATAAAACTAAAGAGCTACAAAGTAAAATAACTACCATGAAGAAAAAGTTAAACATCTTTGACAACAGGAAAGAAAAGGAGATGTACACAAACAGCTCCATTCCAAACAATACCAACTATCACTGTCAAACAGAGGATAACAAAGTAAAAGAGCTGACCAAGGAACTTGATGAACTCCAGAAAAGACTCCAGGACAAGGAGATGCTGGAGGAAGACCTCAGAAAAGTGGAGGAGAATTTTACATATCTGGAAAAGAAGCTGAAAGACGAAGAGAGAAGGTCACAAGTTCTAATGGAAGAGCTGGAGGCAGCAAAGAAGGAGCTTTCCAGGTACATGCAGGGAGAGAAACAAGAGGTCAACCAGGAGCATCTGCTTCTTTGCCACCTTCAGAAGGAGCAGGTTAAATCTAGACTCTTAACCAAAGAAGTAGATGCCCTGAAGGAGAAGCTCCAGAAGCTGACAGGGACTGAAGAGTCTATCTGCAAAGTTCAGATGGATCAGTCAACACTGCAGAGGAAACTAACCCAACAGGAAGCCAAGAACAAAGAGCTGGCCAGAGTGATGGAGAAACTGACGAGTGAGTTGGACACATACAGACGAAGCCAGTACAATAAAAACTTCTCAAACAATCATCAGACCACCAAAGAAGTACAAACTGAACCTACAGAGGAAATGCTTCCCAACTACAAGAGGTTCAGTGAGAGAATAAACAAAGAAAACCCTGACGGGGATCCAAACCCCAACATTCAGGGCAGAAATGAAGAAAGTGCTCATGTCAGCGACGTAAACAGCCTAAACACTGAAAACAACAACATAAGCCAGTATTACAGCCATTCTGAGGCAAACATACAACCAGGTGTTAACGGAGAAGTGATGTTAACTCACACACCCGGCCAGCCTTTGCAGATTAAAGTAACACCACATCATACACTCAACACTGCAACGCTGGAGATTACCAGCCCTAGAGACACAACAGCATCATACACCAGCACAGCTGCAGTACCAACAAACAGGGCCGCATCCAAGCAGAGAATTACCATCATCCAGAACTCAGGGTCCCCTGCAGGTAATGCCAAAACCCCCACTGCAAGTCCCGACTGCACCATCTCTCCGGTTAGTGAAACCTCTCCAGTGTTAAGTCCAACAACGTCACGTTCAGTTACACCCAACAACAACTCCCCAATTCAGATTGTCACAGTCAAAACCTGTTCGCCTGAGCCCGGAGAAGGTCCAAATCAAGTCCTCTTCTGCAAGACTCCAGATCGGCCCAACAGCTGGCAACAGCAAAAGTCCATTAGCAATGACACAAGTCCAAGTATCGTCGCAGCAGAAGATAGTAAGATCCACATTCACCTGGGGAGCCCGTATGTCCACCCACTGAACGGAATGACCCACAGCATCCCGCACGCTGTTGGACCATACTACCTCAGGCATGAACAAAGGACTCATGTAATTGCTAATGGTTGTCATGTAAAAGGTGTCGGAAAGATTACAAGTAGTATCACCATCTCACCAGCCAATGCTTCTGCATCCCATTCAAACATCACATTTAGTGGTCCGTGTGATTAGAAATCGGTCTAAAGCAGCAAATTTCGACGACCAAACAATAATTAAATAAATGCCTTAATCTGTCACACGGGCCATTATCAAACGAATACACTGCTATTTACAAACTTTAAAAACATGTTCTGTGAGAAATCACAGCTACTAAATATTTCTAATGTATGTGTCATAATTTTTCATTTAATTGCTGTTTTTTGATATTTTCTTTTCTGATGCATTAACCTTGAATACTTTTTAGAGATGTTGGTAACTCAAACCATAAACCAGACAGAACAGCTTTAAAAATGAAGAAAAACATGTACATTATTAAATGCATAAAGGAGAGTGAAGGTTTTCTGAGTTAGCAGATGTGGGTTAGAAAAAAGTTTGACAAAATGTGTAAATGTATTTACTCGAATCCTTCTCATTTGAAACTGACAAATAATTCATAACTAATTTTAAACCTTTTTAAAACTGTTTCTTCTGATTTACTTCATTCATCTTGACAAAAAAAGAGACAAGGAATTCAGCACATCTGCCAAGTTACTGACAATGAAAAACATTTTATCAGAAGCATCAATGTGTAACAATAATTCAGTGTAACACTGAAAATAAAGGAGGAGTATTTACAGTCTGAGTGTCTTGTCTATTGAAAATACAACCACTGTGTGTTAATATGTTTAACTTTAACTCTCAAGACAGCATCAACCGGGATGCAGGTAATCTATGGATTATAAATTATTTCTATACTGAGGTAATGTTTTCAATAATTGGAAATTAACTGCAGCCCTAGAAAATAAAATTATACAATTTGTGGTTTAAGGTGAATGACAAGCATGCAACTTTACAAAATGAAGAATATTGTTCAATAATTAAATTATGTGGCTCAAAAAAAAAAATCACATGACCAACCAAGCGGATGCTAAATGGCTTAAAATTAGTTAGATTCACTAAAACCAGCTGACATCCAAGAAGAGAAATAAAATACACCATTGTAAGTCAAAACTTTTATGAGCCTTAATAAACAGCATGATACAAAGTAATAAAAGACAAATGCCCAATGATAATGAAAAACACCTGGAAGGATGAATTCTGGTATAGACATCATATTAACTGTTAGTTTGGTTTTCTTTAATTAGATTAATCTGAGAGATGTCATATAATAATTAAGATGTCTAAGACAAACAATAACTAAACATTAATAATAAAACATTCAGGAAAACAAAAAAATAAATCCCTGTAACTTGATGTTAAAAAAACATCCATGTTAAAACTGGTTGTTTTTTGTTTGCTTTTTTTTTTCTTTGTAGATGTCAAGTTTTTATCAAGAGCTTTCTGTAAAACCAACAGCTCTTAAATGACCAAGAAAAAGGAGAAAGAAAAGAAATTAAAGAATTTTCCTCAACATTTTAGAAGCATTTTACAAGATAATTAAAAGAATGTAAAAAAAAAAAAATCAAGTCTTCCAGGTGAAAGTTGGAAAGTTGCCCATGAACATATAATAATATAAAACAATATTACTTATGTTATTGTGTCAAATGTCACTCATTTATATTCACAGACGAATTAAAATGAATCAGCAGCAGTGTTTATTTTTCTCTTATGGGTTAGGGGTGATAAAAACATCTTATTTAGATGATAAATGCAGGGACAAAGTGGGTTAATATTTATCTTATATATTATTATTAGCTTAGTTGTGTCTCATCCATCACTAATAGTTCAATAATCTTTAAATGGCTGCCCTCTGTTGGTCTGTAGTGTACATGATCGGATCGGAAACTTCCTCTGTTGGTGTAACAAGATGAACATAATGCAGACAGTTCAGTGTGAAACACATCCAGCTGTGAAGTACAAGATAAACAACCGCAGTTGTGCAGGTCTGACAAACTTTAATAAAAACAAACACGTGTTCAGACAGCTTCTGCTCAAAAATCCGTTTTCCATCTATTCTGTGTGACTTACAGCAAATAAATGGCAAGAGACAACAAATGCAGCAGTAGTTTTTTAAAATGTATACTTGTTTGAGTTATTGCGTTGTCGTTGTTAAAAGTTAAATCTGAGTTGTTTGGTTCCTAGCTTCCTAGCACATGGATGACAAGCCTCTCGCGAGAGCATTAGCTCGTATGGTTCCACCGACACCGAAATAAAAATATAACTTTCACAAACAATTTATTAATGATTAAATAGTTGAAATACCTTCATGAGTCCACCACTCGTCGCCTAAATCGTCTCCCATCTTCGTGAAATAATAACGTGACCAATCCAAATAGACCGCTAGGGAAGCACACCGGATGATACGTTCAATGACGCATCGTAAAATCTTGCATTGTAGAACTTTAAATGATAAGAAACACATTAAAGCCTCAATTTCTTGATTTAAAAATAGACGCTTTGTCTAAATAAAAAAAATTAACAGTTTCAGGAAAATCGCATTATATATTTCATTAAATAAATTATATCTTTGCTGTTTAGGGACAGTGAACGTCACGCTGCCTTGTTGTAAAACGAAAAAAAAAAAAAAAAAATCGTATTTTAGGGCAAGCCGTTATAACATAAAATGAAACCAAACTGCCTTCGCAAATTACTTTTTATTACTGGTCGGAGTGCCATCCTTATTGGTCAAAAGTAAAATAAAAGATGTATAATGGAAACATTTTTCCTGATAATAATAAGCAATAAGTATCTCGAGCTAAAAGCTTAATATTACAAATTACAAAAAGTAATATACTGTGACATAGAAGATTTTCAAAGTGCTAATTGTAAATAAGACAGTAACAATAGATAAAATGTTTATATTGACTTGCAAGTGCTGAATTCTAAATTAACTTAAAATATCTTGTCTAACTATTGAATAATAAATTGGTTTACCTCAAATATAATCAGTTCAATCTGACCTCAACACTTTTTGTCTTTTAGACAGTCTAAAAAGTTCCTACCCTGATTGTGCAACCTGATACTTGTGTAAAAATGCTTTTCAGATGTTTTTTTATTTCACTGAGCATGTTGACACTTGGCCAAATATTACATTATCTAATGGTAACAGATCCATTATGAGATTGTTGATTGAAAGATCGATATGAATTGTATTACATCTGGTTTAACAGATTGTTAAATGTCAGGTACATTCAGTTCATGTTGTCCTAAACTTGTCTGATAAAATCTAAAGTATAAATCACATAATGTTGCTCACATGATTGTTGAAAGAACTGTAAAATCCTTTATGGTTATTGAGTAGTAAATTTAATCACATCCTCACAATTGAAACAGAGGGCATTAGTCTTTTGTTTCAGCTAGTTTCTTCAAATTGTTTACACTAATAATTACATCCTCTGCTTTTACAGTTTCAGCTGGGCGGATCCATGTCCAGTAAAAAGAAATAAAAAGATTTGTTTGGAAGATGACCCTCCATCCTGCAACTGGAGAGGAGGGGCAGGGTTTAAGGTTCAGTTACATGCTTTTTTGGTTTTATATCCAAAAAACACACTACTGGTTCAAAGAGTCAAAAATGTTTGATTAAATCTCTAACAACTACAAAGAAGAACTGATTGTGAACATGTTCAAGAGTGCAGGATGTTTATTCAGACCGTGTATTCCTCTGAATGAGAGAGGGAAAACAAAGAAAAGGTTAAATCAATATGTTGTGTTATGAACTTTTAGCTATAATGTAAATGAAAGTTATTTTTGTGATTAAAAATATTCCTGTAAAACTCAAAAGTTTTTTTCACTTGGCATTTTGTCCTTTTCTTGTTCAGTTTCTTGAGTAAAAATGTGATATAAAAAACATTATTTTACTAGTCGTAAATAAAACTTTTCAAACTTCACATCTTGATTATGAATAAACTTATAAATTACTTCATTTCCAACAATAAAAATATCAAATTGCTTTTATTTAATGAAATGAAACTCCCTGATAGTTAAAGAGGCCATTTCACACAAATTTCATGACTTTGTGGTTATTTCTTAAGTATTAACCAGTAATATGAAACATTTTATATCTTAAAAATGTCAGGAAACACTGATTAACAGACCTTTCAATCTATCTGCGTGAAGGTTTGGCTGGCTTCGTCTGGCTTCGGGCTGCAACTCATTAATATTCATTATGAGAATTTGCTGGACTCAGATTGGCTAACAAACAAGCCTATGAGAGCAAGGTATACTGTTTCCTGCCCCGCTGGAAACAACGCACGTAGTCTTTTCCGGTTTGATACGTCTTATGCTACAGCTTTTAGCCAGCAACATGCTAGGGGTGGTTTCAACTGCAGGAGCTGATGAATACTAACGAACAAAGGAGTTGTGACGAAACAAGTACCAGCCATTCGAACTTGGGTTTTATTGCCACCTGTGTAGTTTGAAAGAGAAGTTGTTGACCTGTGGAGTTAAAATATTCAACAGAAACCTCAGAAAAAACGTTTTTAATGGAATGGCCTCTTTAAAGGGTAACTTACCCCCCCTCCCCGAATACAGTGTGAGATTCAAAAAATAACATGATAAATGGGACTGACTGGCAGACTAAGGAGGCGTGGCATTCTGTGCTGTGACTGACATTTCACTCTGACTGACACACGCGCCAGAGAGGGACAGGTGAAATGGAGGAATATTTGGATGAGACGAGCAGCTTTGATCCATATCGTTTTGAGCCGATAGTTCGCCCTACAGCGGATTGGCGGCATAGAATGAGGCTCTTCTCTACTGCTACACTGTTAGCCAACGCTATTAGCTCCAGTTACATCATGTGACTCTGCAAACAGGTGCAGCTGCTCGTACGACCACACTACCTTTTCAAGCCAATGGTTCGTACTGCAGCGGCTTCAGTGTCTTAGAATGGAACCTGTCCCTTCGTATCATATTGTTGTTGATCAAAGCAAAAGCTAAATTTTGATTAGCTCGTGTAATATCTGTGACTCAGCCTCATCACGCTGCACGCGCAAACTCTCCACATTATTTTCTGCACAAAAGCATGTTTCAGAGAGGTGTCCAAGGTATAAATCAAAGTATCTTAGCATGAAGAGAAAACCCTTCAGTAATGTGCTAAAAGCATGTTTTCACACAATCACAAACACTAAAATGAACTCTGATAACGGTCGTATACACTTCCTGTTCGAACTCACTCACTACTGAGCGGAGATGTGGCCGAGACACTGCTCTTTTTATATTCAGCAGCGGCAGAATCATGACGCCCCGAATAAAGAAAGTAAGGTTTCAGCCAATAGCAATGACTGATCCAATTCAAGTGCAGTGACACGTTTTAAACCTGAAGAGGGTGCTCCACTAACGGTTTTTGGTATAAAATTAATAGTTTTATAAAAAAGTGCAAAAATACTAAAAGCAAGACCCAGAAATGTAGGCAGGACTATTAAATTATTTATAGAGTTTATCAGCAAAAAAAAGTTGATTTGGGGGTAAGTTGCACTTTAACAAAGTCATATTTTCCAGGTGGGATTCAAACCGATAACCCTCCAGTTACAGACGACCTGCTTTACATACTCAGTTACTGCCGCCCCAGTTAGCTTGTAACCCGCTTACAGTAACCTAACATGCTGCTTGCTTTTCATTTACAAGCAATGAAAAATGATGATAGTTCCCTTCATGTATTGTATATGAAATGATGGAAGTTCTTACAGGACAGGAAACATGAGTGTCAAAGAGAAACTTTAACAATAAAGTTCCAAAATTCGAATGGGCAGCTAATAACAAAACTGAAGTTTTGTCTTCTTGACATATTAGTGCATGTGTTTCATTTACCTTATGGTGCGTTCACACCGCCCAGCGCGTCCAGGCAGCAAAACGCTCAAACGGACGAAAGTTGCTGCTTAAATAAAAACACAGCTGCTTGCACACTTTGCACAGTCCGCACGTCATGTCAGTACATCACAGGCGGGCGGGGGATTTCTCTGTTGTTATAGTTATTTACAACATGACAGATCATGTGGAGAGTGGCTTGGATTTGTTTAATAAACAAAGCTATACAACGTCGTCGTCGGGCGCATTTTCGGAGGTTGTAGATACAGCCCATTGAGTCGATCTGAGTTTCATAAAATATGATCTCAGATATCAGAATAAAAATGGCGTTCAGATTACTTATACTCGTTCGGATCAGAATTTCTTTCCGATTGACCCCTGCTGTCCACTGGACGCGTGAGCAGCCTGCAACGTAAGTGACGTGTAATACGCGGCTGATGGCCGCCAATAAAGTCAATCAGACCCTTTCAGATGCACGCGCAGCAGCGCACATGAGACACGTCTCAGAAGCGTAGTGTGGCGAGCATTATGCAGCAGTTCTATTTTTTACGTGGTATGCTTCAAAAAGGCGTCAACTTTAGCAGTTTAGTTTGGACTAGACAGGAAATCAGGTGTTCATACCCGGAAGTTTCAAAATAAAAGGACACATTCCGGATTTCCATTTGCAAGACTACGAAAAAATACAGTACCTGTAACCGGTTTGAAGTTCGTAGGTGGTGTGAAAATAAGCCGCATACCTTCTGGATACATGTTGTTGTCTTTCTCTCTGCTTGTTGTTATGTGTACTGACTAAATCATGCGCATTTTTACTATTCTTATGAGATTTCGTGATCTTCCATGACCAGCTGGATGTGACGCTGCGCGAGTGATTTACGTGTGTGAAGCGCTCCTGGTAGGAAGGGATGCGCTGCTGATTGCGCAAGCAAAACGTTCGCGCGCTGCTCACGCGTCCAGTGGAAAGGAGCCTTGAGACAGGTGTGTTACGCTGATAAATAATCCGATTGCTACACATGTAAACTCTTATTCTGAATGCGGGTCATGTCTGTTACGTTATGCGTTGACGTATCTTACGTTGGCGTTTACGGACGCTGGATGAAAACATGATAGGCGTGAAACAAAATTAGTCAGTTTCGGACACAAATGCGCTGTTGGAAGTTTAGATGTAACAAATGTTTCCAGAAAAAAAAAACACGCTCAGAAGAAGACGCTACCGCTCCATTTTAAACGAATGCAACCATGTTTGTTTACAACGGAAGTTTGCTGCTTCTTATTCTACAGCCGTTTCCAGTCTTTCGGATCTGTTTGTGTATATCAAAATGAGCTAACCCGATCAAACATGCGGTGCATGTGAACTCTCGTCATGATCGGAAAGATGTTTTCAGGTTCCATGTACACGGTCAAATTCTAATCCGAACAATGATCAGATTAAAGACATTTTGCACATATAAACGCAGCTTATGTTACACACACAAGGAATCTGACTCAGGTTTACTTTTGCCTGAAAACGTTTCTTAAATAGGACCAGGTGAGGGGCGGGGACACTACCTTGCACATTTATACTTAGTGCAATGATCAGTTTCAAAAGACCATTCAGCATCTAACATTTAGCTGAGGACCAACTCCACACAGAAAGGCCTGCAGAGAATTAAACCTTATTCTGTTAAAACAGCATTGCTTATCAGTGCACCACATTGCAAAAGACTAAAATTTGAATATTTGTATGATGCAAAAGCAAAAAAAAGTGAGATCCAAACAACATCATATAAAAAAGCAAATGTCAAAGAAGTTAAGAAAAGAGGAGTCAAAGTGAAGATGAACGTTACTGTAATTAAAAGGAGGCAGCTGCCTTGTCAGGCATCTGTGATTGCACGTTGCGGAGCATTGGTGTTAATGTGTTTATTTTGTTGTTAGCAGCTGTTCCTTCGCGTTCTCATTTTAATGATCACAAGAAGACGTGTTATTTTTGGTTGTGATTCTCTTCTCTTTTAAAGGGAGATTTTTTCCTGTTTAACATGGAGAAGGAAGGACAAGGTAAGTAATTGAGACTCTGGAAAAAAACTCACTCTTAATTACTATATATTTAAAAAGAAATACTTTTTTTCTAATGTTTTTCTGTGTTTTTCTTGATAAAAATAACCAACAAGCCTGCGGTGAGACTGTTGAAACCTTCTCGCTTACATTCAAAAGAACCATTCACTTTTTTGCATTTAATTTATGAAACTGCCAATATATTTGTTTTTTTTGGATTGTCTAAAATGAAAAATATAATATTATAATTGACATTTTTTCTTAATTAGGATGTAGCATTAGAAGTAAATGATAACTTGTGTAAAACTGTTGTCAGCGCACTACAGCTACAACACGAGGATCAGAAAGTGGTTGGGCTTGAAAAAGAAATAAGCTGCAAAGAACAAATAAACAACAAGTGACCTTGAGCTTTCCAAAACTTCACCACATATAACCCACGCAGGTCTCCAAGTTACAACTGTATTCATGAGCATCTGGCTGGGCCTGACTTGTATGGAAATGTGCTGCATTCTAAACAATCTGCAAACATTAATTTATTACTGTTGCTCGCTGCTGTGTTTGTGAGTGTGTGCGCCCTGGGAGATCCTAAAATGCAGAAAAATCTAAATTTATGTTTTCTTTTGTGACGCTAAAGTACATTCTCCTGCAAATAGTCTCCTTTAGTGTTTCTGCTGAGCTGAAGAAGTCTGTCAAGATTTGGTCACATGTTTCCATGACCACAGATGGGACTGGCAGGTGAATGCCCCTCCTGTAGACGTGTCAGGGGGGTTACAGGTAAGACAGATGACACCTCAGAGCAGACATTGTCATTGTAAACGTTCCAACTACCATGAGCCTCACCAACTGTCACACCACATGGATCAGGCTGAACTCTGCAAAATGTTCTGGTGAGGAAACAACAGCTCAGAGGTTACAGTACGACATGTTGTCTAAGTGCGTCCTCAAACAACAGGCTGCCATTTCAAAGCACCGGAGGGAACGGTGAGGTTACCCTGAACGGAGAGTTCTTCATGTTGCAGCATCATAAAAGCGTAACGTCAACAGATAATGAGATTAAAACTCTCATGTGCATTTTTTAAAGCTCAAAAATCTTTCTGAAACACGAATAAACACTCTGTCATCTTTAGTCTGAGTCCGAATACAAGCATCTGCTGAGTCACATAAATCTGCAAAGGGAACAAGGTCCTTTTTGACAGGAGCCTCGCACAAGTCCTGCCTCACCTTGTTTTGCTCCTCTGTGTCCTTTTTTATGATGTATTTGTCACTTCCCTCCTCCCTGTACAGCTGGCCACTCAGACTTTAAATAATATGACTTTTGTAGTCAACAATCAAAGCCATGTTGTTGTAGTTTTGCAATTTAGACAAAGGTCATCCAGATCTGCACACTGATTAATGGGTTTCTCTGCATTCAGAGCAAAGTTTTACCAAAGACAAGCAGAGATGGAGAAATGTTAAAAGTCAAGTCTAATCGTTCAGTGCAGGATTCTAGCTTAACAACATTTGTTGTACTTCATAATAAAGATTACCATGTGATTTATCTGCTCACTTGTTCCATCGGATTGACATCCAAAGTTTGATATGTCAAAGTTAGGCCATGCCTTTCTGGTTAAAATTCAATACAAAAATCTTATCTAACTTTCTGAATGATCCTGCTGGTAAACAAACAGAACAAAAACTAATCTAACTCTAAAAGAGTGTCACTCATGGGAAATGATATTATACTCAATCTGCTAAAAGTTGTGATTAAAAAAAAAACCTACTTGTTCAAAGCAAAGACCAGAAAACACTTTTAAAAACTGTTCTGCCAGCACATTTCATATTCTTTCATTTTTATTGCCAAGAAAATATTAATAACATGAATTTGTATTTAGAAGTTGCCCGTTTTTTATTAATCATATGAGAGAACAACAAAACAGCATGTGCTTACACTTGGTGTGATTCTAATGCAAATTAAGTTTTAGAAAACTGTATTACTGAAAACATAAATAAATTATGTTTCAAACAGCCACAGCCTGCAAACAAATTTAAAGAAAAGAGAAACACTTCAAAGCCTAATAAATCAAATAATAGTTAGAAATTTCAGTTTTTGATTTTAATTGTTTATTGGACAGCGGAAGTGTTATTGTGTTATCATATTATTATGTAAGGGCTGTACAGTGGGGTAGTTTTTAACACTGTTGGCTCACAAGAAGAAAGTCTAACAGGGAAACAACTTTCTGCATGGCGTTTGCATGATTTGCATGTTTTTCTTGTGCAGACGTGGGTTTTCTCTAGAAACAAGCAAAACACGCATCTGAATGTGATTCTAAAATTCTTATTCTTATTGTGAGTGTGTGTGGCACTGTAATGGACTGGTGACCCGTCCAGGGTTTTGCCCTCCTCTCGCTCAGTGATCGCTAAAGAGACACCAGTTTCTCATCACCCTGAACAGGAACAAGCAGAAAATGAAAGCAAGCAAAAGGAAATTGTAATATTTAAATCCTCCATCAGATGACTCCTGTACAGGAGTTGATGCAGCAGGTTTTTTTTTTTTTTTTTATCTAGAAAAGGACTAATCCTATTAAAGATGTAGAGGTCTTAAGAAATTTGGAAATAGGATTATACGTTTAGGTATAGACAGACAGACTGTGTTGAGTCCACTGCTGCTACATGTGAAAACCAACATTTTAGGATTAGTTTTAAAATTCTTTTTTTTGCTTTTAAATTTACTCATCTGCTCTTCTTTACCTCTGTGAACTGTTACAGCCTGACACGCCCTCCCACTTTCTCAGGTCAGCTGATCTGTTGCTTCTGCCTGAAACTAAGTGTGACTTCAGAGAAAAATGTGGATGACCCGCCTAGTTCCATAAGACAGAGCTCTTCTGTCTGTTTCCAAATATCTTCTGAAAACCTGTCTCATCTCTTTGGCTTTTGACACTGTTGATTTTAATTTTACCAGCTGACTCTGTCATTTTATTTGTTTGAATATAGGGCTGTTCCTACTTGTTTTATTTCTTTAATCCCCAATACGTCATCTTTTAATATTAGTTTTTATTTAACTTTTTCTGTAAAGAAAACACAAGGAAAACATTTTTTTTTTAATTTAGCAACTAGTTATTTTTCTATCTTTTAAAATTCAACTCCCATAAAATCCTTTCTGTAATACATATTTTACAGAACTCCTCCCACTGAGCAGCAAGAGGTTTCATAACACACGTACTACTTATTCAAAACATTAAATTACATTTCATGGGTTCACGGAAGATCTCCTTAAATGTCAAATAATACAAAACCAAGCAAACCAATTGGTAGTTTTAGCTATATAATTCACACACTGTGTTGTTTAAAGATAATACAATAAAACATCAGAAAAATCTGGGATTGTATAAAAACAGCAGGTTTAGGCCCAAAAGATGCTTTAAATTATTGTGTTTATTCACCTGTTTCATTAAAGACGCAGAGCATTAAATTATAAGGGGTGTTTTAACCTTATGTGTTTTATAAACATCAAATTATCCAAAAACTAAAAACACAAGACTTTAATTATGCTCATCCGGTTGCAGCATCACTTGAACTTAACAAGAAATGTTTTCACAATAAAAGACTGAGGTAAAAAATAGAAAAAATCTACAGGTTAAAATCTGAATATATATATATATATATATATATTTTAAAGCAGATCTACTCAGCTGAAACAGACGAATACTAAGAAAGTTTGTTGATTTTCTTCAGAAGCAGTAAATCTGCAGAGCTGTTTACACAGACTCACTGTCAGGTTCTTAGTGGTCATCAATAGCAATCGCTCCGGAACTCAGTGGGAATGTTATGGACCTAAACTTAGGCTTGAAAAGACGAAACGCCTCGAACGGCTGCTTCTATTGATTATTTGTCAACAGCTGAGACTTGACATTTACACAAATCTGATTCCCTCCTCTGCTGAAAACCTATGAATTTATGTTTTCTCTTGTGAAACAAAAGCTCATCCATAAATTTGAGCAGCGATGCCTGGGGCATGCTGTACTGGTTGTTGGTATTTTGAGTGAATAAACGAATAGAAAAATGGGCCGTCACAGCCATCGATTAAATAAAACTTCACTTTCATTTCACTTTTTAAAAATATTTATAACATTCAAGACAAAATAAATAATAGAAATACAGTAGATTTTGTTCTGTGTCATATTTATTTACATTACATTACATTTAAAATCCTTTTTAAAAACCTGATGTATTTACATTGAAACTGAAGCGTTCCCAGCTGTCAGTACACCACAACACATTTCCACATGATTTAGTTACATGAATGAGGGTGAGTGCTTTAGAAAACATCTTGTTTAGTATTTATTACCAACAGTAAAGCAGCTCTGACTTCAGAACATATTCTGCTCACTGATTAGCTTGTGTTTGGGTTTAAATGATGGTGTCATCAGCTGATCTATTCTTGATAGATGCTGCAACACTGAGAGGATCATTTTTTGCAATCTTTTCTGCTGGATGAGGAACTGCTGAAGGTGGGTGTCAGCACATCCACTGTGTCCTGAATTACTAACTATAATCTGTCAGGAGAACCTTAGATTGTGTCTGTGATGAGTCCCTGCAGATGGGGACACCGTCCTGTTACCAGTTCTGTCCACACAGCAACTCTGAGCCGTGTCATCTGAAGAGGTTTTCTGAAGAGTGGTGGGGTTTATTAGAGTTGGACAGTAGTCGGAAGATTGGGAACTGGTGTAAAACTTTGTGTCTTCCCACAGGAATGATCCTAAAATGTCACCTTGACCAAAAATATGTGGACTAACTTTGAGGAGGACAGGTTCCAAGTCAAAACTCACCAGCACAGATGTGTATGTGTGTAACAACATAATGAACTACTGGACCAACGCTGCTGCTGCTGCCTGCAAGACAGGACTAAACAAGATGTCTTTCCTGGAGAAACCCTGATGCTTCAGTGAATGATGCAAGATACTGCAGATCTGCTGCTGGTTGGTGACTCTAAGTTCCATCATGATCTGCTGGAGGAGCATCATTAAAGTGAGATATAAACAAACTCTTCATGAATTCTTTAAGAGCCTGTATAATAATGCCTATGGTATCATATTTGCTCCATGAGTTTCTGAGACCTCTATCTCATCAACATGATCAGTACTTGTATTAAAAACCTGTTCTGATCCATGTATTCTGCCCCATGGTAGATCATCATGCCCCTACAGGCAGCTCAAGTTTAGTTTTAATAATTTCTAACATGGTTGCTCCCAGTAAATGATCCACTCTCCTTTTTCAGAAAAAATCATTGCTGATGTTTGAGAAGCTATAACATCAAAAATCTAAGTCATTTTTTTAAAACAAGCATTTTCTTTATTGAAATAATGCATATTTATTAAGTAACTAATTTTTAGATTACAATTAAACTGTAAAAACAGCCAATGTTTCAAATACAATACAAAAAATAAAATATAAACAAAATGATAGCAAAAAAAAAGTGTGTATTTTGTTACAAGGGTTAATTTTTTATGGGTTGGGCCTTACAGGGTTAAATCAAGAACAAACATGATCTCATTGAACAAACTGGTCTCTGCAGCAGGCACTGGGCGAGAGGTGGAGTCACACCTGGACAGGTCACCAGTCCATCACAGACAGAAAACCCTGCACACTCACACTGACAATTAACATTTTTTCATGTTTTTGGTTTGTGTGAGGAAGCTGGAGTCCCTGGAGAAACCCCACACATGCACGGGGAGAACATGCAAACTACCAGCCCGGTTTATGAACCCAGGACCTTCTTGCTGCAAGGCAACAGTGCTATAAACTGCACCACTGTGCAGCCAGCATAAATATCTAAATACACATTTCTGAGAGAATTTAGAAAAAATAATTAACTTTGGCATTTTCACTGTGTCAAAACCATCACAACATGTCAAATCAAATCTATCTTTATTCTCTCTAAACTCAGTCAAATTTCACTTTATTATGATGTGTTTATATTTGAATTAAACTAGTTAAAATGCTTAAATTGTAATTTTTGTCCCAAAATCTTTTAAAAATCTATTTGACATTTTGACTATTTTTCTTTCACCTAATTTAGACATTTATTTTAGTTTATTGTTAAGGTGAAACTAGATATTTGTGAAAATAAACTAATTATTGCAGAAACATCAAAAATCCACTTAGTAATTTACACAATATTTACATAATTAGCCTAAATTATCTAATGGACCTTTCTTCCTTCTGTCCATTATCATGGCTGATTATGATCAAAACACATGCTGCTCCCTCTGCACCCTCACCTCTCTATGTGCTTTATGTAAATAAATAATCAGTCAGAAGAGCACGAGATGAAAGAGATACAACACATGATAAGAGAAAAACTGAAAAAATGGGGAGAATACACACAGAGAGAAAGAAAGAGGTGGGAGTTGACTCGAGGGCAAAGCAATGAGAGGGTAAGTCAGGATGTCCCGCAGGTCATGAATAAAAAATGAAAGGAATAATTTGGGGTATTTCTCAGCCTGGAACAGAATATCACAGTGTTGGTGTCAACGAGATAAAAAAAACAAAAAACACTGAATCACGTCTTTATTTCTTTCTCTTTTTGTTTTCATTTCTTTCTTTTTTTACACACTCTCTCCTGCTGTCACTGAGAGAAATGTTCATTTATAGTAACTTTTTCTCTTTAGAATCACAGAAGCACATCAAGTATTATTCTGGTTGACTCACAGGTTACCATGGGGAGTTTACACGTTGCAAATGAGTTTGGATATCATCCTTCGAGAAGCTATCAGTCACTCTCTGCTGCTCTCTGTAAATCTGTGATGTTGTCAAGGAAATCTCTGTTCCATCATGGAAATAACATATTATATTCCATACCAAAGCAAGAAGTTGGTCAAAATATGGGTTGATGTTGCCTGAAACACATACATTAAAAGGTGTACATTAAAAAGTTGTGTTTTCTTCAAGAGGCCATTCCATTAAAAACTGATTTTCTGAGGTTTCTGTTGAATATTTTTGCTCTACATGTGTTCTTACCTTCATAGTGGGTGTGAAAACAGGTCAACAACTTCTCTATCAGTTTTTATCTCTCAAACTACGCAGGTGGCGATAAAACTTGAGTTCTCCCGAGTCCGAACGGCCTTTATTTGTTTCGTCACAACTCCTTTGTTCATTAGTATTCGGCAGCTCCCGCAGTTGAAACCACGCCTAGCATGCTGCTGGCTAAAAGCTGTAGCATAAAGAAGTAGCAAACAGGAAGAGACTACGTGTCCTGTTGCCATACGCAGCGGGGCAGGAAACAGTATACCTTGCTCTCATAGGCTGGTCTTTTAGCCAATCTGAGTCCAGAAAATTTGAATAATGAATATTAATGAGTTATTGCCCGAAGCCTGGCGAATTTTGATGCAGACAGATTAAAAGGTCTGTTAATAAGTGTTTCCCAACATTTTTTAGATATAAAATGTTTCATATTAATGGTTAATACTTAAAAAATAACCACAAAGTCCTGAAATTTGTGTGAAATGGCCTCTTTAACAGATTTGCAAAATTTTGATAGCTGCAACACAACTGTCGTGATTCTGGTTTCTGATTAGTTTGTGTCTGACACTTTTGTTATTTTTCTACTTTTCCTTCTCTCCCAGTGTTCCCACCTGTTTTCCTCCTCAGTAGGTGAGTAGAAGTTGGATCTGAGTTTCTGTTTTCAGATATTCTTTATGTAATCAATTAACGTTTTCCAAAAGTTAATTATTAAAAAGTTACTGTCCTTGTTATCAGGAATCCCCTCAGTCCTCAAAAAAACCAAGAGAAAAACGCAGGAAGCAAACAAAAACATTCTTCCATTCACTTAGAAACAGATTGACAAAGTCAGATTGACTTTTCTCTCCTTTATCTCCAGGTCTGTTCCTGCAGCCTGAAATAAGATATTCACCTCACTTTTTACATTTTTGTTCATGTTTATTCAGGATGTTGGTTTGGTTTCAGAGTCTGATTGTCATGATTTTTTGAATGGGGACCAAAACCGATCAGAATGTTTAGTAAAAGGTGAGTAAGTTAATTTTCGCAGGTGAGTAGGCAGTAGGAACAGGAGCTCATGTTTTGGAGGCAGAAGAGACAGTGGTGAGAAATACTGCAGAGCACATGATGTTCAATGTCATGAACAGTTTGCTGCTTACATGGGTTCCCCTTGTGGAAGTCCTGGAGGTAGGAGGACCAGAGGAACATGAGAAACCAACTGAGGGAGCATGGAGGAGAGGATGCAGAGGGGATGAGTGGAGCAGTAAGATGGGGAGTGATGGAGGAGAAGTTGATGAGTATCCAATGCCTTGGTCCGCAGGATGGCGATGAGCTAGGGATCAAGAGACTCTGGTGAAGGGGGAAGTCCCTGTCCTGAGGTACAGGTGAGTTCAGCTATGATTCCTAGCAGATTGACAAGATCTGAGTAAAATAACTCCCTGCATCTCCAGGAGGGAGGGAATAATTAGTACTTTCTTAGTCACAAATGTGAGAACACTGTATACACAGAAGAGTTTCACCAAATAGTCTGGCAATGAAGAATGGGGGACGCTGGATTTTATTTTCTAAGTGGGGATTATTGATTCAGCTCAGGTGTGAACCATCACAATCTCACCAGTGGGTGAAGCTGAGACAGCCACACCCCTCTCACCTAGAGGGAGGAGTAAAAGAAAACAAAGCCAGAAAAAATGGGGTGTTTCTCAATGTCAAGGAACCTTGCCTACTGAGGCTGCCTTGGTAGAGACGGCGTCTTGCTTGCGAGGACACTGGAACAGACTTCACTCACGTGACTGCGGCTGCCCGCTCACGCGCACTGTTTACGTCCCGCCCATCATAGTAGCATAGTAGCGTAGCAGCATTCCGAGCTAGAAATGTTAATAAAAATAAAATAAAATAATTGTGCAAGCGAGTTAATACCTTCTAGCCACGAAAGCTACAACTACAAAGCAACTAACCAACCGTATAACTGCCTTGGATTGAAAAAAAAAAAACATTTTAAATATAAGCCCAATAGCAACAATCAGTTAAACAGGAAATTTGCCTTTGAAGTAGCTGCTGCCATTTTTTTGAAAATATCTCAATGTATTCTGGGAAATTTGTGACCGAGGGAAGGCATCAAGGCACGTCCCATGTATCCTTGGTATGTTACCAAAACAGTGGGCAAACTGAGTACAGATGCCTCCGTAGCACATGAACATTGGAACGCGCCTTGGTGGGTCCCGATGACATATCTCCTAGGCAACCAGGGCGGGACAAAGGCATCAAGGCAAGGTTTCTTGACATTGAGAAACACCCATGGAAAGATAAGAGAAAAAAAGGGGAAACGAACGAAAGGAAAAAAAAGACCCCGAGGACTTCAACAATATTATAACAAAGCAATTTTTGGCACATTTACAACATACTTTGATGTCAAGTGCCATTTGAAAACTCTCCTATAAAAACTCATTAGGAGCTCAAATATTCTGACAGTCCTAGGTTGACAAACATTTTATTTTCAGATTAAAGCAGTACTGAATAACTTTTAAAACTTTAAGCTACAATCGACCCTCTGATGGCTTTGCAATGGACTAAATAACTTCCGTAATTCGGGTCTCAGCCGGAAGTGGTGTTCTGATGATTTATGCTGCCCTGAAGAAAAATGCCGCCATAATACAAAATGACACCTTATTTCATAATGAAATGTCATTAGAGGTTTATACAGTATTCTTGTTAATGGCGAGTGTGTCCTGTTAATTGTTTAAAGGAACCTAAGGCAGCTTTACAAAATCTGACTCAGTGCTGCCGCGACAGGCGCTGTGGCTAACTGCAGCCACCAGCCAAGCCGGCACGGGAGCGCGCACAGACACTTTACAGACTGTTCGTCTTCACAGCACTGCACCGGGGAGGCTAACATACTTCACGTCAGGTCTCTCCACTCTGTTATTTGATTTGATCTCATCATTTTCATACTGTATCAGGCTCTAAACACGACCTATAATGTTTTCTCACCTGGTCACAAGGAAATGAGCCATGTCAGCATCCGTTTTCACTCCCAAATGCAGCTGAAGTTCCCTCCATGAACCGAACGCATATCCAATATTTATGCGGGTGCCTGCGGGTGTTTTTTTTTAGACTCACGAGATGCAGCTGATAAAGTCTTTTTTTTCTTCGTGGTGCCACTTTTTTGGGGGGTGAGAGTGGATGCAGGTCGTTTGCTGGCTGCAGAAACATCCATAAGTATACCTTCAGTGTTTGAATCCAAGTCCACGGCGGCCATGTACTTCCTGTTCAAGAGCTGTCGGCAACGCGCATGCAGCGTCAATTTACGTCACATCCCTACAACTGCGCGGGAAATTCGGACGTCGAACTGCAGCTCATTATGTGGCACACAGCGTTTCCAAGGCAACAGATATATATGCGGATGGCCTCGTTATTTTGGGTTTTTAATGCTTCATGACCCATTAGCATTGAATAAACTGGAAATGCATGTGTAGTTTTTCACAAATCTTGCCTTATGTCCCTTTAAGCGTATTTTTATGATCCTTCCCTGATATTTTCTATACAAAAGTCCTCTGGGTCCTTCACTCTGACAATGCAAAGAAAATAAAAATAACATCATATTTATTGTTCCTGTCCTGGGAGAATGTATTTAATAGGTAAAATGCATTTATGGAAAAATATAGAAACAAAAATAAATGATAAATCTGTTTATTGAAGTCAAGACTTTGAAACAGCACGTGCGTTGCACATCTCAACAGGTAGCATATTTCTGCAGAACACCGGTTCCAGCAACAGCTGTCTGAGACACAAAGCCAAGTGATAAAATACTTTATGCATCATGATGCATTTTTATTCTTTCTTTGATTTGATCATTTGGTATTTGTGGCGTTCCACAGTCTAAAGGCTTCCGTCTGACTTGACCCTGCTACAAAGTAAAACATCAGCCAGAACATTGATCTTTTGCTGGATTTTGACAAGGTCTTCATGTGCTTTTTGAAGTGATCATGTGTTAGGGAGGTTAATCCAAAACAGTTTTCACCATACACAAAACTCCTGCAGCAAGATTGTTGTTTATCATCATGATAGGATCTTATTGGGGTCTTTGGTGGAACGTGATGATGGTGTGACTATGACTTGAGGCCCTTGAGGACTAAAAAGGTTTGGTCCTCAATAATTTTGAAGCAGGACTTGCAACTCTGGACTCATGTTTACGCTACGACCCCATCACATGGTAGCGTCATACTAGCATGGCATGAGCACATGGCTGTATCCTAAAGTATTCCAAAACATTCATGCCAGGACAAGACCTGAGGCAATGTCGGACTATGTGGGACAGCAGCATCTTGACTGTCTTCACACTGGAGAAATATAGGTCGTGGAGGTCGTAGAAAGGTCATATTAGTGTGACGTGTGTCTTAACTAATGAGTCGGACTTTCCAGTTTGTGGTTGTTTGTTTCTCAGTGTTAGTCCTGTGAAGATTAGATCTTGTCTTTTGCTCAGTGATTAAGTGCCAAAACAATTCTCAAAGAGGGTTTCAAAAACAGACAATGTGGCATTTATGATTCAGCTTGTTTGCATCGTATTCACTGGCAAATAAATTAGACTGGAAAAGGAAAAAAGAGAAAATAGCATGCTTTATTCAGAGAATGTGTATTACAAATCAGATTTTAGAAATGATAATGAATCTGGAACAGCTTCTGTTTAACCTGCCACTTGTTTCCCAAGGAACAAATCATCTTCTACAGTATTCTAAACTAAAAAGTTGAACAACATGGTTTGAGCATTAAAAGACCAATGAGACCTTAAAGAACTAAGTCTTTCCTCTAAAGGAGATCCTTTAAAGTTGTTAATTCCACATCTTGTTGAAAACATGGTGCTTATGTGGAAGGACGCAATACAAAACAGCTGAACAACAGAAACATAAATCTTGTGTTGAATATCTTTGAATTTTTTTTTTGTACTCAATGTATATTGAACTGTCTTTTTATTTTTGGGCACTTACTGAGTGCTTCTTTTGTTGATTTTATTGCTTGTGCAGCACTTTGGTCTCCTCGTTGGATGTGTAAAGTGCTTTATAAATAAAGGTTATTATTATTATTATTATTATTATTAATAAAATCCTCAACCAAACAAAACACACTGCTGAGTATGGCTATGATACAAGCAGGAATTTAATAAATGTTTTGTAGTGATTTGATTAAAATTTAAATTTATTCTTTAGAAAAAGAATGAAGTATTTCAAATTTTATTTTAAAGTCTCTCCATCAATCAGGCAATATGGTTCTAATTATAATTAGTATTGCATTTTATAAAAAATGTGATCTGTGACTTGTCCTACATTAGAAAATTGGGTATTTGTCAG
The DNA here is from genome assembly GCA_006937955.1 of Pachypanchax playfairii. Taxonomy (NCBI): domain Eukaryota; kingdom Metazoa; phylum Chordata; class Actinopteri; order Cyprinodontiformes; family Aplocheilidae; genus Pachypanchax; species Pachypanchax playfairii. Next base: position 696,313 of record SSNP01000103.1, read on the forward strand.
ACTCTTAATATTCTAGTGCAACAGTAAAAAAAAAATATCTGTTGAAAATATAAATGTCATAGAAATTCAGAATTAAATGATTGTATGGCAGGTTTAAGCATCGTTGAACATGAAGTAGATCAGGGGCAGAACATGGAGAAAATGTTTAGTCACTTCTTCTAAAGTCCAAAAACATCCAACAAAAGATCTGATAAGAAATAAAAATACACATTTTTATTGTGATTTGTGGTTTTTCAACATTTTTTCTAGTCATCAGCCCCTTTCATGCAACGCCTGGTATCATATTTCCATCTTAAACCACCCTCTTCGCTCTTGATGGATAATAAAAGATAGTATACTGCTGCACTGGCAAACTGTGACTAATCAAGTCAGATTAGTTTCTTGGCTTGGAAGAGGTGTTAAATGGAAAGAGAGGCAGGCTTGGCAAAGAAGATGGAGAAAATGAATTTAGGGAACGGATTTGTTTACTCGCCCTCAGACACAGTGGAGCAGCTTGATAACAAAGCCACCAGCAGATGGTGCTGAGATCCTCTCAGAGCTCTGCGGTTGTGCCAAACGTGTGAGTCTGTGTGTGTATAGCTGCATCATGTCTGAGACTTTTAAAAAGTTTTTTTTAGTTTTTTTATTTTGACATATGTCTGTTTGTTGAAATGCCAACTCAGAGAGCTTCACCTCTTTGAGTTACTTCACTTCAGTTGGAGGTTCGAGTCAGAGGCTGACTTCTTCAAGCACTTCTAGACCCTGAACTAATACATCTGAGGTCTGAGAATCTGAATCACAGAACAGACTCTCATTTCTCCAAGCCTTGTATTTTATCTCCCTCTCTCGTTTCCACCACCGTGACTCCTCACAATTTTTTCCCCTTTTAAGTTTGCCCTCTGGCCTTGAAGAGCATCTGTGGCCCCTCCTCAGTCCCCATATGCCCCGTGCCTTGAAGCTTGGCCCCCAAGACTGGAGCAGATCACTTATTCATCAGCAACATGGATTACCAATTGTATATTTTCCATCAGCATACTAGTTCAGTTCGACCTGCTTCTGGTTTTTCTGGTATATCACACAAACGCTATATCAAGTGTAAAAACTCCTTCTCCACAGCGGGGTCACTTGTGCTCATTAAATTACTGTTTTAATCCACAGAAATATAGATCATATAAGAAATAATCCAGTTCAAAACTCAGATCCATATGCTGTTCTGTGACACTGACAGGACACTGAGAATCAAATAAATAAAAGATAAAAAAGGATAAATTAAAAATGTATTTTTATGCCATTTATTTGCATTTTGCTTCTTTTTTTCTGTCCTGTCAGTCTTGTGATCTATAGTTAAAGAGGTAACCTGATCGATAGATCAGCTGATTTTTGTGACATTTAAAAAAATAATCTAGATTCATCCCAACCAGTCATCATATTGAGTCAATGAAAAGGCACAATATGCACATGTACAGTACAATGGTGTTACATTTGACACTTTGCTCTCTTGTCAGTGTGCTTTCCATGAAGGAGAGAAAACATTCAGTTATTTGGCCCCTGTGCAGTTTTTACTCCCCTTGTTGGGGAAAACAACCCCTAATATTTGAACACAATATGTGAAGCATAAAATAAGCAAATATGTTTGTTTTGTAGCTTTTAGATGAACAAGTATCTTAATACATGAGGTAAATAATTAAATTATGTTGCTATCGGTTGCTATTCTGTAACTTTAGAAAAAAAAGTCCTATGGTTTTGGCTGGACGAACAGAAATACCTTATAAAGTTTCTAGGTATGTTACTGTTACTTATTTGGTGTTTGTCTGTGTCTCTTTCCTGTCAGCTCAGACCCCAGTCGGCTAAGGCAGAAGGCCGCCCATCCTGAGCCGGGTTCTGCTAGAGGTTTCTTCCTGTTAACAGGGAGTCGTTCCTTTCCACTGTCGCCAATCGTGCTTGCTCAGGACGGGGGATTGTGCTGAAATAACAATTCAGCCCAATCGGCTGGTTTCTTAGATAGAAAATGTTTTATTATTAATTGGTTGATTTTTCTGTGAAGTGCCTTGAAATGACTTTGTCATGAACTTGAACTTGAAACTTATTGCTCGCAATTAATTTTAAAGAGGCCATTTCATACAAATCTCATGACTTATTTCTGAAGTATTAACCTGTAATATGAAACATTTTATATCTAAAAAAACATTAACACTGATTTACAGACCTTTCAATCTGTCTGCGTGAAGATTCATCCAGCTTTATCCTGCAACTCATTAATGGTCATTATTCGACTTTGCTGGACTCAGATTGGCTAACAAACTAGCCTATGAAAGCAAGGTATACTGTTTCCTGCCCTGCTGTGCATGGCAACAGCACACGTAGTCTCTTCCAGTTTGATACGAGTTTACGCTACAGCTTTTAGCCAGCAGACTGCTAGGCGTGGTCTCAACAGCAGGAGCTGATAAATACTAACAAGCAAAGGAGTTGTGACGCAACAGATACAGGCTGCTCGAACTCGGGATTTATCGTCACCTGTGTAGTTTGAGAGATTAAAACTGAAAGAGAAGTTGTTGTGATGTTTTCACACCCACTATGAAGGTAAGAACACCTGTGGAGCTAAAATATTCAACAGAAACCTCAGAAAAACTGTTTTTAATGGAAGAGCCTCTTTAAGTTACAGAGTATTTAAAAGGAAAACGGAGCGCAGCAGGTTGAGAAACTGATCTCAACTGGGAAATGTTGCAAAATAGAAACACAATCTCTCCTTTTTGCTGCCACAATTTCTTTAGGGAAGAAAACAAAAATGTTATTCAGGCTTCTTTTTAAACAGTAGTCACTCAAAACACAGAACAGCAACTTTTAGTCATGATTTAGTTTTTTTTTTTCCAACTGACTGCAAATCTGTTTCTCCCAGATGGACACACGGTCTTTTGAGGGACAAGGCAGTGAAGTAATGCCCCTCCACTCAATGGGAATACCTTTCAAGGAAAAAAGGCTTTTTTAATAACACCAAAACTCCTTGTAGTAAATATAGCGCTAACTTTAAAAGGAACAATGTTGTTTTTACCAGGAAAATGCCTCATAAATTGAGTTTGTCAGATAAACAATGTCACTTGGGCCAAAAACAACCAAAATTGACTTCATAAATCAACCACTGGCTGCTGTGTTACTAAACACTGACATTGATATCAGTTTTATTGTATTCATAACGTCTGTGAGCCGTTATCTTGTTAGTGATGAAACCCAGCTCTCTCTTGTATCTTTACTTTTAATCCAACTCCATAGTACTTCTGTCCTGGTGTTAATATTCACTTTGTCACCACAACTAAACATTGAAATAATTATTACTCCACGTCTTTTCCCTTCATTTCCACCTTGTATAGTCAATTCTTAAAGAGGCCATTTCATACAAATTTCAGGACTTTGTGGTTATTTCTTAAGTATTATGGTGCATTCACACTGACCGCTTTGTCAGTGTCAAGCAACGCTCATAACGCTCCAAGTTTGACGTTTGAAAGTTGAAGCTCAACGCCTGCCAGTCAGAGCGCGTAGGTGTTAAAACTTGTAACGCTTGACCATTAAAAAGAGCGCGTAGGCGGGGCTTCCTTTGTTATTGGATGTTCTGAGCTATGGCGGATCATATAGAGAGAGCGGCTTGGTTTTATTTACTCCGTTTGTGGATACACCCCATTTGTCCAATATTAGTCCATTCAATATCTCAAATGTCTCTTAGTCACACTCTGGTGCACAAAGAAGCAGGTTTTATATTTTTCTTCTCATTTCTTCTGTTTGTTTTTGGGTTCAACGAGCCAAATCCTGATTCAGAAAACAGACGAAACATAAGATTCCTCCTATGTGTTGAAATTTATATTTCAAAACTTTGTCAATACTGTGAAACTTTAACATTTATCAAACAGTTTCTTTTCCAAGTTTAGCCTTTTTTTTAAAAATACATTTTTATTCACAGGTTTTCTTCAGAATTAGGAAAACAACTATGCTTGAGAACGTGTCAACCCAACTACAGAGGCATCACTAAATGTTTTACTGCAACAAATATGTTACAAACAGGTGGAATTAAGTTAATTAGATTACATAGGAGCCTTTTAGTCTAGAAAATGATGTGAATGTGTGTTAATTGGCACATTGTCTCAGTGCAGCAATAAGTAAGTGTTAATTGGATGGATGGTTAGATCCTTGTTGTATACGTCCTGATGTCAGCCACAGCAGAATGTTGTTTGTGTTAGTTCAACAGCAAAGCAATGTTGACATGTTGACTGTCTATCTGTCTTAATACATGCTGTTTGTAAGTGTGTGATTAAAGGGAGTGTCTGTCTTTCCACACGACGGTCCAAGGACATGGTTCAAAGCTTCACTGGGTGTCAATCGAGCTCTTTGAAGCCTCTTGTCTCAGCTCCTTTCAAAGGGGAAGATGGAGGAGAGTGTGCGGAGCTGCTGTAGCTTCACAATGTGTCTTCCTCTGAGCAGTTTCCAAATTCAACCGCTCTTAGTTAGAAGAGGAAATGTTTCTTCAATGTGAGTTATCTCCTCTTTCTCATGATTCTCGCCCCTGAAGACCTGCATTATGCTTTCTAACCTCCCCTCCACAGAACACAACCAACACCACCATCACAGTATTTGAAGGCCAGGCTGGTGTTGCCGACAGCCACATTAACATAGCAAACTCAGTGTGACAGCAGTTTTGCTATACAGCTGTTGTGATGGAGTGAATATGCTTTCAATTTGGGGCTGCTCTTGCGGGAGTGGATGGGTGAGGAGGGGTGAAGCGGTTCTCTCCAAAGTGTGTTATCATGTTACCTTGAGTGGAGCTTGAGGGGAAAAAAGGGAATCATGTGATAGTGAGGAAAGTTGGGATAGAGTGGAGGGACACTGGAGGTGAGTTAAATTCAAAAGTTCAAAGCCTGTGAATGTGACTGCGAGCGAGCCGAGCGAGCCGAGGAGGAGCTGTGATGCAGACAGAGCGTGTGTGTGTGTGCCAGAGTAAATGGGCCTCGGCGGTTTGACAGTCACTCCGCATGTGCGTTTGACTGAAAGAGGAGGCGACAGAGCTGGGCTTATTGAAAAAGACAGGGAGAGGGCACTGCAATCAGCTCTCTCCTCCTGTGAGGAGGGAGTGCAAAATTACATGAATTAAACGGAGAGTACGGCAAGTGTTGCCTCTGCAGACAACGATCTGAATCACACATGATGCCTGTTATATTATTCAAATTGTCTCCAATTGAATCTAAAGCAACTGCCTCTTATCTACAGATAAAAAGAATCGCAAAGTGTAAAAAGATGAACAAGTATTGGTCAGTTTAAATGAACTAAACGACTTTTCCATTTTTATCTGTTTTGTTTAACAGCTTGGATTTATGTCTTGAAAGTCTTTGGAAATAAATATAAAAATGACATTTTTCTTTCAGATCCTACTTTCCCTCTTGAAGTAAACCTCAAACAAAGACAAAAGATTGCTCTAATAGGGGTGCATTCAGCAGCCAAACAGGAGGAGAGTATGATGAAAACACAGTTTTATGAAAACCCTATATAGTACAGAAAACAGAGCGGTGTAAATATGTAAAATAAATCTCTCATTACTTGCGCTGACTTGAAATTGCATATTTAACAGCCGTTCCTCTGAGAACAGCAGCTTCTAAATCGAAAATGCATGTTCTTTTCCCAAGCAGACGCCAGAATAATAAGTTGGATTTTTCACATCCTTCTGGCAATAAATGTATAAAACACAGACATAAAATCGTAAATATTCCAGTCAATTGAAATATAACATGGGGGCTGTATAGACCTTGTGCAAATACATCAACTTTTAGTGAATCTACCATGTTCAGTGGGATCTTTAGATCATCTTCTTGACACTATGAACACTATTTCTTCTTGATTTTTTTTAGTATTCACTTAATCTTCTCATCACTTTTTTCTTTGGTAATTAGTCTCTCAACAATAACATTTGAAACTGTGGCTAAAGAACATTCAATTTTTACACAGATGGGACAAAATAAAAGTGAAACACTTCCGATAAACTGTCTTATCAATTTCTGAGAAGCCCGTGGGAGATATATTTAATAATTTATGTGCTAAATACAACTATAGCACAGCTGTAGTCTTTTTCTCCCCTTTCCTTCATCATTATAGCAACAAGCCAAGAGCCAGGTGTTCATTCTGGCAGAGAACAGAAGTGCAAGTTGTCACAGAGAATAATTACTAGCAGCTCCACTTAACTTCATAGTCCACTCTGCATCGTTCAATAAAAACAGGTACAGCAACCTGTTTCAAATGCTCGAAAAAATAACAGTTTGAGGATGAACATGAACTATTTTACAAATCATAGATCATAACAAACTACATTCAGATTGAGAAGTTTAACTGTAATCATAAGAGAATAAGGAGGCATTGTTGATCAGACCTGGATGTCACTGAACTTTCCTCGTTTTAGTTTTCAGCTTGACTGAAAAAAGATCCTTAAATCTAAACACATCTCCTCAATTTAACATTAAGTTTTTGTCAGAAAGGTTGTACTACTAATTTTAAACTTCCTAACATTTTTTTTTTTTACAAACTTCTCTATCACTAGGTTTAGAAAGTTTCCCTTCTGTTCAGTTTTATTCTACTAGAAAACAAAAAGAAAACATTGTTCTTACTTTCATTATCACGTGTCTCCTGGTGTTCTTTTGCTTCTTTATATTTTCAGACAGATGTTTCCTATCCCTCCTCACTCCTGTAACCAGGGCCGGCCCTGAGCTGCATGGTGTCCTAGGCGAAAAAGGATTTTGGCGCCCCCTACTGCCTAGAACAACGTAACTCAATATCTGGATTACATTGCAAAAATGTTTTATTCATACTAAAATGAACGGTAGAGATGATAGATAGATATTTAATTATTACTTATTTTGCTTTTTACATGAGATGAATAGTGTGTCCAACAGTTTGTCGAAAAATAAAAAAAAATAAAAATAAAAAAATGAATAAAGAATGGCGCCCCCTCCAGCAGAGGGCACCCTAGGCAATTGCCTTGTCTGCCTATTCCCAGAACCGGCCCTGCCTGTAAACATCCAGGATCAGTGCCGCTTGCTTACAAAAACCAAGTTAGCATAGCTACATCCAGCTAGCTCTGAGTGAAGCCTTGACTGCTTTCCTTTCTCATTTACTGGCTGTTTGATAGCAGATAACCTCGTGGTATTTAAACATGGTTTGAGGTGCTTCAAAAATCGCCCTTCATGAAGTTATTTTTTCAGCGTTTATTGGCTAAATTAAGTTCTTCCATTTGGCAATGCAGATCTAGACTGATAGATATTTTCTTACTCCTCATTGCAAACAGCTTGAAGCCAACGTGCATCAAAAATATGAACATACTGTAGATCTTTGCTTTGCAATGAAGCAGAACTTTGCACAATTACAGATTAAAACTACTGATGAGTGTCTAAAGTTTCTTAGTTTTAGGTGATTTATTTAAAGCCAAAACAGAATTATATTATCTTGATATGAAGGAAGAAAAGTTTCCTTCTTTGCTCTTTTGCAATCCAAAATGATGAGGAGAAAGTGCAGCAGAGTGCAGAGGACTTCATCACAGCAGGTGAGAGAAGCAGACAAAGTGAGCCTGGAAGTAGGATCCTCTTCATCTGTCTCGGGTGGTTGTGAACAAGGTGGAAAAATTCAAGGTCCAAGAGGTGAGCAGGCAGAAAAGGTGTAGGAAAGTACTGTGAGAGCAAACGGCATCCTCATTTCTCCTGAACATAATAACTTAGTGTAGAATTCACAACTGGAAGAGGCAGAGACAGAGATGAACTCTATTCAAATCCATAAACATCTAAACACAGATCCATGATGTAATAATCAGGTTTCATATTCAATTTACAAATCCAGAAACAGGTAATTGTTAAAATAGGTTTCGAGATCACAGATAATCTGCAACTTAAGAAATCCAGTGTAGCCAAGCAGAGACAGATTCCTTTAACATGCACACGAGTTGTTCAGAAAAGCACATGCATCAAAGACCTGAGGAACAACAGATGATCTGGCTGTGAGCGAGGAGCAGGTGAGCAGATAGACCTGAACCAGCAGGTGCAACAATAAGCTCATCGGCTGGAGGAGCTGATTAAACACAAACTGAGGGCAAATTATGATCAAACAGTCACAAACACAAATACATTAGAGACTGAAGTGTGGCTGGTGTGTAGAACCCAAAATGCAGACAACAGGCATCAGACAGTTGGTGTAAACTCCAAAGTGTTTTACTAATGAATCCAAGGAACATGATAGAACCAAACTTGACAAAAATAAACTAACAAACATGAAAACATGAGCTGATGATTCCCATTCATGTTCCAAGATCCTGAAAGAAAAATGAGGGAGAACTAATTAATTAATAATCACAAGATATCAGACGGAATGAAACACGAGCATGAGTGAACAAAGAAACTACAAATAAATAAACTCAAGTTACAACAAACAAAATGAAACCAAAATGACACAAGGGGTGACAGAGTGTCATTTCCTGTCTATACACTCTCACTCCAGCACTGTTTTCAAGTGTCCATCTGGAGGTCACATCATCTGTCCTTCAAGATATCTAGTCTGTTTACACCCCTTGACATAAAAGTGAAACCAAAGTCATAATAACAACATTCAACAGACAGATGGACAGAGACATGAGAATTCGGAATGGGCTCAAATCTGGGAAATCAAGCTGCTTTCTTTTTCTGTCACCACCTTTAATGAAGCCTTCTCAGATGGGACTGAGCAGCAAGACTTGTGTTATTAAAGCACAGCCACTAACCCCCCCACACACACACCCCAGACCTACACAACAAAGAGTGTCATTAAAAATTAACTTTAGATGGAGATAACTGTCACAGAGGAGAGCAGAAGAGGCGGCGGTCCACCCAGGCCTGAAACTCGGAGGCCATGAGAGTGATGGAGCTCTGTGACTCAGACCACCTTTTATATAGAGAGGAAGAAGAAAGAAGGCTGGTGAAAATAAAAGACTGGAATCTTTCTATGAACAAAAACAAATAAATAACTATCAAAAAAACCCAGATCATTTTTGTTTAAATTATTTAACTTGACAGGTAGCAACTAACAGTGACTTAAGTTCCAGCTCTCTGTCCTCTCAGACTGTCCTTGAGAATCTCCAGATGGTCTGGCACATTCCTTGAATGATGTTGTTTGTGCTTGTCTTGTTGGATGAATCAGGAGCTGCTTTTTCTCTGTTCTATCACCAAATGATTTCTTGTGTTTACCGGCTTCAGGTATTAGCAAAATTTACAAGCTTTTTGAGAGAAAAAAGAAAAGAAAAAAGTATCTAAGCTGTTAGATTATAAAATATATTTTGGAATACATTTTCCCTTCTTGCACTCTGTTTCCTCTGATTCACTTTTAATCTTTCTCCATCTTTGTTCAGGCCTTTGCTAATCCATCACCTTCAGACACTCCTTTCAGCTCCAGCTGTCCAGCCTGTGGTGGAAACATGCCCTCCTGCGGTTTGTTCACTGTAGGTACAAGGTTACTCACAGACACGTCTGGGACCGAGGGTTTCTGATGCTGCTGCAGGATTATCTTGATAAAATAAACTTGACAAAAGCACTGCAGTCCAAACAATATTTAGTTATAAAAGGTTTAAAGAGATTACTTTCTAAAGATATTTTTCTTTTTTTTCTTTTTGCATTTTCTCATCTACCTGCTTTCGTTTGCTTTGTGTTCCTCAAGTACTCTTGGTATGCTGCTCCTTGCACACCTGTGCTGAATTCGTAATCACACACCTACTGCTCAAAAATTCATCATGTCCTTAATATTTAGTTGTCAAATCCGTTTGTAGCCTGTTCTCATCTTGTTCAGGTTCCAGTTTCCATTTGAACCTTCTGGATTTTTCACCTTCCTGCTGCTGCTGCTTGCATGCACATAACATCCAACTTCCAGATATTCTGAACAATAGTTTTCTCATTTAAAGGCAGGGTATACGATTGTGTGAGCACTCCTCAAGAGGGCGTTATTGCAAAATAAAAAGTCCCACCCCTTGCTTCATGCTCTCCCCCTAAGTCACGCCTCAATAACACAGGCATGCGCAGCCAGCATGGTCTTGTTGGGTCTCCGCCACAGTCGCGTTCTCCAGCTTCACTTGGGTAACACAAAATACAACCTGATCTTACCTGTCCAGAAGAAAACCAGCAACCGGTTAGCAAGCCCTGAGCTTCCTTGAGTTGACACCACCGTTTAAATGCAGCAGCTCCGATGCAGATTCGGCTTTAGGCGCGCTCTTCGTCGGCTTTCTTCTTTCTCGTTGCTATTTCCACAACAGCTTTGCGTTTTCGATTCATTTTGGGAAGCTTATCTGCACTAACGTCGAACTTGATGCTTCACCAAACAAACACGTCAGCTAATGCAGCTTGCGCTATCTATTTATCTGCCGGTGCGACAAAGTAGCACAAGCTCACTTCCTGTTTATAGGCCAGAACAAGCATTGCGCAGAGGGGGAGGTGCTGGAACACCGAAGCTTTGCTTACAACCCAATTATCCTGGACGGATCGTGGAAGTTGATTGGATGAGGTTTTCCCGCAGGGTTTCTCGCTGTAGAAAGAATGATCATTACTCGGTATAGTTTAAAATCTCCTAAAATGTAAATTGCCACTGGTATATAAAGAGCATTTTTTTGCAGTTTTAAAAAAAAGTGTTTTAAATTGAAATCGTATACCCTGCCTTTAAAAAGACTGTAAGCTAAATTAAATTGGAACTTGGATGGATAAGGATTTTGTTGGGTAATATATTATTCTAAATTCAGCCACAAAAAAAAAACACTTAAAAGTTCATGAAAGTGCAATTTGGTTATCCCAATTTAAAGGTTCAGTATGTAAGAATTTGACCTTGTTGTCAAATCCGAGTCCTGTAGTTCATGTAAAAATGTCTGTTCTAAGCCACCTGTCCCCTCCCCTCCCTGATGTTTCTGCTGGGTTGCCAATTCCAGTGTTGATCCTCGTTTGGTTTCTCTTGTATTTGTTCAATTTTTGGGAATGTTTGTTCAGCATTGAGTTTTCCTAAGTGTGTTTGAACGCCTCATCACGTGCAACTCGGCTGCTCAGTTGGAAGGATGAAGTGGTTTCTTACTTTTCGCTGCTGGTCGTTGTGGTATTACAGCTGCTTGTGTTGAAGACTTGGCAGCCTTGCAGACTCACATGTGATTCATTATGAAACCAGGAAGTCTGGACGTGTAAATAATGATTCCAGTCAGGACCAGCATTTTTAAAATGACCGAAACTAGAGACCACCCAGCCGGCTGAGATCAAGATCTGTTACAATGTGACTTTATTTTCAACATCAGTGGGACATTAAACTGTTGTGTGATTATTTCACTGTAAAATTCTTATATATTACACCTTTAACAAAAAAGAATTCTGCAATTTATTTTAAACCAATCCTTAAACAGAAGAAGGATCGATCATGTGGTAGGAGATTTGTCACTGTGATAATCTAGTTAATGGAGGAGATATCTGCAGTCTTTTTGTTCTGACAGATTTTCTGCCTCTATTAATTTCTGACTTCATGAGCTTTGTTAGCTATGCAGAAAAATGTATTCTGTTTTTCACTAAATCCCTATTTTAACAGTACACACACGTTAGCTAGCTTTCATGTCTTTGCCAACATTTCAGCTACAGCTTCTCATTCTGTCACAGCAGACAGACCCCCGATGTCTGCAGAGGACAAGAACAGGGCCGCTCCACTCAATTGAGGCCATGCAGAGGTAAAGGATGATTAGATTCTGCTTGCTCTCTCTGCTGTCATACTCCAGCATTTCTCTTCTGCACAATGACCATGAGGGGAACGGGTTAGAACACCCGTCACCCTGATGTCTTCCTGCCATATCATGAAGAGCTCATAAAGATCCGCTCTCTTCACTTCAAATAGGCCAATCTTTGTGTCAACCCACAGGAGGGGACGGTACACAGCACACACACCAAGTGCTAGACTCATGGACGGCATGTCCAAACCGAGTGTCTGTAAGTTATAAAACTTTCACTGTGATGACTGAGAACTGATCTGCGACTGGCCCTTTTTCACACATGATTACATGCATATTTAGTTAGATTATATGGGATTTTGCAACTTTTTTCTTTTTAAATGCCATCTGAGAGAGATGAAGGGAGGGAGCTGGATGAAACAGTCCTGCGATTTTCAAAACTAATTTCTGTGAAGGTGAAATGATCAGTAATTGCAACTAAAAAGGTCAACAATTTAACTCTTTAGTTTCCATTCATCTGTGTTCTGTAAGGAAGTTAACGCTCTGACGTCATGAGGCTGATCCACACAATCACAAACATTATCAGTCAAATGTTTGGAAACACTTTCATGTTAAATTGATAAGAAAGTAATTTAAAAATTTTGACTTCTCATATACAATAATTTTTTTTATACTTTACTTTGCTATTTAATGCACTAATGTTTCTGCCAGTACAGCACTTGGTGCCACTAGCCAAGCAAATCAGAGCCAAGTGGGGAGTGGCGGAGCAAATGATCGGGCCCTTTAAATCCAAATAATAAAGTTCTGACAGTGAAGGACAGCTGGTCACTAGTTTTACCCACAATGCACTCAGAGACAATATTGGTGAATTTACTTGTAAATTTGTGTGTTATGAAGCTACATGTGAGAGTGAAAATAAAGCTAGTCATGCAGCACAACATTTTATTCAATATTTTACACCTACTACATCACTAAAGTCCGTTTTTCTTGTAAAGTTTTTATCAAACCTGACCGGGCAACCGATATAAACCCTGCATAAATTGAAATGTCGTGTAGTTAAGTTGTGGAGCTTTTCTCAAATGTGGAAGATGCTCGCCCCTCAATCGCACCTCTGAGCACCCCCCCCCGAAGCCCTGCCCCTGCATGGCGCTCACGTTGAAATTGCATTGTTGTGAAAGATTAGTATCAGGCTGCAACCGTGAACATTCTTATTTGTGAAAATGTACTTTTGGACCCCAACCTTGAAGTATTTTGAGCTGCAAAAATATTTGCATATATAGTAAGGGTGAGAAGAACAAAGTAAGTCAACGGCAAGCTCTGATGCTGCTGCCCCAGATGTTTGTGTAGACAGCTGTTTTTCACCACAGATTTTTAGAAGCGATTAAAGACTTTTTAACAGACACTAAGGATATAACTCTCCCTTTGTTTCAGATTGTGCTTCATGATTTTTTATTTTGGAAATATTCCTCAAAGATGTATACATGTAACACCTGTATTGTCAACCTCTTTCATCTTTTCTACTAGTTGCACACTTACAGTTATTAACAAAAATCTTCTCCTTTATCTCTGTAATATCAGAATGAAACAGTTGTAGATAATGAGGCCAGTTCCCTGATCTTCTACCAACAAGCAATGCAACTCATAATACAAAATACAGTGGTCGATGCTTATATTCACAACACGCTTATATGCACAAAACTGCTGGGCAAGTTCCTGTGTCATAGAGAAGCCATACGCTTACATGCACAGCTCCGACGCTTATATGCACAAAACATTTGGAGGTATCATACATGCATCTCACTAAATCTCGCTGTTTCTCACTAGTTACTTGACTGTTCACCTTCGCTGGTGTTCTCACACACACTCTCGCTGTTAGGTGTGTGGAATCAGACTGCTCTGGTGTTTACGCACGCGTGTCTGGCCCGTCTGGCTGAAGCTGTCAGACCATCGCCAAAAAATAATCACCAACTTCAGTGTGAAATAGTGTCACATGTAACATTTGTTCTAGCTTTTATTGCTCGATCATGAGTTCTTAATATCCAATAAAGAAAACCATTCTGTTTTGTTACTAACTGCAACTTAATCGGTGCCGTTACTGTCGCGTCCATGCACGCGCGTCTTTGGCGCATCTGTTTACTTATAGTGTCATAGTGGATCCTCTGTATATAACTCAGTTTGTTTGAGAGTTTTATTCTCCTAATATATTGTAATTGCATTATTACATCATTTTCAATTAACTATTATCCATACTGAACACTCCTACCCGTGTTTACAGTCCAAATGACCACTGACGGATAATTGCACACAACGCTTATATGCACAAAACTGCTGGGCACCGAGGTCGTGCATATCACCGTCGACCACTGTATTTAGATTGTTCTGCAGATGTGAGCCCTTGAACCAGATGCTGTTAATCCAAGATAACATCAAGTGTTTCATTCTTATAGTTATTTGGTCTTTAGCAGACAATACTCCATTGGATTGTCACACATACGTGATGTTAAAAGGAGAAAAGGGGGCAATTTGGATTCTCATTAAATTTTAAAAAGTCCTGATGGCCCTTTGAAAATTGAACCAACTGATCCAAAATCACCTTAATTTTATGCTACAGTAAGTGTAAATTAGTTTAGTAAAATAATTTTAATTACACTGTGCCAAGTTAATTTGCTGAGTCGTAATTTTCTGTTCGAATCACACTCAGTCATGAACCATGATGGCTTGTGTGATCTGTGATCAACACAGATCTTCCTCTTGCCCTCACTCTGTTCCTCCTGTTACAATCTGTATCAGAAGTTGTCATATGTCTATCTTGCACATTGTATGTTTTGACTTTCTGCTGGTTCTGTATATTAGACAGACACGTCAGTTTATTTTTGTATGACATTATACACCCACATAGCCAAAACACAGCAATGTGCAACAACTTTAGGACTGAATACCTGCCACTATTTGTTTCTCAGAAACCTGTTTTTAGAACTTTTTCCTATAACACAGTAGATAATCCTTATAGAAAATCCATAGACTGAATAAACAAGACTGAATGTGTGACAGGAAAAAAGGATGATTTTATCAAAGTCTATATAAATTCATGTACACATACCTCAAGAGTAACAACTGATAGTTATAATTTGGTCAAAAGTCAAAAATTAATATACTATTATGTGGCCCAAAAGTCTGCATGGTGGCACAGTTGGTAGAGCTGTTGCCTTACAGAGAGAAGGTCCTGGGTTTGATTCCGGGCTGGGGACTTTCTGCATGGAGTTTGCATGTTCTCCCTGTGCATCTGTGGGTTTTCTCCAAGAACTCTGGCTTTGTTCCACAGTCAAAAACAAACAAGAGGTTAATTGGAGACTCTAAATTGTCCCTACAGTAGGTGTGTGTGAATAGTAGTTTGTTAGGGTTAGGGTAGTCCCTGTGATGGACTGTCGACCTGGACAGGTCGGGTGTCCCCCGCCTCTCACCCAATGACTGCTGGAGATTGGCACCAGCTCCCTGTGACCCTCAACAGGGAGAAGCAGGTTCAGAGGATGGATGGATGGATGGATGGACGGATGGATATACTGTAAATCGAGTAAAGATTTTCCTCAAAGTACCTTGATACTAATAACTGGGTACATTTTAAATTCAGACTTAAATCACAATAATTCATCAAATATTCAGATTTATAAACAGCTGAGTTCTAATTTTCTGCTCTTGATTGATACATAGTGCTTATTATAATCAATTGATGTTGAAAAATATAATCTGTCTTCCAGTATTTTAAATAAATAGTCAGCACTAATAACATGATCAGCTTCTACCCAGTGAAGACAAATGTCAATTTAATTTAGAAAAGTTCTCTAAAGGAACCGAAAAGTTATGCAAAGTGAACATGATTGACTCAGCTGGCCTAACTTTACTGTAACCTTGCTGAAACTTGAGCATAATTTTGCACTTTCAGATCTTTTCAGTTCTTCTATAGAAATATTAAATGAAGAGCTGAACGTAGAGAACAGAGGTGGGCCTATTTAATGGCTCACACGCACTGCAAGACATTTGCATTTAATTATTCTCAGCAGTTGTAAAAGTGAAAGAAATATTGCATGAAGTAATTAGCTTTCAACATCAATCTATAAAGGCTAACAACTTGCAGCATGTTCACATAGTTTGGAAAGAGCCTACTGATATGCTGACTGGCAGTAATGCTACTGTTAATAACTTTTTGCATGTCTTTCCGGTTTAACATGCAACACTCGATGTTGCAATGCACCCTCTATTTTTGAGGAAATTGAATCCAAGCCTGCATGTCCATTGAGGAACAAGGTCCAACAGAACAATAAAAAAGCCACTTGGGAAGCATGCCAGATCTCAAAGTAGGCCCTTGCGGGCAAATTTTGTTCTCCCCCCCTTAAAGCTGCACATATGTTCCCCGGGGCAGGACGAACAGCTCAGTCTGGGAGAACAGAAAGAGGAGGAGGAGTAAAGATGAGTGTATCCATCTGTCTGTGGATCTGGGGAGCTGACAGACCGTTACGTCTCTCTGGAAGACAAGGGAGTCTCAGGCAGACACTATCAAACATGGAGCTACACTGCATGGCTGCCATGTCTCAGTCAAAGCTTGCCAGTGATGGGTGGGACAACAAAATCACAAGTGCACAAGTCTTGAAAGTCTTGACGCCTTTTGGTGGCATATTTTGACCAATAATTTAATTTTACATCTACTGGAATGAAGAAGAATGTTACACAATAATCCACATTTAATGTTTATTTTAGTTTAACTGTTAACTAGAGGTACTGGATATCTCCTGGGCAGACAGAGGCCATCTGGCCAAGGTGTTTGGAGACAGACATTGTCTGTTAAGCCTTAGAACCTTTAAATATATGCCACGTCTCAAATGCCCTGACCTCTCTCCCAGGTCCAGATTCACACCAAAACAGACACTCTGAGATGGATGGGAGTCAGCAGATGGAACGTTTAACACAAATGGGACCAAACAGAAAGTGCAAGAGAAGAGTAAAAATAAACATAATCACAGTTATCAGTTTTAAACCATATACAGTTTGTCATACAGATACATATCAAGCAAGAACACAAATTAGTATCTCGGTATTAAACAAGTTTTAAAGTTTGATGTATTTTGTTGCACTGTCCTTGTCGGTCCTGAAGTAAAAACATTGCATTTGTTAAATTTGTGTGAAGCTATGCGGTTGTTTGGTATCTGCATGTATTTTTTCCTCTGGATGAGAGGTGTGTCATGTAGTACATTTTTGGGCGGAATTATTGTGATAAATAACGGGACACTTTACGTGTCACAAGTGTGACCAAAAACCATGTTGACATTTTTGAGTCCACAAGGAAATTATATATGATAATATGATTCATTCACAAAACTCAAAAAACACAAAACAAAAATTAAACAGTTTGTATAAACAAGTTTTATTACCACCAAAATGTTTGTGAACTTAAATTCACTGACAAGTATTGATATGTTTTTGATGCTTTCAGGTTCTTCTTTGCAGTGGTATTTTGGGGAATTTTCCCAACATTAAAAAATGTCAACACCCCTCAATGAATGGTCTTTTTAGTGTGATGGAAGGGTTGAAGTACCCCCGTGTTCCTGGGGCTGTGTTGTCTGAGCTGTAAGGCTCTGGTAGGGTATCTCATGGCAAATTGTGAAGGTTTAGACTAATGGTGCGTTCACATCGGCCGCTTTGTCAGCGTCAAGCAATGTTCATAACGCTCCAAGTTTGACACTTGAAAGTTGAAGCTTGTAACACCTGCCAGTCAGAGCGCGTAGGTGTTGAAGCTTGTAACTCTTTACAATTTAAAAGAGTGCACAAGTGGGGCTTCCTTTGTTATCGGATGTTCTGAGCTATGGCGGATCATATTGAGAGAGTGGCTTGGCTTTATTTACTGCGTTTGTGGATACACCCCATTCTTCAGATGTGTTTTGAGTTTGAGGAGTTAAACCATTTGCTCCAGGAGCTACATATGGATGAGGTTTGCTTCCAGCGCTACTTCCGTCTGTCCCGCACCCTGTTTGAAGACTTCCTGCTTCATTCAGGTACGTAACTACAATGAGACGCTCTGATTGGTTGATATGCCGCTTCAAGAGCGTCAAAAGTTTAGCTAGCTGAACTTCTGCGTTGCTCTCATTTCAAGCATCAACACCTGAAACGCTTGAAAAGCTTCAAAAGTTTATGCTGCTTACGCTCACAAAGCGATGCAGAGACTCTGACGCTGGTCTGACGGACTCCACCATAGACTTTACATGTAAACTTGACGCTTCTGACGTTGAAGGTTGGGCCGGTGTGAACGCACCATAAGAGCAGTTCAAATATCTCAATGAGAGTCTACAATAGCAGGCAGGAAATCTTGCCCAGAATAAGGAGAGGGGGGCACCTCCCTGGAGCAAGGCATGGGGGAGGGGTTAGGGTTTGCCAGCAAGCACCTGGTGGTCCAGGGGCTCAGCTGACAAGGGCTACAGAAAACCACCCCCATGGGACCTCAGCACCTGTGTGGAGGAAATTCACCTTGCTGTCAGGAAAGGAGCAGGAGCTGGTGAGGAGTTCACATCTATGCACAGCTTAGGCTCTGGAACTCAACTCCTGGAGAAGAACTGTCCTACTCTGTCATGGGGTGAGGAATCAGGAGGGTGTGGGGATACTCACAAGGCCCAGGCTGAGTGTCTCTGTGTTGGAGTTCTTCCGGTGAATGTGGCTTTGAGTTGCAGGAGGAAATGTTCTGACTGTTTGTGCACATGCACCAAACAGCAGTTCAGATTACCAGACCTTCTTGGAGTGTTTGGATGGTGCAACTAATGCTGGGCGGACACTGTGCGATTTCAAGGGTATTTCGCCACGATTTTGCCGTTGCGGACCACACTGCGTCATCGTGGAAAAATCGTAGCGTCGGGATGTCGTAAGCCGTACAGTGTGAGAACACTCACGAGGAAGGATTAATTGCTGCTACGTTCTAACGATAATTCTGCGGCCTCCCGATCAAACTTCTGGCATGTCAGAAATTTTCGCCGTAGCTCGTACAGTGTGAGCGGTGTTACGCCACGATTCTACGTTCGCACGTGCGCACCGGTGGAGCAACATTGGCTGGCTAGTGCTAACGTGAAACTATCATAGCTACTGTAAAACAATATATAGTTTAACATTAACGTTACCTCAAGCTCCTGATGAAGGATGGACATACCGACCACGTCTCCTCAGCCATTCACGTACCCAAATCCTTTTCTTTCTTTCTTTTTAGTTTCAGTGCACAAGACAGCGCACACAACTGCAACAACTTTCTGCCTGCTCACCATCTTGTTGTCAGGCACGCTGTGGTTATCATAGGAACTAGGAACCTTTGTTTTTCGTTGTTCACACTCGAGCACGTCGTGCCTTCACACACACCGACTGACGCAGACAAGTAGTCGTGGTTGTCAATAATCGTGGCTGACAGCAGTTGTACAGTATGAGTACACATGTCGTAGGATCAAATAAAGTACGAATGACAAACCCGGTCGTGCAGTGGGAGCATTTCCCCGACAGTCAGATTTCTAAAATCGCACAGTGTCCGCCCGATATTAGGGATTCTGTCATTCTTCTGGGGGACTTCAGTGGCCATGCTGGCAATGACAGATTGGATTGGCCTCCCCGATCTAAATCTGAGTGGATTTCTCTGCTAGGGCATGGTTTGTCTAAAACAAACACTGTGCTCAAATATACTGTGGTGTATTAGTGTACCTGGTACCCAGCTTCTATCGGCCAAAGGTCTGTGATTGAATTTGGAATTGTATCATCAGACCTGAAACCATATATTTTGGACAATTGGGTAAAAAGAGGGGTAGAGCTGAGCTTGGGGCAGTGGAGGATACCAGACAGACCTGGTAAACCCAAACGAGTAGTGAGGGTGCTGGAAACATTTAATGGGGTCCATGTCCAGAAAACCTTCAACTAACACATCCTCATGGAGAGATTGGGGACATAGAATCTAAGTGGTCCATGTTCTAAACCTCCGTTGTGCATGCGGTTTTCAGGAGTTGTGGCCAGAAAGTCTACAGTCGCTCTGGCAACTGGAAGACCTGCAGGTGGATATCTAGCGGTGACTGAAACTGTCAAGCTGAACAACAGCTTTTGGGGTTACAAAAACTAAAACTTTGGTATGTGAGTAATTGGAGGACATGAAAAAGGACTTTTGTTTTTATATATATATATATATATATATATATATATATATAAAACCTATATATGTATATATATATTTTTTTTTAATATATTTTTTTTATAAAGAATTTGATTCATAAGTTAAAAATACATTTCTACTCAGAATAATTATTAGTTTTCTGTTCTGCTGACATTGAGTCACCTTTATAACAGAACTATATTTCTAAAGGTCATGCAAGCTGTCAGTGGCTGACATTTTTGTGACTCTCATTATATATTCTCATCTATTTTTCCTTCCTTCATGTTTTCTTTCTTTTTTCAGGTAGTGCAATAGATCAGCTCACCAAAAGAGTCCACCTGCATGTTATCTTGCAAGTATGAAGTAGCAGGAAAAATGTTGCTGTTTGTGCATAAATGTAAAGGAGGCTAAGCCTAAACCCATGTGTGTGTGAAACTTCAGTGATGATCTGATGAAAATAAAGTGCAAGATCCTGTTTATGTTTCCCAATTCCCCTCAGATAATCCCTGTGTTCTATCTTATGCCTCCCCCTCCAACCTTTTTTTTTTTTTTTTGCTAAAAAGTTAATAAAATGGCAGAGCCACATTTTAAACATACAACAAGAGCGAAAAGATGAAATGAAAGACAGACACAGGGTATTAGAGTTGATACTTGATGACTCAGGAAATAATAGGGATGTCATTGCCTTCCTTTTGAATCACACATTTCATCTGCAGCTGTGTGTTGAATGTGATCCCCTGGCCCTGGCTGTGACAGAACTCATAAACCTTGGGCATCTCCTTACTTTTAATTTGGACAGTACTGCTTGAAATGATACATTGCGCTGCTGCAGCGTCAGCCAGAAAGAGCAGAGAGCATGAGCGTTGAGATAATCCTGTTATTAATAACTCATATGCACAAGCGTAGTGTTATTGAGCTGCGCCGCTTACAAACACTGAATGCCACTTGGCTTAAACAGATGAGATGAGGGATATAGTGATTGCAGCAATTACACAGAACCTCGTAGCAATGAATAACCCGGAGTTCGACTTCAGATTTTCATGTTGTTCCTCTCAAGAAGGTCTTACCTTTTGTAATGAAAATGTTTTTGATGAATTCGAAGATTTTACATCAATTGAATAAACAGACATTGTTGTTATTCTGGCATTCCCAGGCCTGTACAGTAATTATTTACAATTATAACTGAGGAAGGTGTGCAGGTAGACAAATTTTTTTCCAGGAAAATCTAGGCGCACATTCTTTACAAGTGTTCACTCAGTGTCTGAGGAACTTTATCATGATGGCACCATTTCCTTCTTCCTTAAATTGCCTTGTCCCCTTTAGGGGCAACATGAAGGTCAAGAAACACGTACAGCTGTTTGAAAGAAATAGCACAATCAAGCCTAATGGTGCGTTCACACCGGACCAACTGTCAACGTCAGAAGGGTCAAGTTTACATGTAAAGTCTATGGTGGAGTCCGTCAGACCAGCGTCAGAGTCTCTGCATCGCTTTGTGAGCGTTAGCAGCGTCAACTTTTCAAGCGTTTCAGGCGTTGACGCTTGAAACGCGAGCAACGCAGAAGTTCATCAAGCTGAACTTTTCAATCAATCAGAGCGTCTCATCGTAGTGACGTACCTGAATGAAGCAGGAAGTTTTCAAACAGGGCACGGGACAGACGGAAGTAGCGCTGAAAGCAAACCTCATCCATATGTAGTTCCTGGAGCAAATGGTTTAACTCCTCAAACTCAGAACGTATCTGAAGAATGGGGTGTATCTACAGACGGAGTAAATAAAGCCAAGCCACTCTCTCTAGATGATCCGCCATAGCTCAGAACATCCGATAACAAAGGAAGCCCCGCCTACGTGCTCTTTTTAACAGTCAAGCGTTACAAGCTTCAACACCTATGCGCTCTAACTGGCAGGCGTTACAAGCTTCAACTTTCAAGTGTCAAACTTGGAGCGTTATGAACGTTGCTTGATGCTGACAAAGCGGCCGGTGTGAACGCACCATAAAATTTGCAGATTCATGTGTTCAACTGTTATTGTTGAAAAAAATAACATTGTTAACATTTTTCCCAAAATAAAAAGAGAAGGATTTTAAAATACAAGATCATGTGATTCCCAGTCGAGCTCTCTTTCCTTATCTGCTGCATGTCACTTATCTCTTAAACTCTGTAGCTTTAAGTAATTGTGTTTTAGAGAAAAAATGTTGATGTTGACCTTCACACTGTAATGTTTGTTTAAGCGCCTGAACTCAGATGAAATCAGAGAGGCAAGATTACAGTTTGAACTGTGTGTGTTGATGAGGGTGTAGATGGGACAGATCTGGGGAAGAAACCCACAGCCAAACAAAGTCAACTTACTGGCTGAACAACCGGGACAGACGGAGGCAGAGTTAGTCTATTGTCTGGGTAATCCATGAGAGAGAGCATACATGTCCAAACAGGGGTCAAACATCCAGAATAGTTTAAATAAGGAGACAGACAGGTGTGTGGAATGAGTGTGATGACAGAGAACAGGTGCAGGATATTAACTAAATAGGAGGACTAAGTGAGAGACTGTGTTGCTAATACAAATACTAAACTAAATACGGAACCACTAAACAGAAACCAAATCATAGCTGCAAAAATAATACTAAGACAAACATTTCATATTTTTGCCATGTTCTCTGTCTGCTGCTCAATAATCACCTTCACCTGTGAGCAGATCATCCAGCACCACCCCTTTATAAGCCAACTAAACATTCCCAGTTTTCGTTAGCCTCCTTGTAGCCTTTAGATTAACTGGTTTTCCATCTGCTTGCCTCTGTATTTTTTGACCGTAGACCGATTCTAATCTCATCTCTTGCCTGCCTCATTGAAACTTGTCTGACTGAACTATCAGAGCTCTGAAATCGCTTGTGAATTTTTGACCTTGCCTCTGCCTCTGTTAAGTCTGCCCTTCAGATCTAGTAAGCGACCACTGAATGTTTCTGGATTGGATAACTGGATTCTCATTTGGATTTACTGTGTCCAGATATCGGACTGCCTGACCAACCGATCTTTTAATCTGTCTGCATGAAGATTCAGCTGGCCTTGTTTGGCTATGGGCTGCAACTCATTAATATTCATTATGCAAATTTGCTGGACTCAGATTGGCTAACAAACTAGCCTATGAGAGCAAAGAATACTGTTTCCTACCCTGCTGCACCAGGCAACATCAGATGTACTCTCTTCCGGTTTGACATGTTTATCAACAGCTTTTAGCCAGCAGCATGCTAGGCGTGGTTTCAACTGCGGGAGCTGATGAATACTAACAAACAAAGGAGTTGTGACGTAACAGATACAGGCTGTTCAGACTCGGGAGAACTCGGGTGTTATCACCACCTGCATAGTTTGAGAGATAAAAACTGAAAGAGAATTTGTTGACCTGTTTTCACACCCAGTATGAAGGTAAGAACACCTGTGGAGCTAAAATATTCAACAGAAACCTCTGAAAAACTGTTTTTAATGTAAGGGCCTCTTTAAACCTGCTACAGGTAAACAAGAACCAGCTTTGTGATACTAAAATATCCAATTGAACCTGAAGTTAACTACTTAACACTGATCCTGCTTCATAGTAGGCTACAAGACAAACGTAACTAAAAAAACGGAGGAGCTGACAAAGAACTGACTGCAAATGTATGTACTAGGAAGGGTAATTACTGAGTGAAACAAGGTGTGCTGATGATGGTTTAAAGTCAGGTGAGTGTGGGGCTAGAGTCAAAGGCTATGAGATCATCTAGAGGCTTTGATGCTGCAAAAGCAGAAACTCAAAATACAACTAAAAATAATAATAAAAAGAAAAACAGATATGACGACCTTTTTGTAAAAAAAAAAAAGAGCAAGAACAAGGTTTAGGTTAGACACTATATTTTTTGTTAAATGTCGTTGATAAAGCAGACAACTGTTACACTGTATTTTTTACATAATGTATTTTTCCTTGGTATAAAAACAAACATTAAAATATCTGTTACGCATATATTAAAAAAAATCAACAGTTACAGAATATTTTGCAGACAGATTCTTAAAGATTATTTTGGTCATTAAAGCCCTTTCCCCTTATTGCTGGTAAACACCTAACTGGATCACTATTAGTTCCTTTCATCATGCACTAGCTGCTGCAAATGAGTCTTGCGCAGGCTTGAACATGCACACTGTATTTCCAGTGTACTGTGCAGAGCTGCAATGCAGTATAGACGCCCCTGCCTGCTTATTCAATCGCAATTAATTATTAGTGGATCGGAGTCCTTTGGGTGAACAACACTATCAATACTGCATCAACTTGCTGCAATCAATGAACAAGTTATTTAGGGAACTGGCCACTACCATCTGCATACACTAACTAAATTTGTAGTCCTGCTCATACACTCTTACACTAAAGTGTTTCTTCATTGCAGTCACTTCAGGTAATGCTTAAAACACACACACAGCCACTTCACTCTCATCTTTACGCTCCATAGTATGCTGTTACTTATGTGTATTCAGACCCCCCCCCCCCCCCCCCCCCCCCCCCCCCCTCCCTCCCCCCCCCCCCCCCCAACCCTTCTTTATTGTCTCTACTGCAATGAGCAGTCCATTAGCAAATGCCAATAAGCTCTCTGTAGCGTGACAGCGTGTTCTCAAACAAATTAGAGCCTTAAAGACAACAGGAATATTATTATTTTCAATCCACCATCATGTGTTCATTAATCTTCATTTGGGCCTGATGAGTGTGGCAATCAAATGAAATTATATTGCTGTTTGAGCCTCTTGTGGATACCCACCCCCATGCACAAGCAAGTCCTATCTCTTGCAGTCCCGCAAGCAATTGGAATGCAGCAAAATTTACAAACGACTTAAGATTAATTTTGTCTGATTAGCGGCTAAATATATCACCAAGCGCCTTCAAAGTCATTAGCAACAACATCAGCAGCAGCAGAAACAAACACATCACAGAGCAAGTGCACCATCAAGTGGGAGCAGGTTCAGGACCCTTAAATATTGAAAGATAAACACCATACAGCCGCCTTTGTTTTTGTTATGCAACCCTGCCAAATCTGTCGTGCTGGCTGTGAGATTTTGCCCGGTAATTAGAAGGTGTGTGTCCGTGGCTTGGCTCCATTGAGTTAAATCACTGTAATTGCCCCCGATCTCCTCTTAAAACACCACTATTCATTCCCCCATAATTACCGGCACATCTGTGGTTGCACATGTGCCTGTGTCCTTGCTGACATCACTGTGCAGTCTTGTCTGGTCAGTGAGCTGCTTTCTGTGGGTGGCCTGCCTGCTGGAGACAGAAAAGAGCAGCATGAAGGTTTTTTGATTATTTGTTTCTCATGAGTCCTAAATCTCATTCTTACCTATTCACCTATTTGCTGTTCAGCAGTACTGCTTTTACTTCAAAACAAAACAAAAGAGATGTTCTACCGTGTTGTATAAGTGTAAATTTCAAAGTGCTTTTTGATATATAAATGAGAAAAAAAGAACACATTGAGACAATAATAGCACTCCAGTGCTCCAGTATTCTCTTTGAGAATTAGTAATATACTTTTTTTTTTTTAAAGTTTTGCAGTAGTTTCTGGTGACTTTGCATATTGTCAGGCAGATGAACTACACAGCCTCAAACTGGCTTATCTGTACACCATGGGTCTTTTTTTTATTGAGTAAAATATAAAATTATAAAGCAACAGTTTTTTTTCTTGCGTACATGATAGGTAAGTTAATTTATTTAATATTTATTTTTGTAGCGGTCAACATTTTTACCTCGCAGCACAAAGACCTCCGGTTTTCATATTGTCTGGGTTAGTGTTTAAATCATTGGTCCAAAATACACAAGTTAATTCCTGACCATAAGTGTGTGTATTACTATAATAATAGTTGTATCTTCGATAAAACAGTTTATGAATCTGGGGGTGTTTGTTTCTTAACTTTGTTGACTGTAAACATAGTAAATTGAAAAGTTATTTGAGTGAATGATGATGAGACTTCCAGAATATATTGGGAATGTCATGAAGACCAATTGGCTAGATGTTCTAGGGTGATTCTGCAAAACCACTATTGTGGAAATGTTGTTTTTCTCAATCAACTATTGAAATAACAATATCAAAGTTATTCCAATTACTGAATGTATGTTTTCATTGTCAAAGAATCCAAAAGGGATCAGTTAAACGTATGACTATTAGTTTCATGTGCATATATAATTGATTGAGATCCTTGCCAAAGGTCTGTGCTCTCTAACCCCTGCTTTCCACTGGATGTGTCAGCAGCGTGCAAAACGCTTCTAAAACACGTCAAGTTCAGCAGTTTACTTTGAACCAGACAGGAAATCAGGCGCACGTACCCAGAAATTTCAAAATAAAAGGACACGTGCGGATTTCCGCTTGCGAGACTTCGAAAAAGTACAGTACCTGTGAAGGGTTTGAAGTCCATAGGTGGTGTGAAAATAAGCCACATACTTTCTGGATACATGTTGTTGTCTTTCTGGACAATGGTACAGACATATTTAATTTTAATTGCCCCTAGGGGATAAATAAAGTTGATCTGATTCTGATATAATATCATTTATCATACCGATGAGGAAAAGGTATGTTTAGTCTCACTAAAAGACCTTTCAAACACGATAACAGTGTCTCTGACATAAAATCATCAAAAGTCCTAATGCGTCTTCAGTTTGTTGTTGGTTTACTGAAGAGAGTGGTGAGACAGCTGCTCTGAAGTGCTGCTATATGTTTTGCTGTCATTCCATTTAAACTGCTGCTAAATGCATGTAAAACTTCCCCTTTGAGTGGAATGGAGACACTATGTGATGATCTCATTTGGGATTGTGTTGCTAATTCAGTAGTTTTGCCTCATTATCTGTTCATGTTCTTGAGTTATGTTATAGTTCTGCTCTAACATCACTTCACTTAGAGCACCATCACTCATTGTGGGTCCTCTAAAACTCCAAAATGTTTCTTTTTACCTGCTTGTCTTTTGATGCAACATCAGAAAGAAGTGCTGTTAGCAGCCATGATTCTACTGGCATCTCTGTACATTGTTGACTTCTCTTGGGAACACAATTGTGCGGTTACTTTACAGAATTTGGAAAATTCTCTCTCCACAAATAGCATTTTCATTTACAAACGCAGATTTAAAGAAACTAGTTTTCTCGGAGGCATACTGGAGGCACAAAACAAAAGCACTATAATATTGTCATGCATTCAGGTCAGAGCTTCCTGTCTTTGTTCCACATCATGCTTTCTCAGTTCTGTCACCAGTAATCAGTGTTATCATACTCACCTGTGTGTGTCTGTTGCTCTGACTCTGCTCCTCTTCACCCACACACTACTTAAGATGTAGTCTGATTGATGTCAGACGTAAGATCTTCAGCTAGCTTTGCTGCTACATTCCAGCCCTATCTATCACTATCACTATCTATCTACAGAGTGTACCAACCTTTTGCTACCCTCTGACCCACCTTATTGACTGACCCTGTATGATTTCTGTCACTTTACAGACGTGGATTCTGGATCACAATCACGTTTCTGTTTTACGCCACAGCTCCTGTCTGCTTGGATTTCCTGCCTTTGTCCCACAGAAGTGACGTTATAAGAATCATTTGACTCACTTGCTCATACTAATTCCGGAATAGCGCTACAACTGGTGGCAGCTTGTTGGAGTAGCTCTGTGACTTTGCTAGCATTTTTGGTTCTTTTTGAGTATTTCTTGTTAGTTTTTTCTCCTGGAAATATCTTCTAAATACTTTTCTTCTGATTTGGGTGCTGTGCTGATTGAGTTATTTGCTTGATCTGTTACTTTTTTGCCACTTGTTATGATGCGTAACCATGGCAACAAGAGACTTGTTTACAAGTAAGAGCCGCTAACTGATTTTTCTAAGGCTGAAATAATCCTCAAATTGAAACTCTGGATCCCTGATGAGCTCAAAAGAAGAAGACATTGATGCAGAGCAGGAGCAAAGTGAAGAGAGAGAAAGAGGAAGTTTAAACCTTCACTTCCATCAGTCATATTGACAAATGTGAGATCTCTTTGCTAACAAAACGGATGAACTTGAAACTCTGTTGAAGACCCAGCCAGAGTATCAGGAATGCAGCATCATGTGTTTCACTGAGACATGGCTAAAGGAACATATCCCGGACTCCACTGTGTCTCTGTCTGTCTCTGTTTTCAAACAATACGGGCAGACAGAGATTTGAAGAGAAGCGGCAAAAGAAAAGGAGTTTGTCAGCTGATCACATCTGCAGTCACCTGTTGAGGAAGCAGCATCAGAGCAATTGACATCAAGAGGCTGAACAGATTGATAAGGAGGACTGATTCTGTCCTGGAGACTGAACTGGAGGCTCTTGAGTTGATTGACCAAAGGAGGATGAAGAACATGATGGAAAACCCTCATCATCCTCTTCAGAACACAGTAACTCAACAACAGAGTGTCTTCAGTCAGAAGATTCTTCATAATCCACTGCAGCACAGACCGTTACAGGAGATCCTTCCTGTCCACACCTAGAACCCTCTACAGGAGATCCTTCCTGTCCACAGATAGAACCCTCTACAGGAGATCCTTCCTGTCCACAGATAGAACCCTCAACAATGGCTCCCTGAAGAAG
>SSNP01000103.1:724782-907225 GCA_006937955.1 Pachypanchax playfairii
AGACAGGGACTGATTCTGTCCTGGAGACTGAACTGGAGGCTCTTGAGTTGATTGACCAAAGGAGGATGAAGAACATGATGGAAAACCCTCATCATCCTCTTCAGAACACAGTAACTCAACAACAGAGTGTCTTCAGTCAGAAGATTCTTCATAATCCACTGCAGCACAGACCGTTACAGGAGATCCTTCCTGTCCACACCTAGAACCCTCTACAGGAGATCCTTCCTGTCCACAGATAGAACCCTCTACAGGAGATCCTTCCTGTCCACAGATAGAACCCTCTACAGGAGATCTTTCCTGTCCACAGCTAGAACCCTCAACAATGGCTCCCTGAAGAAGAACTGAGCTACAACAACACTTAATTTCCCTTCGGGGATTAATAAAGTATTTTTTATTTGATTTTATACTTACCTGTTCATGGTTTACAAAATAACCTACTTACCTGCTCTAAAAATGTTTCTTCTTCCTGTTTGTTTCACTACCTAAACGTGCAAGAGAAAAAAGAAGTTACTTCACCAGCATCGGTTGGTATCATCCATCCAGCGTTACTCCTCACATCCATCTCTCCGCTCACCATCTGGAAGAAAAGAGTAACAAATCCTAAATCTGTTCAATCTAACAATACAATCCCAGCATTACCCTTCAAGTCCGGACATACATCTTTCTCTACTGGAGACGCGATGAACTGAGACATCTGTATTCATGCCATCGTTCAACTCCTATGTGCATCATTTTGTGCATTTGAGTCTGGTACAAAACAAAAACATTACAAACATTTATAAATTTATTTCATTTATTATTCCATTTATAAAACCACTGGGGTTGAAAAGAAGACCAGCCATAGAAAGCAGGACTGTGTGACTGACAGAGGTGTGTGGGTGTTTCTCGCCCTTTAACAGATCTTGCTAGCTTCTCTACCATTATCTGGCTCCTTCTCAGCTCAGAGTTTTGATGCTGCTCTAGCTGGGAAACAGCTTGTGTGCTGGCTGTCAGTAGGAGTACTCTTGTTAATTACAAATGCTAAATTCTTGCTTGTTTTAATTTTTTTTTCAATGATGGACTTGAAATCTAAAAGTCACTTCAGCATAGACATTTACATCACAAATACAAACAAATGTGGTCAATCAAATCTTTTAAACCATCACATGAAATCATAGTTGTAAAATTAACATACATGACTCAAGTAAAGATGTGTTACTTTTTGTTTGAATAGCTTCATCATGTGTCAGGAACATTTTTAGTTAATTTTGTTGGCCTTAAAGCAGTACAAAATAATAATAAAAAAACTTTACGCTACTGTTTTGAAACTTGTCTAAGTGGATACTCACCGAAAAACATGTTCATCTTCATATTAGACACTCTGGACGATTCTGGTCCCCCTAGACTACACTTAATAAATTCAGTAATTCGGGTTGCAGCCGTGACAATGTTTTGACGATTTATGCTGCCATGGTGACAAATGCTGCCATCGTGTGAATTGACAACTTATTTCATAATGAGATGTCATTGGAAGTTTATACAATATTCTTGTTTATAGTGAGTGTGTCCTGTTAGTTATTTAAACATATTTTTATGATCTTTCCCTGATATTTTTTATATAAAAGCCCTCTGGGTCCTTGTCGGCCATTGTTGGGTCCTTCTCCTCTGGGTGTGTCCAAACATTTGCCTGTCACTCTGACAATGCAAAAAAGTAAAAATAACATCATATTTTGTGTTTCTGTCCTCAGAGAATTTTTTTATAGGTAAAATGCATTTATGGAAAAATATAGAAACAAAAATAAACGATAAATCTGTTTGCTGAATTCAAGACTGTGGAAAGGCACCTGTGCAGAGGGAGAGGACATCTCAACATAATGTAGCATATTTCAATAGAACACCGGTTCCAGCGATGGCCGTCTGAGACATTGCTGCGGAAAAATTATTTAGTACTGCTTTAAAGCTGCAATCTGGAGTTTTTCCCTTTTTAGAAGTTATGTAGGATTTTTTGAAATTCCATAAAAGTGATATTCTGACCCAGATCTGTAATATAATGTAGGAAAAACTTCATAGTTTTTTTCTTTCTCAAAGTCCTCCACTGTCCCGTAGGAACACATTTAGTTTTCACCGAGCGTCATCCAGAGTTAGCCAATAGCATTAGCCATCCGCATAGTACACCTCTCAATCAACCAAGCATGTATCGCATGTATCCTGAAGAACAACCACAGAACTTATGAGTTGTTTACAACGCTGCAAAAACACATGAATCATGGAGCAGCAACCGCCTTAAATAAACATATAAATTGTATAAATGTAACTTACCCATGAAGATGCTATCAAGGTGCACATATGAGAGCAGGCGCTAACTATCGTATCACAGACACTGGGGGTGGGAGTTAAAGGTGCAACACATTTTTTCACCTCAATGGCACCTTCTGAGAAAAAACTCTGTATGCCAGCTTTACAACATGATGGTGATGTGTCACTCTCACACAGGGAAGGAGAAACTTCTGCTCCTGTTGCAGTGAGCAGAGGTTTCAGCTGGTACTGGTTAATTTGGATGAAAACCCATGAAGTTGATGGCAAGATTGAGACTGTTATCATACAGGCCAGGTACACAGAGCAACAGAGAGGTGGGGAGTCAGATTTAAAACCCTAAATACAAAGAAACACATGAAAAATGAAAAAAAAACAAACAAACAAAAAAAAAAAAACATGAAAATAAGGTTTTTATGAAAATACAGTAAAATGTTCTAACAAACAAATCATTTATGATCGCTAAATTAGGTTTATATGAAGGCCATGATTAAAATTATATGATGAGCCATTTGGGAGCTGTAAGAACCGGCTGCTATCAGCTGAGACAAAAAAATTGGACTTCCTATCACTGAATGATTAGCAATTTATAGGAGTTTAAAATAATTTCCTTCTTGAAGAAAATAGTACAACTATCTTATGAAACCTAAAAAAAGATGACGTTATGATCAAGCTGACATATAAGATGTGTGTGGGGGGGGTTAATATAGAAAAGGTAATTGAGGTTAACCGTAAAGATAACATTTTTTTAGATCAAAACTGATAACAGTAACTTGTCTGTTTCTTTTTGTTCACTGTAATCTTCTACAGTTTGGCCTGTTTCCACTTACGTAAGTGCAATTTTTAAGGTGACATGCCTTTTTCTTATCACCCTGACACTTGGCTGGACATTCAAACTGCAGAGTCACTGTAGACAAACAGGAAATAGACACAATGGTGGAGAAATTTAGAGTTAGTGCTCCCTCCAGGCCTAGAGTAACAGAAAGCACATGTGACCCAATTCTTAGCTGTTCTAGATACAAACACTTGGCTTCCAGTAGATTACTGTCCTCAGCTCATGATCAAAGACAGCCTGAGACAAACAACTGCAGCAAGGAAAGATGGGACGACACATAGGGAGGAAATTTTAAAAGGAGAAGATGCTTTGAGAAAGAAATACATGTGAAGCAAGATGCTGCCTGGCATACATGTGCAGAGGGAGATAATATGACAGGCAAGTATGACACAAGTGATGATGAAGGGTTCAGCTTCATTTTTCACTTTGTACTTTTATTGTCCCAGATGATCATAAAGCAAAAGACTTTCCCAAGAGTTCAAAAACAGCATTTATGTTTTAGAATTTTGGGGGATTTTTTTTCTATATCAGTCAGTATGTTTACATGTACACCTAAATCGAGCTTTTGGCAGAAGGCGGACTAAGGATTAGCCCCGAGGTGAGAGCCGTATCCCACTTTACATGTCACTTCGAAAATCAAATTATTGAAAGAAGTTCGCTCACCGCCGTGACCCTTCGCGGGGGCGTTCTTCCGGTTCGCATCAAACAAAGAAACAGTTGCTTTAGTGAAAAAATGTCAAATGTAAAATGTACTGATCTTCCACTTACGCTTGAGTTTGCCGCCATCTTCGTCTTCTTCTTTGTTTACTGTTTTTCTGTTTATTGCGGTGCTGCCTACGACGACATTTCCTGAAGGGGGCGGGCCAGATAGCTCGACTAAGCAGCAGGAGTGGTTACATGCAGAGAAATTGGAATTGGAATCGCATCAACTGGCTAGCTTAGTCGGACTATTCAAAGTCCAGTTTGGTTCGATTTCAGTTCGAATAAGGCAATAATTCGAATTTCTTTGGCTGCATGTAAACGTACTGAGTGTCGTCTTAAACTAAATAAAAATTTCACACAAGTATAGTTAAAGGGACTTAAGGCAAGATTTGTGAAAAACTACACATGCATTTCCAGTTTATTCAATGCTAATGGGTCATGAAGCATTAAAAACCCAAAATAACGAGGCCATCCGCATATATGTCTGTTGCCTTGGAAACGCTGTGTGCTACATAATGCGCTGCAGTTCGACGTCCGAATTTCCCGCGCAGTTGTAGGGGTGTGAAGTGAATTGACGCTGCATGCGCGTTGCCGACAGCTCTTGAACAGGAAGTACATGGCCGCCGTGGACTTGGATTCAAACACTGAAGGTATACTTATGGATGTTTCTGCAGCCAGCTAACGACCTGCATCCACTCTCCCCCCCCAAAAAAGTGGCACCACGAAGAAAAAAAAGACTTAATCAGCGGCATCTTGTGAGTCTAAAAAAAAATATGACTGAAGCCGGGCAGGCACCCGCATAAATATTGGATATGCGTTCGGTTCATGGAGGGAACTTCAGCTGCATTTGGGAGTGAAAACGGATGCTGACATGGCTCATTTCCTTGTGACCAGGTGAGAAAACATTATAGGTCGTGTTTAGAGCCTGATACAGTATGAAAATGATGAGATCAAATCAAATAACAGAGTGGAGAGACCTGACGTGA
The DNA here is from genome assembly GCA_006937955.1 of Pachypanchax playfairii. NCBI lineage: Eukaryota > Metazoa > Chordata > Actinopteri > Cyprinodontiformes > Aplocheilidae > Pachypanchax > Pachypanchax playfairii. The sequence continues at coordinate 729,598 of SSNP01000103.1, forward strand.
AGTATGTTAGCCTCCCCGGTGCAGTGCTGTGAAGACGAACCGTCTGTAAAGTGTCTGTGCGCGCTCCCGTGCCGGCTTGGCTGGTGGCTGCAGTTAGCCACAGCGCCTGTCGCGGCAGCACTGAGTCAGATTTTGTAAAGCTGCCTTAATCCCTTTAATAACAACTTAATAAACTATCTTTGAGCACAAATTGTCTCATATTCATAAAGTTTCACTCACTTTAATTAGAACCCTGCTGTGTGCTTTTTCAACACACAGGTGTAAATAAGTGGTTCTGTAATGTTTGTTTAAGAGGCTGAACTCAGATGCAATTAGAGGTGAGAGAGCAGTTTGAACAGGTTTTTTTTTTTGTTTTAGATGGGTCAGAACTGGGGAAGGAAACCAAAGCCAGACAACAGTCAGTGAAGGTAACTAGGAGTGAGCAGGTGCAGGGCGTTAACTAAACTACAGGACTGAAACAGAACACAAAAATAAAACACGGAGATATTAACCAACTCCAACCACTAAGACGGATACAAAATCACAATACTACCCTACTGACTGGTGGCATGGGGAGTGACAATACAAGTTTTCAAGCCATGCCACCCAATTGGAAGAAAAATAAAATGCAGACTGTATCCATCCTTCCACCCTCACCTCAATGAGGTCAATATAAACTGGAAACTTGGATCAAGTCTCTTAAAGAGGCCCTTGCATTCAAAACAGTTTTTCTGAGGTTTCTGTTGAATATTTTAGCTCCACAGGTGTTCTTACCTTCATAGTGGGTGTGAAAACAGGTCAACAACTTCTCTTTCAGTTTTAATCTCTCAAACTACGCAGGTGGTGATAACACCCGAGTTCGAACGGCCTGTATTTGTTTCATCAGAACTGCTGCTGCTTGCTAAAAGCTGTAGCATAAACATGTATCCAACCAGAAAAGACTACGTCTGCTGTTGCCATGCGCAGCGGGGCAGGAAACAGTATACCTTGCTCTCATAGGCTAGTTTGTTAGCCAATCTGAGTCCAGCAAACCCGAATAATGAACATGAATGAGCTGCTGCCCGAAGCCTGACGCAACCAGCCAAATTTTGACGCAGATAGATTGAAAAGCCTATTATTCAGTTTCTTAACGTTTTTTAGATATAAAATGTTTCATATTACACGTTAATACTTAAGAACCACAAAGTCCTGAAATTTGTATGAAATGGCCTCTTTAATAATTTGTTATTTCAATTAAAAAAATAGTGAAGTAGTTTGTTTAATGAGAACAGGAATCTGGAACCAGGGAATTTGTGAAAAGAATCTTTTTTTGCAGATTCCAGTAGGAGCATGTAGTGGAACTGAGAAGCCAACCAGAAGTGGAATGAGCTGAAGAAAGCAGGTGAGTCCTGAGGAGATGGAGGCAGCAGGTAACTGAATTAACTAGGACTGCAGCTGTGTGGAGTCAATGGTTGATGGAGAGATAGTTTTCTACAGGAGATACAGAGTGGAGAATCCTTCCTGCCACTCAGGTAAGTGATGATGCTTGACAGGGTTTAGTTCACCAGAGTTTGCAGTCTGGTGTCATGTATCGGTACCAATCATGCCATTTTTCATCACCCTCTCATCCATCCATGTGTCACATATTAGTCTTGAGATTTTGTTTAATGTTTCACTTGTGGATTTAACTTTATTTCTGGCATCAGGGTTTTGTGTGGGGTTGTGTTGGGTTTTGTCTAAGTCTTATTGATCCTGTGATTTAGTTTTGATTTGAATAGCTTGAGTATTTAGGTTTGTCTGGTTATTTTGCTTTGTTATTTCTCTACTCTGTTCTATTTCCACCTCTTCATTGTCCCTGATCATACTCACCTGTCATGGCTGCAATCCGTTTGTTTTTTACCTGCCATTGCTTCTATAAAAACAGAATGAGAACGGCTACAATTTGTTGAACGCTCTCACACTTTTCTCTTTCAGTTTGTGATTTCTGTGTTTTGACTCAAGGACATCGAACTGGATTACGCCTCGGACGTCATCTTCTGCCATCCCCTTACAGACTCCTGCTTGCTTCTATCTCCTGTCTGCTCCAGCTGTGTCAGTCTGTGTGTGTGCTGTATGAGGTAGTGACCATTGCATTGTTTTAGGAAATGATTGTGGATTGTGGACTGAATTCTCTAACCTCATTAACCGATGATCTGTTTATGATCCTTGTTCATGTTTATGGATAACCATTCTGCTTTTTTTCCTCATGCCATTGACGTTACCATTAGTGATACTCGCTCCACAACTCACTACTCTACTAAACTTTGACAGCTCCCGTTAATCCCCATTCCTCTTTGTATCAACCAGTCATCTGCCTTTCTGCTGTGCATTTGGGATCCGTTTCACCTACAGACATTAAATCTGGAAAGTTGGTTTGGTGCAGCGAGATAACTTAATTTTGGCTTTTTTGATTTCAAGAATACAAGAAGGACTCAAGTAGACTCAAAACATTTTAGGAAATTTCAAAATGTTTTTGTGAACAGAAATAAAAGGTTTTCTCTGTAGCAATAATTTGATTTCAATAATGCAAAACTCTATAAATTTTACAAATAGCAAATAGGTAAAAATCTAAATATGCATTATACACGACCAATGAAATTGAATTAGGAAATGAGTCTAGTGTGTTCTTTCAGTGGGAAATGTATGCAAAAGGCTCCTTGAGTGTTGAAGGTGGACTAAATGGTCTGGCACCGGAGAATGGCAAATGCAAGGTTTAAGTACTCTCTCAGTGGAGTGTAGATGAGCCAATTACTCACAGGTGTGACCCATTAGCAGCTGCAGAATACTTCTCCCGTGGGCAGGGCTGTAAGGAAACAGCCAGGACTCACCTGACGGAAGAAGCACAAGAAAACAGCAGAAAAAGAAAAAAAGGAGGAAAAAGAGGAAGTAGGAAAAGCTTCTCAGAACCTCAGAACTCTGATACAAATAAGTGTTACAAGTGCATTTGAATCTCTTTATTAAGTCTCATTTAAAAAAAAAAACACCACTAACATTTCTGTGTCCTAATCAGTTTTTAGATTTCAAATTGTTGCTGATTTTTGGATTTTCCAGGCAGATTAAAGTTACTTAATCATGTTTTAAACTTTTTGCCTTGCTTTCTTTAGATAATCATCATATTTCACCTCTTAATGTGTTCACATCATTTAAATGCCGATAAATGTAGCAGCACAGTGAATTTGCACACAATTACTGATACAGCAGTGATAGTGGTGTACAGTACCTGGAACGTTATCATTCTGATTGGTTGTCTCTGATTCAGGGTGACACGCCAGCAAACACTTTGTTAAATTTAAGAAACAAAATGTCTGCTTCTGAATATCTATATAGGTCATGCATCAGCAGACCAATGAGGAACAGACCCACTTTATCTTGCTCTGTAGCCCATCTGTTTAAACGCAATACACAGTAAATCAATCGTGTAAAGCAAGTCTGAGTCAAAACATTTAGAAAGCCAAACATTTCTTCAGTTTTTTTCACAATCAAAAACAGCAACAGAATCATATTCCTTCATCTCACATCATCAAACTTGAGATTCGCAGCTTTAAAGCATCAGTTAAAAATGAGGAATTTCTCACTACAGACTTTTTAACATGTGAAATGTATACATGTATTTATTACACAGTAATATTGTAAAAAATAAGGAAATTAAAACAAAAACTTTCAAACAGAGAAGTAAATGGAAAAAACTAGGATCAAAGTTGGGCTTGAACATAAAGTCACTCGATTCCCAAGCATGGCAATCTCTCCTTTGACCTCCTAAAACAGTTCATGTTTCTCATTGATAAGCGCACACTGTGGAAGAACACTTCCTGATTGCATTTACTTTTATCACTGCCAATGCATTAGTGTTTGAAGCACAAGGATATCTGGCAAGATGCAGATGTAGCGCACTGCACTGGGCATCCCAAAGTGCCAGTAACGAGGAGCCCAGTGGGTGTCCAAACCAGCACAAGTGAACTGGGATCAGCAGAAAGGTCACATCTGGACCAAAGCAGTGGTTCAAAGTCCACAGAGAGGGACAGTTTTAGCATAGTGGTAACATCTTATTACTGAAGAGTCTTCTAACAATGCAGTAACATTTTTATGGAAGTTCTCTATATTTTGCTGTATAACCCCCCCCCCCACAAAAAAAAATAAAGAAATAAATAAATAAAATAAGAGAAACAAACAAGCAAAAAACCTAAAAACTAAAATGAAGAACAACAACGACAACGGAAAAAAAAAACAATACCCCCCCCACTGTTCCTCTTGGGTGGTAATCCTGCTTTCTTTATTTCTGTTGTTCCATTATTAATAATGTTGATTTCAGTGTAATTTTTTCTGACTGTTCTGTTCGCTTTAATTTCCCGTCTATTAATAAATAAAGCTAGTTTATTCAGTTGTTTTAATGAGAAGAAACATGGACTGAAACTAAGTTGTCTTCTGTGGATTACAAAAGTTAATCATCATAACCACTGCACATAAAGTAAAAGAGCAAAATACAACATTCAGCATTCACTCTGTCTAATCTTAAGGGAGCAAACGTAATACAACACAACACAACGTGATGGTTTCATATTTAATATTTTATATTAACTGTGTAATTATGCTAAAAGTTATATACTTCCCTGACAGTGGGCCAGTAACTCTGGGTAATAAGGCTGAAGCACATTCAGAAAAATACCAATGAGACCATTGAAATTGTGATGTAGTGATAACCTCTTAATAAAAAGCTATTTAGGGACAATTGGGTTTAATTTACTTACATGCTATTAGTTTTTCAGTCTACACAAATATGATTTAGTGGTTCTTAAGCATAGAGGAATAACCAATACATGGTGCGTCTTTACCAGAAAATACATTTGTGATTGTGTGAGCTCCCTGATGAAACAGAGAAGATTATCTTAGCTTGGTGTCATCTCCCTCATTATGAGATTCCCATTTTTAGATCTGAGAGGGTGATTTCAAATCCTTAAAATAGACATGAGGTCAAACTGAGAGGAGCTTTATTTTAAACATACAGAAGTGTGCCGGGTTAAGTCTGAAGGATTTTGCGTTCTCCTTTCTTTTCACCGTACCAACTTTTTTGTCTTGAATGACACCTTTCTATAATTTAGATGACAAAATTCACATGCTGAATAACTTTAGATGGCATTTTGCTTCATGTAATTTAAATTAAAGATGATTTTTCTGTTAGTATTTCTGCTCAAGTGGGAAAAACAAACAGTAAAGAACCAAAATTAAAACCTTTAAACAATAAACTCAAATTAAAACACCTCAGCAGGATCTAAATAACAGTGTTTTTGTTTCAGAATTATAAGGTTGAGATCATGATTTGATTTTCATGGTGAATTGTTTTAGCAGTATAAATAACAGATTGCTCCCACTTTCACAGGTTTATGCTTGACTGGATTGTCCTCAAGTATTTTTATATTTTTTGCTACCTTTTCTCTGCAGATCTTCTTTGCTGATTTTTAAATAATCATGTCTATTTTAAGGTCCTGATAAAACAACTGAATGCACTGCAGGTGTTGCAGCTGTTTTTAGACCTGCCTGTTTTTTTGAACTCATGTTTCAGATGGATGAAAACTGCAACCCCCAAAGAATACACACACATGCACAAGAGAAACATGCAAACTTTACACAGAAAAGGCAGAGCCAGGAGTCAAAACCAGAACCCTCTGGCTAACTATCAACAAAAACATGTTGAGTTAACTGTTGACTCTAACTGACTTTCAGTGTGAATGTGTTTGTACACAGTGATTTGTCCCCATGTGGTCCTGTGATGGACTGGTAATGTATCCATGGTGCACCCACCTTCTGCCCTTCTGTATAGTCTCGCAAACGGAAATCCGCACGTCCTTTTATCTTTAAACTTCTGGGTATTTTTCAATTCACAAACACCTGATTTCCAGTCTGGTCCAAATTAAGCTGCTGAGTTTGACGTGTTTTAGAAGCGTACTGCGTGAAAAATAAACTCCAACGTAATGCCTGTGACACTACGCTTCTGAGACGTGTCTCATGCGCACTGTTTCACGCCATGTGGAAACAGTTTCATTGACTTTAATGGCGGCTATCAGCCGCGTATTATGCGTCACTAACGTTGTGCATCTGTTGCACGTGCAGTGGAAAGGAGAGATAAGTTTAGATGAGTGATAAACCAAATTATTGGTGGTAGGGTTCATCATGAAGCAAGTGTGAAGCACTGAGTAAAGCGCTATACAAGTACACGCCATTCATCCGTTCGTTCATCCATCCATCCATCCATCCATCCATCCATCCATCCATCCATCCATCCATCCATCCATCCATCCATCCATCCATCCATCCATCCATCCATCCATCTTCTTCCCCTTCATCCGGGGGCGGGTTCGGTAGGCAGCATTTTGAGCAGAGATGCCCAGACCTCCCTATCCTCCCTATCCCGGCCAGCCGAGAGACATAGTCCCACCAGCACATCCTAGGTCTTCCCGGAGGCTTCCTCCCAGTGGGACGAGGAGTTGTACAGTTTGATGGCATGTGGGACAAAGGAGTTTTTAAGTCTGTTGGTTCTGGACTTGGGGAGAAGCAGCCTGTCACTGAACAGGCTTCTCTGGGTGTTAATGAAAGTGTACATAGGATGCCTGGCATTGTCCATAATGGACAGCAGTTTGTTCAGTGTCCTCCTCTCTGCCACTGTCACCAGAGTGTCCAGCTTCGTTCCAACCACAGAACCGGACCTCCTAATCAGTTTGTCCAGTCTGGATGAGTCTTTATTTGCTGTGCTGCTCCCCCATCACACCACAGCATAGAAAAGGACACTGGCAGCCACAGACTAGTAGAACATCCCCAGGAGCTTCTTGCATATGTTGAATGACCTAAGCCTCCTGAGGAAGTACAGTCTGCTCTGACCCTTCTTATATATCTGCTGGGTGTTGTTTGTCCAGTCCAGTTTGTTGTCCACCCACAGTCCAAGGTACTTGTATGTGCTGACCACCTCCACTTCTTCTCCTTCAATCTGAACTGGTCATGGTTGTGGGCTTGGTCTAGACCTTCCAAAGTCCACAACCAGTTCCTTAGTCTTTGAAGTGTTTAGCAGGAGGTGGTTTGTGTGGCTCCAGGCAACAATATTCTGCACCAGGCTCCTGTACTCCTCTTCTTGGTCGTCTTTAATACACCCCATGATGGCCGTGTCGTCTGCAAACTTCTCAATGTGACATAATTCAGAGTTGTAACAGAAGTCTGAGGTGTACAAAGTGAAGAGGAGGGGGGACTACACAGTTCCCTGTGGTGCTCCTGTGCTGCTGATCACAATGTCAGACATGCTGTCCTTCAGCCTGACGTACTATGGTCTGTTGCTGAGGTAGTCAGAGATCCAGAGGACCAGGCAGGGGTCCACTTGCATCTTGGTCAGCTTGTCCTGGAGCAGGCGGGGCTGGATCATATTAAAGGCACTAGTGAAGTCCAGAAACAGGATCCTGACCATTCCCTTTCCCTTGTCCAGGTGCGAGTGGGTTCGGTGTGGGAGGTACAGGATAGCATCCTCCATACTGACCTCTGCCTGGTAGGCGAACTGTAGGGGATCCTGTGCATGTTGTACCTGGGGCCGTAGGAGGTTGAAGAAGAGCCGCTCCAGAGTCTTCAACAGATGAGATGTGCCACAGGTCAGAAATCATTCAGCTCACTGGGCTGGTTCTTTTTGGGGCCCAAGACAATGCAGGATGTTTTACAGAGGGCGGGCACTCTCCCCAGTTGCAGGCTGAGGCTGAAGATTATAGACGACAATCAAGGACCAAGACGTCGCCTGGTATGGCACAGCCGGTGCCCCACCCTGGGAGCCAGGCCTAGGGTTTGGGCTCGTCAGCTAGCGCCAGGTGGCCGGGCCTTTGCCCATGGGGCCCGACTGGGCACAACCTGAAAAGGCGACATGGGCCCCCCCCGTGGACCAACCACCTGCAGAGGGAGCCATAGAGGTTGGTTGTGGAGAGGGCTGGGCGGCACTGGGTGTGTGCCTCTGCGTCCTGGTCTGTGTGCGCAGCCTCTGACAGTCGGGACGTGGAAACCTTTAATATTGAATCTGGAGATCTGTAAAAAATTGCCAGGAGAAACAGAGTGTGTATAAAGAATGTCCTCCCTTCTTTGGAGGGTCTGAACGTCTACCAGAGAACAAAAAGACTTTCAGACATCCAAACACAGAGCTACAAGACATGTTTGAAATAACTATGAGGGGCCATTCATGCAACCCTTGCTTAATCACCCAACTGCCTCTGTTCATTCTCTGTATCCTTTTCTCTCTTCCCTCACACTTAATACACCTCCACATAACCCAGTAATCTCATTCATCACTGCCAGACCGGAGTGGATATTAGCAACACTACAACTCCACAGTGCGTAAGAATGTATTATCTTCCTGCCACTTGTGTGCTGACTGCATCAGAGTTGCTTATGTAAAGAAGTAATTTCCAGAAAGGCAGAGAACGGATGAGAGCTTCGTTGTTGGTCTGGCCTTGTTTGCTTATGAGTCATTGTAATGATTCACTCTGACCTTTTTTGCTATTGTCTCTATGGACACCTACATTCTTATTGCACACAATGTGTAAGCTTTACTAAGTATGTGATAAGGTTATGAAAAACATTAGTAAAGATTAAATGAGCTCCCAGCCTCTTAGGCTGAGAACTTATTACAAAAACAAGACATGCAAGCTAATTTATGGTTTCTGTCATGCTGGAGAAATATGTGTTTCAGCTAAAAAGAAAAATTTCTAAACTTTAGAAATAGTTTATTGCAAAAAAGCATATTTTAAAATAAAAAACAGAAATGAGTAGAAAACACCTCTGACCTCTGAGGTATAACATTTGACCTTTTTCAAACCTCTTCACTGTGCAGCTTGAAACATCTCCCAAAATAAATATAGAACTGAAAAAAAAATCCAAAAGCAAACTCATTTCTCAAGAAAATGGTAGAATATTAAATATATCTGAGTGCCAAATGCATAAATCTTTTAGAAATGGTAATTAATTTAAAAAACAACAGCATTTTTAATAAATGGCCTCCCCTGGAGGGTAACAATAAATTTGGATAACTTCAACAGGAAGGAATAATTTGTCCTTAGGTCTCAAAGGAAACTAATGTAACTTCTAAGCAACTAAAGTCCTCTCGCTCATGGGTTTACGCTTATGATCATGAATACAAAAAAAGAATACTGAACAATAATGGGCTGGATGGCAGAGCAACAAAGAAGAAAACAGTGATTTTTCAAGTAGTTGCTGGAACATTCTCATACAGAAAAAAATCAAATAATTTAATTTTAATGTAAAAAAGCAATAGCTAGACCAAACTTTTAAATGTTTAATAAAAAAAGAAATTCTTGTGAAGAGGCTCAAATCTCAAATAATGTTCTAAAGGATGGAAGTTTCTTTTTATTTAGAGAATATCATCCGGTGAAGGATTATGGTAACGAGTCCAGGCATTAACAGGCTTACTGAGCATATGGGAACTCTCAGAAGACTTTCTTTGAAATCCCTTCTCTCCATTTTCGCTGATACTCGTTGCCTAGTTTATATTCTCAGTGCAGAGGCGTGTGTGTCTCCTGTTGCCCTCTGTCTAAGGGTGGCATTATGGACTCAGCAGGGTGATCTGTGGGGGTCAGAAGCAGCGTTTAACCCTCCATAGACCCAGCAGCCGCTCTCCCTCCCAGACACCTGTTTCTTTTAACACACAGAAAAGGAACAGCAGTAGCCTTTGACTGACTTGAGATCAGCGATATATGTAGTGAATGTTTCTGAAAGTGAAACAGCAGAAACACCGTGACGTTATCGACAGGTGAGAAACACACCGAGGTAACAGATAATAAATGATCTGAGGAGAGATGCAGCACTCCTCGATCCAGAACATGTCAAACTCAAATCTGAGTTTCAGACAGACGTTAAACTGGCACTTCAGTTAAAATGACAGTCATAAGCACATGGGGAGATGTATGATATAAATTATGTATTGAGAAATGTGCGTTCTTGTGTCTCATTTCATGTAAAATTCAAACTGATTTTATTTAGTTTTTTTTTTTTTTTGGGGGGGGGGGGGGGTCACCATCCCTTGCCAGAAAGACAAACAGAGAGAAAATAGAAATGGAGGAGCCAAGAGGGAGGGTTCATAGAGGATTTGGGTCATAGATTGCCAAGAGGGATTGTATTGTGTGTCTCTGTGTGCATTTGTGTCCGGGTCTGGAAATGTGTATGTTTATATGTTGTTGGTTTTTTTTTTTTGCCTTGTGCTCAATCACACGTGTCTGGATCAGTTACATAACAGAATTTGTGATAAGAACTAATTATGTTTTTTTGTATTAGTTAGAAATTTTTACATTTCAAAGTATTCTGGGGAAACAGTTTTAGTATTAGTACTGAAACCTGTGAGTTTCTGAGAGGGATTGTTTTGTTTCTCTCTCATTTTTTAAATTCAATTTCTTAAAATATTCCTCACATCAGTTTTGGCAGTCATGGTTTTGCAGTCTGCCTAAGGGTCGGTTTGCTAAAGTATAAAATATTCTAATTAACCCGACTGCAGAAGTGACCAAAACACAACACAAGGAAATAATGTAAATATAATATATATTTATATATAATATATAATATAAAGTCCTCAACTAACATCAGCTAACAGTCACCAGTAACTCATTTTATTAGTCAGTAATATCTAGTTTGATAAAGTTCAACTGGTTATCAGTTAAAAGCATCTCTTCACTTAAAATGAGAAGGTTTTTTTGCTTTCATAGCTGATTTGTTTGGGCTGCGAGGACACATGAGAAACAGGCTAAAAGCACAAATATCACACCAGCTGATTCTTGTTTTTATCATGTCACAGTTCCAACCATGACCAGGGTGTGGTCAGCCAGCGGTGCTTTTATACTTATGTAGAAGAGAAGATGGCTCATTAGATCCTTTGCCTCATAGACTCCATTAGTCAGCTCTTCCACCTGTTTCTGTCTGCTATTATCCTGCAGAAGAAAACTGACCACTCAGAACTAAAGATATGTAAGATATCAGTAGTAGACAACCAATAACAACAAGCATAGTCGACACTGTCAGCTTGAAAACTGAGAACTGGCCAGAAAAGAAAATGTCATGAAGGATTTGTGACATTCTTTAAGAAACAGACACATTTTAAGTGCAAAGTAATTAGCTAACTATTAAATCTGTGTATATTGATTGCTGAAACTCAACCCATTTTCATGAGTGATGCACCAGTTTTCTCTGTTAAAACATAACTTACTATTAATAATTGGGTGCAAAAACAAAACAATTAAGAAAAAAATGTATAGAAACAATCCTTTTCACTATTTCAATATAAATACACACACACACACAGTATCAGTGTCCTCCACTGGTGGGTCACAGCACACTGCATCACCCAAAGAAACAAAAACAAAAAAAAAAATCTGGAACGTTTATCTGTAGCAGTTGAGGGGTTTGCACACAGACATGGTTTGGCAGAGACGTTAGACACTGTGGGTAAAAAGCCAGGCTGTCTCCCAGTGCTGGCCTGCATCCAAATAATGCACTCCCATGAGGCTAAGGGTTACTAGACCACTGACCTTCAGAGTTATGTTGCATCACAAAGAGGATAAAGATGCATCATCTATTTGCAAACAATGTGACAAGCGTTACTGACCAGAGATAAGTGGAAAGTGGCTCAGCTGTGTGGTCTTTTGGCTGGATTTATGAGTTTTATGAAGCGTTAAATGTTCAGTGTGATTTTTTAATTTTCTTCTGTAACTCTTATAAGCAGCTATTGTTGCTAGGATGAGCTCCAGTGTCAGTCTGTCTGTCGTTTACTATGGCAACTTACAGTTACTGTCTAGAAATCTTCTCTATTTATTCAGCTCAAAGGTCATAGGTTCATGACCCACTACTCTGGGCTGTCATCACATGACCCCATAGTGACATCACTCAGTGAAATGTCCTGTGGACTCAGCAAATCTATGCACATCTCCTGTCAATCACACTAGCTACAATAAACCCTGTGGTCAGAGGTGATGCTTGAATGTTTTATCTTCCCTGTACTCTGTCAGCAATGTTTCTGAATGACTGGAAGAATTGTTTTGACATAAGAATATGGCATCCTCATGGTCTAGTGGTTAAAACAAATCAAGGACTTTTCATTCAATCATAATTTTCCCGAAGAAGACAGATTTGTCTCTGATTAGAGCTCGTGAAGGGAACGGCACCAAGTGAATCCTCAAAGAGTAATCATGAGTAATCAGATATTTCACTATGATAATGAAGGCAGAACTGCTGAACAGCTGACAGACTGTCAGTTCAGTTGTCTCTTTGTTTTTCTGACCATAAAAAAAAAGATTGTCTGCATACGGTCCCGATCTGACCTTTTTTCCTCTGTCACACCACTGATAAGTCAGTAACTTTGGAATCTGACGACTTGCGTCTTTTTGCCAATTTGTGTTAGAGGTCAGAGGAAAGACTGAGGAAGTTTCTTCACACAGACAAGATTTAACCACATATTTCTCTGAGATTTCTCTGAGACTGAGATTTGATTTTGGATTGAGATTATTTTGTTAGTGCAAAAATTAAGCTGTAGGAAGTTTCTCTGCAGCCCTAAAAGCACAGATTAATACATTTGACTCTCATTGTGTGGTAGAAGATAGGAAGACAAATCTGTGGGAGAGATGCATCTGTAAAAGAGCAACTTTTACAAGGTGAAACAAAAAGTTTTTTTTAACTGTATTTTTCCTGCCCTGTTCAAATCTGTCCATAAAATTAACACATTTACAACTAATTGAACAAGAGATGGGTCTATATAGTGTGAATATACATTAAATTTTCTTTTGATTCCTGGTTTAATTTACACCTTCTCCGATTACCATTTTAGCCTTGGGAGTTGCTGTTATAGCTTTGACTGTATGCAAAGAATGTCTGGCTGCATCAACATCTGTGAGTGCTGCAATAGTTTAGGCTAATGTTTTAATTGGTTCCCCAGAACACGGGGCAATCCAAATTGCTTTGGTGTCCCAGAGGCTTTCTCTCTTAATGAGATATTTTACCCTCACAGGATCAGAGGGGTCTCGACCCGTGTGTCGTCACAGGGATATTATTGTAGCAGAGACCCCCCCGCCTCCCCTCCCCTGGTAGAGAACATTGAGAGGTTAATGAAAGCAGAAGTCAGGGAGATGTACACAGAAAGGGAACAGCTGTTTTCAGGCTCGCATTATTCTAAAATAGAACTAAAAGATGGGTCTTTCCTCAACAGTTATATCTGGAAACACTCTCAGTTTTAACAGAAAAAAAGAGTTTAACAAATACATCTCATTAAATTTTTGCAAGACTTTACCAAATCTGATGAAAAGTTGAAACAGAGCTGTGTTATGGGCAGGTCGTATCTCTTCCCTGGAGCTGATTACAGGCGTAGGACTTCTGTTTGGAAGCTGTTGAGTCAAACACCCGACTGGTTGTTAAACTAGCTCTCATTACAAGAAATCAAAATGAAAAAAGAAATAACTGGAAATCATTCCAGATAAATGAAAGTTAAAAAAAAGCGGTCAAATATATTCTTTATAATTATTTTACCCATAATGTTTGCTGCTGTACCTAAAATTCTTTTGATGCAGTAGCAAAACTGTGATCTTTGTTTACCACAAAAAGATACTTTTGAGATACAATTTGCAGAGAGAAGATGAAGGCAACAGGCTAAACCGTAAAAATGTCCATTTAGATTAAAAAATGGAGTAAAATCAAGTGGCACAAGCTGTTTCTGAGATCATTTATAAAACAGAAGGATGCAGCATGACGACGGGGTTTCCAAGTCCTCATACTGTGAAACCACACTCATCTTATCAATGGTGAGGTCAATAATTTCTAATTGATTGTCTCTTGTTAATGCAATCTTACTTTTATAATGTAAACATTTATTAAACATGATTACAGTTAACACAAGCCAGTATAAAATCAGATTTATGATCAACACTCTGTTCTATTGGATCATGGTGACGCATTGCAGCTTCACTTCCTTATTTAAGAAGAAGAATTTGCACTACATTCTTTAAATCAATGAGTTTGGTTCCTGCTAGAGTACATCTGGTCAATGTTATCATATGAAAACCAAACACACATTAAACACCAACACTATTACTTGGTGAAATTTGACCCCCAACACTGACTCATGAAATCTGCTGAAAATTGTTTCAGGTACTTAACAAGAAGTATTTAAACTTTTCTAAAACGTGTATCTCATAATAATACATTTCTTCAACAAGATGATGAAACTTCATTTTGCCCTTCTGCAGAGAACAAGATGTGTGAAAACTCCAGACTATACACCTGAAGGAAGATTGGGTCCTTCAGCAATTGCTGTGAGATGTTGAAGATCTTTTATACGTCTGTTGTGGAGGGAGTGATCATCTACATCTACAGTCACCTGTTGGGGGAGGAGCATCAGAGCAAGTGCTGTAAAGAGGCTGAACAAAATGATAAAGAAGGCTGATTCTGTTCTGGAGACTGATCTGGATCTTCTTCAGTTAACTGTACAAAGGAGGATGAGTTGTAAAATTAAAAATGTGTACCATACCATACCCTACCCTACCCTACCCTACCCTGCCATTTATTTGTTAAAGCAATATTACCACATCATGAAAATACAAAATAGACAGTTAAAACAGTACATAAAAGATAAATATACAATAGATGAAAAGAGCCCAAGTGTGGGAGCTAGGCCCTAAGAGCAGCGGTGGGTCTTTAAACAAGACTTAAAAACCAAAGTTGAGGTGGAAAGTCTGATCTCCAATGGGAGTTCATTCCAAAAATTTGGGGCACAGACCGAAAGAGTTTTAGGAATCTGTAGTAGATGGAGATTAACAGAGTGGAGGGACCTGCCCGGAGCATATGGAGCACTGAAATGTATGCAGGGGCCAAACCATTCAATGCCTTTAAAGGTGGGATATGGAACTCGGAATACAATAACACGGCACAAAGCCTTCAGCCATCTGGGTGCCAGGCTCGTTTACCCCACGTGCGTGCACGCTCCGAGGCTCAGGACGAATATTCCTCACCAAACCCACTCTGATCCCCGATCCGAATAAAATATCATGAGTTCAGCTCACTAATCATGATCTCCAGACCCGCTGATCACACACTGACTCTGATAAAAGCAGCTCCTACCTGTTTGTAGCTGAATCATCGATTCAGTCCGTGGCAAAGAGTTCATAGTTGTCCCATGGCTCATCTAGAGCAAACCAAAACTTCCTGCAGTCCCTCTTAAGATCCTCTGTCCTCCTCACACACCATCCTGCACGCCCCACTTATCCAATAAAATTTAAAAAAGCAATAAAATCCTCAGTGGTGTGTCTTCCAGTCCAAAAAGTGGCCCGAAGCACTCATCCACTTCACCAACATGTAGCTCTGTATTAGCTTAGCAGCTAATGAAAAACGTTTCCACACAGATCCTGCTCGTCACATGGGAAACCCCAGAGGAATCATCTACTGCAAGCAAATAAGGTATATAATCACCACATATCCCCAGTGCTTCCAGCTGGTTGACCTGCAGACTCCACAGTACAAATCTCGCTGTGCTGGATTATTTACGGTATTAGGCAACCCAAAATGGTGGCTGCTGCTCTGCCAGCTATTGGCTGGTAGATGTAAACAAAATGCCAACATCGTGCCCGCCAAAATTAATATTTTATAATATTTTACTTCAAATATAATTTTTCAAGGAAATGCTGTATTTTCATTCTACAACCCTCTAAACACCATGTGGAGGCATTATTTTGTTAAAAATATATCTTTTAATGAAAATGTTGCATATACCACCTTTAAAACAAACAACAGAATTTTGAAACGTATGCGATAATGCACAGGAAGCCAGTGGAGTCTTGCTAAAACCGGATCTTTAGCAAGATCCTTCCTGCCCACAGCAAGAACCATCTCACTTAAGAAAACTTTAAAAACAAGTAACTACAACATCTGAATTTCCTTTGGGAATTCATACATTGAATTGAATTGAATTGAATTGAATTGAATTGAATTGAATTGAATTGAATTGAATTGAATTGAATTGAATTGAATTGAATTGAATTGAATTGAATTAAACCTGAGAACACTGCTAGCACAATGATAACCCATACTGTTGAGGCTACAGTACAAGATGTGCTAGCAGTAAAACTAGCTGATGTGTTTTTCTTGTCAAATTCGCTGTTAGATAACTGTGACAAGAAAAATGGATTTTTAAAAGCACAGCATAGTTTCCTTTGCCTACAAAATGTCTTTAAGGTTTATCCTCAACCTTCATCGTTTAATAAAAGAGAGGACAAAAAGAACACGGCAAGACAGAACAGAGCAGCTTATGGCTTTCACCTGTGGACAAAAGGCTCTTTGAACAGGAGCAGACAAATGAGGAAAGATTACAATCTGCATGGGTTGTCAGTGTTTAGTGGGTACATTTCCTTTTGGCCTCATCATTCTGACAATCAAAGAATAAGAAAAAAAAAACGAGAATAAATAAAGACAGTTACATGGTCATACTTTGCCTCAGGCCATTTTTTATGGTTTAAAGGGACCTTTGTTCAAGCCAATAATGAAAAAGAGAAATCAGAGATATGGAAAGCACATCTGCTGTTCTCTTAGAAGCATATATGACACAAAGCTCTTTCCTGCCAAAGCAGAGATAGAGCAGATACCTGAATGTTGAGATCTTATTTTGCCTGCCTCGGGCCCCACTGCACCACCTCTTCCATGCTAAATCCTTCTTTAAAAGCAGCTAAATCAATCTGATACACCCAGTTTAACCCCCTGAAGGATATGTTAGAATAAGAATTAACTGGTGATATATTACTCTAACAATCCATTTAGACGTAAAGCCTGATGACAAACTCGGAGAATGGAAAAAAAAAATAGAGAAAGAAGCTCAGGCTATTAAAAAAAAGTAAAATGATGGTTAACATGTTTTATTTGGAAACATATCATACCATAAATATTTCCACCAACATATGTTATCTTTTAGATTATATAATTCAAACTGATTTGGACAAAATTATGTTCAATTTGTTCCTGAATCATTTTCTATACATTATCCTTTATAAAATGTATCTCTTATGACATGATATTTATGAGCTGCTTCTTCTCCATAGTGTTCCTCTGTGTTCCCCTCTGATTTATCTATTCTGCGCTGGTTATCATGATTTCTGTCAAAAATTGACCTATTTTTAGCTTCTGGGACAATTCTGACACTTTCAGTATGACACATCTAGTTGAATTTCTCTGATCAATTCCAGTAATAGATTTACATTTAATTTATATTACAACCACCTTTGGTGCAAATCAGGGCCTAAAAAAAATGAGAATCAAGATAAAAAAAAACTGTAGTGATATTTAGTTCTTACTTTAAGTGTTCTCCTCATGTTTTGTTCTCACTAACTGCTTGATGAGGCTTAAAATTTCTTGATTAGGTTTAGAAAAGCAGGGATTAAAAAATATGATTTAAAAACACTGATTATAGAGAATAGAAATGCAGACGAACATACACAGATTTGTTATGTTATTTGTTATGTTTGTTGTGCTCTCCAATCTCGTTGTACGTTGTATAATGATAATAAAGGGCATTCTATTCTATTAAGATAATGTAAAATCATCTAAAGAAAATGAACTTTGCTTTCTGGAGACAATGTTCTGGTGCAGAAATGAATGATTCTTGTGTTACGAGCAGTTTCATCATTTAGTTATCACCGTCTTGATGATTTATATAAAAATAATATGTTATGCAGTAATGGATATTCCTTGATTTGATATTTTCAGCTTGACTCAGTTGTCAGCATAACTGTTCTAATATTTGAGATTTTAAGATTTTTATTTTTGTGATCATGCCAAAAAAATCTTCTTTAATAAAAATAATGATATGGACCTATATCTCCAGATAAACACGCATCTGCAGAAATCATGAAAACATTTCCAAAGAATATTCTCAGTGTAAATGGAATACCTTTTATAGAAATCACATTAATTTGTTTCAAAATTGTAGTTTTAAATGGATCTTGACTTTGAACTTTGAGAAATAAACCAGAGAATAAAAACAAAAATTATAGTGAAACCTGAAAAAGTCACTATATTTGG
The DNA here is from genome assembly GCA_006937955.1 of Pachypanchax playfairii. NCBI lineage: Eukaryota > Metazoa > Chordata > Actinopteri > Cyprinodontiformes > Aplocheilidae > Pachypanchax > Pachypanchax playfairii. Next base: position 747,661 of record SSNP01000103.1, read on the forward strand.
TCTTGAAGTCTCTTATAAATTATTGTTTATAATTCACATTTACATGAATTTGTAAAAAACCAAAATCTAGTTCTTGAATTTTTTAGCTTCAAAACTGTCGTCATCATCTTGGAATAACATTAATTGCTAGAAATTATATATGCTGAATTAAAACAATACATTAGCTGTAATGACTTGGGGATTAATTCTTTCTGCTTCGGCAACATGAGTTACGTACCTGTTGTTTCTTCCCATTGTAACTCCGCTCTGCAGAAGCTGCTCAGCGGCCTCACAGGAGCGGGTCGCCACTTTGACTGACAGGCTGATTTGCTGCGCTCTCCTTTTGCTGTTCCTCTCCACCAAGCTGAGAAAATTAGATCTACAGTCACTGTGCTAATGTCATTTAATGCCACTTCATTTATTCTGCAGTGACTGTTTTTTATTATTTATTTATTTAGTGTGCATGTGTTTGTGTGCCAGCATATGTTGGTGAGTTAACTGTGTATTGTCATCCTGTGCAATATATATGAAGTGATCTGGGTAAAAGGCAAATACATCCATGTTACTTTATTTAGCAGGTAAAAAAAAAAGAAGTATGGCTGCTTTCAAGTGCTGCTTATTCAGGGTAAAGGCAGGCAAACTGAGTCTAGTTTGGAGGTGAGAAAAATCAGTTTTGTTGTTGTAAAAATCACTTTTTTATGCAAAATATATCGTGCTGGAAGATTTTAAAGGGTGGATATTCCCAGCAGGAACCTTTTGCCTCTGGCTCATAACCTGGCAAGGCTTTTTGCTTCATTGCTTCTGCATTTCTGTGCACCATGACCAGGGCTGACCAGATATTCGTGCAAATGTGTGTGAACCAATATTTTAATGGTCATTGGGTTTGCCCATTACAGTAGACTGTTACTGATCTAGTTTAAGTCAGGCAGATTCATCATGTATAGAGACAGACACTACAGAGCAGGGCAGAGCTGGAGGAACACTTTACTCTGCGCAGCAACTCAGAGCTCTGACCCAGATCCCAAACGAAGAAGGTTTTTCATCTTTTTACTCTCTTTTTAGAACAAAGGCTCATCTAGCCCTCAGATATGTGCCTCAGCTCCACTCAAATGTGCATTTCCACCATTTTCTACTGCTTCTCTCTTTTGGATTTTCTAAGATAAAATTCTGATGAGGGGCTGCCAACCAACTCAACGTGCTCCCTAATTAGGAAAAGCCATAAAAGAAAAAAAAATATATATAGTGGCATACATGGTAAGTATGCATGTCTTTAAGACAGCTGTGCTTTAAATGAACTTCTCCTTTAATCAAGCCGTCTTTTTTAACAAGCTTGCACACTGGCTCTGTTTTAAACATCTCTAACTGCAACACAGATCACATCAGTCTCGTCAAATGATCTGCATTTCACTCGTCTTTCATTTCTCCAAGATTCTTTTAATATTATAGGAAATTTAATTAACTTAATATCAATTAATACATTAATTAATGTATTTTAATTAGACTAACTGAAGTATGCTTTCAATCAGTTATTCCATAATTAATAGACTCTAATTAGTTCAGCTGATAACAATATTAAATACCCCCATGATCTCTTTTAAGTTGCATGGGCATCTGAGACTCATTAGCAAGTTGCTGTGACCAGTAGCAGGTCTGATGATTCTCCAAGCACCCAGTAGTACTTTCATAGCTTTAACTTCAACATCTGCTGATAATGGACCACATTTTGCAGAAAGTTGGCAGTAAATTGATGGTTAATTACATATTATTTGACCTATAAAGCAAAAAAAAAAAATGTCTCTTGATGCAAATTTCCACGTCTTTAATTAAAAAAGACTGCTTTTACTTTCGTATTATTACAATCTGTGAAAAATGTGAAAAATGTCTTGTACTAATACTAATACTTCATACTACAACAGGCTGCATGCTGTGGTAAAAGTATTTTATATTAGCTGCACCTGTCTTACAGTTCTCTGTCAAACAGTCTTTTTTGTTTCTTTGTTTCTGCAGGAATCCACGAGAATCGTTTCCGTTGGATAAAAAGCGAAATCTTTGAAAAACATCTGTTCTGCCGAGAGGACTGAAGCCAGAACCAGTTTCTACAGCAACAAAATGTTATGCAGTTCCAAATGCACATACAAGAGACACCAAATGTGCAGGTGATCCTTCCTGTTGATTGTTTTAGGTTCTGCAAGGATCTTGAGGGTGTTTCTTTTCAACTATCTTCTCACTCTCTGACTGCCACTGTTACAGAACTGCTGGGATCGCAGCTGTGGGTGATATGACAGCTAATTAGCTGAATTATCAGTGACCCCGTTAACAAGCCCATCATTTAAACCTGCGCTTCTCCTTTGAGAGTCCAAAAGTCCTTCTTGGAACCCAGATTGTGTGGTGAGAAAATGCGGGAGAGTAAATGAGAATAGACAGAATTATAGAGACAAAGAAAGAAAGAAGTGAGGAGAATGTGTGCAGGATGATGGGAAAGAAAAGAAATGTGTCACAGTGAAAAAAATGATTGCCATAAACTGTCAATTGAGAGGTTGAACAGCTCACAAAAAGAAACTGAGAGGAGGCGTGACAAAGCAAAGAAAAATAGAGCAGTCTGTCATTGATGACTTAATCTGCAAGAGCATTTTCCAGGAAAAAGAGCATTAGAGGAACCAATAAAGGCGATGAATCAGCCAAAGTAATGATTTGAGTGTAAATGAGGATGGACAGCCATGCTCCTCCTGTGCTATTCTCACCTCAGAGTCTCAGAAAGCCTACAGCATACAGATGGCACCACTAATTACACACTGCAAACAGAGAGGGTCAGCTCCTGCTTCCTCACATCACAAAATCTAAATCACAGTAATGAATTTTTGTTTGTGTGTATTGACAACAGGGAAAGCAAATTTCTTCAACTGCCTTTCTGGCATGTATCTCTTTAGCTGCTAAAATTGTCTCTTTCACATCAGAGAAATGTTAAAGGAAGCAACTTGTACGAACTGCTGCAGTGGTTAGACGCCTCATTAGTGTCAGATCGGACAGGGAAACAGCATGTGCACACAGAGGCACAAAGGCATTTGGGGTGTACGGTCATGACACTGCATGTGTCTTTTGCACACATGTAGGAACCAAGAATCACTGAAAAACAGAAATCAAAGTCTGCTCACAAGGACTTCAAGGTGAAATCAAAAAGCAATTTAATACCACCACTATAACTACTATTAACAACACTACTACTAAAACTAAAAAGAATAATAATCCCTCAAAAAAGTAAATAATATATTTTCTGCACACTAATACCTGTGGTAGAAACATGAAATGCAGTTTTAATATAAAAGGACTTATTCAGTCTATTTTATTAGAAATACAACAGAAAGGTAAAAGACATGTCTGTCTGTTCCCCTTCACACTGGATGAGCAGCTCTCCATTATGTAGAAAATAAGCCAGAACATTGAAGGTCTTTGCAGGGTTTTGGAAAGGTCTTCAGATGACCATTAAGAACATTGTAGGTTCTCCATTAGGTGGGAGAGAATGTGAAAAGTCCACATCTTCCATGGTAGTTTGTCGTCTTTAGATGATTGACAAAGACCTTTATTAAAAGAGGCAAGTCCATGGCAATTCACAGAAGAGTGAAATTATCTGGTAACTGTAAATGTGTAACTCTTTTTGTTTTCTCCTTTTGACGATTTGATGAAATTAATGTCAGAATGGCTCCGTTTTCAAAAATGAAATGTCAAAAAAGTACACGATTATGTGCATTGTGAAAGTTTGTATAATAGATTAAAGATACTGGAATTTAAATTTGGGGCAGTATGACTGAGAATCTGCACAGAATATGTTTCAATAAAAACTGGGCCTCAGTGTAATGACAAAAGCAACAATACAAAACAGAATAATAAAGCAAAGATGATCTTAAAAACAACAATCTGCAGAAACTTCAGAACAGAATTAGGACTAAAACAATGGCAAAACAGAAAAGTTCTGGGGGACTGGCTGTATCAAACACAAATTATTCATGTACCACTAACCCATTTAGTTACATAACACCAGTGATTATGTATGCATAAGTGCACTTGTCAGCCCTGAGAGAAGTCGGGAATATTTACTCTAAGAGGACTGTTGCTTGGATGGAATAAAACCTCCACCTTATTTTCTTTTTGGCTATTATAGCCATATATATATATATATATATATTTATATATATATATATATATATATATATACAGTATATACTGTCACAATAGCAAGATGTACTTGTGGATTTATCTCACTGCGCAGTTACTATGTGCTTTTAAACATAAACCTGAACTAATCAGTTAATCTTCGGTACAAATTGTGAAGTTGCTACAGCATGTCAAATGTTACTGAAAACTTACTCATACTGCCATAACAATGATAAATACGGTCATACAGAAGTCATACTGATGCAATGAATATTTAGAGATCTGATGATCAGCAACACTATTAACAAGTGCTAACTGCATAAGTCCATCCCTACGTCATTCATGTATTCACTTTTTTCCTGTTTAAAATGGCTTTGACAGATTTGAGGAGCATCGGAATTCATAGGCAGAAGGATTTGTGTATTGCTCATGTAACAATGAAATGTGATATTTTACTTTTAAAAGATAAAGTCTAAAGGGAAGAATTTCTATTGTAAGCAAATTGTCCCCAAGACTGATCCTTGAGGAACTCCCCAAATGGCTGGATAACTACTGAAAATGAGAAAGTAATATAAACAAAATCAACAACAACCAAATTTTAACCAAACTATTTCATTGGGATTCTTTGATGTTTACAGTTAATACATTGCTTTTGATAAAAAAAGAAGAAGAAACGTGTTTCTGAATGTCTAAAACAGTCTCAAATCTACATAATACAAAGATGTTTATTCTGGCCAAACAGAAGTACTACCAAGTGTAAATCAAGATAAATATATACTAAGGAAGCAATAAACTACATCTAGTATTAGTTGCTGGATAACACTAATATATCTAGGAAATACCTACTTTTTATCAGAACCTGGTCCTGGAACTGAACTCAGAAATGCAGCAGGCAGAGAGTTGACTGAGCTTGTTTATTTAAATAGACCATTTCTTACAAATTTCAGGACTTTGTGGTTATTTCTTAAGTATTAACCAGTAATATGAAACATTTTATATCTAAAAAATGTCAGGAAACACTGATTAACAGACCTTTAAATCTGTCTGCGTTAAAATTCGGGTGGTTCCGTCTCCTTCCGTCAGGCTGCTTCGTCAGGCTTCGGCAGCAGCTCATTCATATTTGTTATTCGAATTTGCTGGACTCAGATTGGCTAACAAACTAGCCTATGAGAGCAAGGTATACTGTTTCCTGCCCCGCTGCGCATGGCAACGTTAGACGTCGTGTCTTCCTGTTTGCTACGTCTTATGCTACAGCTTTTAGCCAGCAGCATGCTAGGCGTGGTTTCAACTGCGGGAGCTGCCAAATACTAACAAACAAAGGAGTTGTGATGAAACAGATACAGGCCGTTCGAACTCGGGAGAACTCGGGTGTTATCGCCACCTGCGTAGTTTGAGAGATAAAAACTGGAAGAGAAGTTGTTGACCTGTTTTCACACCCACTATGAAGGTAAGAACACCTGTGGAGCTAAAATATTCAACAGAAACCTCAGAAAAACTGTTTTTAATGTAAGGGCCTTTTTAAGAATAATAGGTGGACACAGAGGTGAGTTCTTCTGTGCGCAGAACACAAAAGTTAGTCCAGTCAAGTGAAGAAGCCTTCATCTTTTAAACAGTTCAATCTGCAAATCCATGATCTCATCCAGCAATCTGTAACAAGGTTCAAATCCATGATTGAGCTGGTAAATATAAAAAGAGAACTTACAGTATTAAGTGAGGGACAGGCAGGATGTGATTCAGGATAGAATCAGTCCAAAATCCAAATCCTGGTGATGGTACAGGCAAGGGTCAGACAGAAGGCGAGGTCAAGAACAGGAAACAGTCAGTTTACTATATGAAGCAGATTATGATGAGAAAAATGCTGGAAGTTTGACAGGACAAGACTATACCACTATCTGGCACTGACACTGAGTGCAGTGCCAAATCAGACCAGAAGGACAGGTGCATATGATCAGCTTAACTACAGGAAGTGACACTAAACTATAGCTAAAAACAACAACATGGATGATTCATGATTCAAGACCATTTTTCCAGCTGCCTCTTCAGTGCAGTGTGTATCATATTCATCAGATTGTAGGAGAAAAGCTCAGCTCTGACCTCAAGTTTCAGATATATTAGTCTAGTTAAGCAGCAGCACCTGTTCAACAAATGTTTTCATATTAATGTCTCAATATGTAGATGTTGAGGAAGAGTCTCTGAAAAAAAAAAGCTCCAGAATGATAATCTCAGTGAACCATGGTCACACTTAAACTCCAATAGTATTTGATTGGAATACATTCTGATTGGACATGCCAAGGTAAAGCCACAGTGCCCAGTGTGCACGTGGGGGCAGCACGCTGGATGGACAGGATGGTTTGCTCAGCAGCATGTTTGTGCTCTGTGCACTGCTCTGCTGGGCACAGTGTGGAGCTGCTCTGCTGTCTCGCACCTCATGCACACCACTTCCTGTGTCCTTTAAAGAGTTTGCAATAAAGATCACCATAGAAACCAGCGCTGCCCTAAAGCAAGTGAACATCAAATGAAAAGATCAAAACACAAAAACTACCAGACTACTGACTGTTGATGTAGATGCAAATAGGTTATTTTTAAAATACAGACAAGACCATCAAGTGGAAACGTGAAAGAAATGTGAAACAAAAAAAAAGACCCCCCCCCCCACCCTGCCACAGCATATTTTCAATCCTGTTTTTCTCAATGGATTTTCTAATGAATAAATGGACAGATTATTACAATATCAGAATAATAGTTGTAAAAGAAATCCTTTCTGTCATCATGAATTATCTGTTCAATACTTGATACAAATGTGTTCTATATTTGTTTAAATTAGTTTTCAGCTGAAGCACAGCAGCTGTCATAGAACAGAGATTAGATCAAGTTTTTTTCTGAACATTCAACTGTAATATATGTGACAAAAAAATTAAAGGTCAAACATGACAGTTCAGTTATACTACGTAGAGTAAATGAATGAATATTTTAAAATTTACAGCCTGACCCAGTTTGCAGGTAAAAATGACAGAGGAATTTTAGTAGAATTATTGTTCAAAAATAAAACAACTCTGTACTTGTTTTAGTCTTTAACGCCACCTAATTAGAAATTCTGTGAAAACAATTGTAAGTTTTTACTATATTATTGCTGTAAAATCACCATAACACACAATAATATAATATTAGAGCATCCAGTTAATTGATTATAGAAACATGTGAGCAAAAACTTAATATCAAACCAAATATATTATCTATAATTAAACTTTTCCCAAGTGTACAGTTTGTTTTCTTCCTCATTCTGTGAATCTAACATCTTACTGCGAGACGAAACCCTTATGACTTTTCAGTGCCAAGCTGTATCAAAGGCGTAATAACAGGGATTTGTCTATATGGAGTTCACAGCACAAAAGCTGAAGTGATGGATCAGAACAAAGCAAGCAGCCATCCCTCCCCTCTCAGGGCTACAGATAGAGATGTGCGAAGCCTCCAACTGACCTCGAGTATTTTGGATCAGATGACATGAAGTGGCAGTAGATTATCCCCTCCTGTCATTCTGTGTAATGCTTAGACACACAGTACGTGTGTGAACGCCTTATATACTGCAGACTGAGACCACGTGGCTGCACCTGATGAAACCATTTGTAATCTATAACTGTTTACATGCTGCTGATGCAGAATTTCAGCTGAAGAGCAAATTTATGACCACATCAAAAGATTTACAGCTCCTCAAACAAACAAAAAAATAATTATTAAAACCCATAATTTATTTACAAAGTGAATTAGAGGTTTACATTAATCAGTAAAGAATATTTCCTGTTGTAACAGAGCAGCAACAGAATGAAAGTAAACATGCAGCTGGAATCCTTCAGCTACTCTTGGTTTATTACTGTCTGTGGAATATGCTTACCATATCCATATAATTTACTACTTGCATCTTCTTAATTCACTTCTATGCTCAGCTGCAGCTGATAGTTATTATCAGTCTCTATAAACACATCATCTGAAGATATGTGTCACTATAGCAGGGATTTTAACTAAAAAAAACAAAATCTGCAAAAGACTGGAAGTATTTTATTTAGGCATGATGCTATGAAGTTGTACTTGTTTTACAGCATTACAGAGATAAAAAAATATGTTCACAGATAAATCATGCAGAGTAAAATAATGTGATATTTTTGCAAAACACTAAATTACAATCTGTTACTATCTATTTTTTCTTGATTTGCTCTTGAGCCACAACTTTTAGTTGCAGATTCAAATCTATTAAGATTAATAATATTTTAACTCCATGTATTAAATATCACTGAATATTCAAACAAGGAAATTGCATCATATGATATTTTCCCATGAGCGTCTAACATCAGAGAAGTCAGGATATCTCCTCGTAGTTCTGACAGCTGCTAACCCTCATTACAACTGGTTTTACAACTTGTTGTGTTTCACTCAAATATGTGATCAGAATGTGATTCAGGTGATTAAAAAAATAAAGCTGCAAATCAACGTAAGCTCTAGTCAAATCTAAACTTTTGATGCTGTCACTTAAACATGTTGTATTCTACATGCAGAAGTAATAAAAGATGTTGCTGTACATTTTTAATCTTCACAGTGAAGGTTTACAACAAAAAAAGAGTTCCAGAAGTCTCTATTAGCAGTTGAGTGTGATTATGTTTTATTTTCTGTTATTTTGTTTTTCACAGTATCTGTTCAGATTGTTCAGAATCTTTCAGATGGTGATAAGGTGAAGTTCAAGCAGTAGAAATATTTTGTAAGCCTGATAAGCACCACTAAACTTTTATTAAGAACCTTGGGAATCTTTCCGTATGCGCAATGAAAATTGTTTACAAATGTGTGACAAGCTTTGATTATTACTCTTTAAAAAGACATGTTCAGACTTCTTTTCTCTTGTAAATAAACAACCAGTGCAAAAGTTTCCAAAGTGTTGTCAAGTAACAGATGAATATTATTGTTTATTCTCATGAATGTATAAATGACAGGTATTTCATATAAAAAAATCTGAGAATGTTTTAGGGCTGTGGTGGATCACTTTGTCTGTATGGTTGGGCCCGGTCCTTTCTACATGGAGTTTACATGTTAATTGTGTGGGTTTCCTATAGCAGCACCATTTCCAACCACATACCAGAAACATACACGTTTGATTATTTGGATAACTGAAATTAGGCCTAGGTGTGTGTGTGTGTTCTTGTTTTACTACCCTACTTAGGACCAATGTTGAGATATTTACTATCCTTCTGAGGACCAATGGGCCTTGTGGGGACATCATACAGTGGACTCCCCTTTTTAGGGTTAGGGTTCAGCTTTAGTGGTATGTTGTGAATAGAGTTTTAGTTAGGCTTAGGTATAGATCAGTAATGGTTAAGGTTAGAAAAAGGGTTTGGGTTAGGCTTAAATCCAGTTACTAAAATCCTCATAAAAAAAAAAAAAAAAAAAAAAAAAAAATGATACACTTGATGTATCAGCGTCGGAATTAAACTGGACTCCAAACAGTCCGCCTCCTTATATTTTTTTTTCCTTCTCTTTGAATTCTTGCTTGTATGTTCTCTCAATGTAAGTCGCTTTGGATAAAAGCGTCTGCTAAATGACAGTAGTAGTAGTAGTAGTAGTAGTAGTAGTAGTAGTAGTAGTAGTCATATGGATAGCAAAACAAACCTGTGCGTGTGTGTAGGTGTGTGTGTGAATGGTTGTTTGTCTCTATGTGACTCTGTGATGAACTGGGAACCAGTCCTGGTTTTAACTCCTCCTCTCCCCCCATGACAGCTGGCCATAAACACCAACTCTCTGCAACCCTGAGAAACATTCACATAAGTGTAGAAAATATATGGATGAACTAATGAAGATTTTTTAGGTCACACTGATGTCAGAAAAATGTATATTTTAAAAGTGTGCAAACTATTCAGCAGTATTGTCACTGTTCCTTTCAATATTGGAGTGGTGCTCCTCTGAAAATTTATATAATATGAGTACATTTTTCATGTCTTGTGCAGGATTGTATGTGTCCTCCAAACATTTTATGGTGGCAACATTGTGCGAGCCCATGTAGGCACTTCATTCTTCTTCGCACCTTTTTGGACTAACCTCAGAACATAATAAGCACACCTTTGAAAAAAATCACACATGATAACACCCATTCTGCTGTGACTAGAGAGGTCACACTCGTATTCTTGTACGCACATGTTGTCATGCATGGGATATCTTGTCTGACTATCAGAAGTAGTTTCCTGCACTGCTGCACTCCTAGCAGATGGCCATTACCATATACTGATACACTGTGCAACTCATGTCAGGGACCCTGCTCATTTTAGCATCACAGTATAAAACACTTATCAGATGCCTGAAATCTTTGCCTCCATGTGCCCCCCCCCCAAAAAAAAAATGTTTAGCTCTGCTGCTTATGAGATGACTGTGTTCGAGTGAGTTTAAGAGCTTCTCTTCCAGCAAAACACTTCCCCGACTTCAAAATCTTTCCTATCACCTAGATGGGAATGAAGGTTCGGAGGCTTTTATAAAGCTTGTACTCTTTGATCTTGTAGGAGCACAAAACTCAGACACTTCTGTGTAGCTATGAGCTCAAGCAAGATTTAAAGGAGTACAAAACAAAAAGAAAAGGGAACAGCAAAACAGTATAATAGAAAATGAACATTTCTTCAGTTGAGTTTTGTGTCACAAGAGTTTGAAATATGATATCAAAAGCATTAAGGAAAATAATGCACACACAAGGAATGTAGTTACATCACATTAATATGATCAATGGTCATGTGAGGAGGAAGTTAAAAGGAATCTGGAGTGTCACTAATCATTCATACATGTTCCCTCCCGTTAAGAGGACCACTGGCAAACAAATCAAAAGAACTGAAGACTTCAGGCATGTTGCCAGGCCACAGATGGTGTCATGCACACAACACACACAAATATACAAACTGCCTGAAGGAAACACACCACAGGCAATATGTATGCCTTCAAAACTTATTCCAACACTTCTGAACTACCAACTGATAAAAACAATGCACCTAAAAGTCAACTATACATAATCTTTGGAAGTCTATTAAATAGTTTCAGAATATTTTCTGTGTCATAGAATTTTGAACGTGGAGTATTTTGTCCTCTTAAATATATAGTCTAAATTATTTATTTCACAAACTGTCAGATAACAGCCTGTTAACGCAGATAACCCTGTAACCCTAGAACCATATATACTATTTATATGTGTAAAATAAGAAGATTTACGAATCACACTATTTGTTATTTCCAAAATGTACTATTAGTGGAACATCAGCAGAAATAATGAAGTCATTTTCAGCTTGTTATATTGGTTATCTTTACTTTTCTTAGGTTAAAAAAAATCTTCATTATTATGTAATAAAATGCCAGTCCTTCTTTAGCATTCAGGGTCAGTAAAAAGTTAAATTGATAAAATATCAGAATGAACAGAAATATAAATGTTTGAACAGGCTGACTTATTTTGCTCACTTTTATACAGGGTGGGCCATTTATATGGATACACTTTAATAAAATGGGAATGGTTGGTGATATTTATATCCTGTTTGTGGCACATTACTATATGTGAGGGTGCAAACTTTTCAAGATGGGTGGTGACCATGGTGGCCATTTTGAAGTTGGCCATCTTTGATCCAATTTTTGTTTTTTAAATAGGAAGAGGGTCATGTGACACATCAAAATTATTGGTAATTTCACAAGAAAAGCAATGGTGTGTTTGGTTTTAACGTAACTTTATTCTTTCACGAGTTATTTACAAGTTTCTCTTTGTTCACAGCCATTGACATGTTGAAGAGGTTAACACGTGAGGAGAGGATCGAAATTTGTTGATATCTGGTGAACGCAGTAACCGGGTCATTACAGCAGATTTCAATGCAAGACACCCTACGAGACCACCTGTCTCCCATGCTACAATTAGCAATCTGCATGCTAAGTTCCGTGAAACTGGTTCAGTGTTGGAATTGCCAAAGTGTGGACGCATGAAAGCTGTCACTAATGAAGAAACATTAGTGGCTGTCCTAGCTTCATTCAGCAAGAGCCCACAGCGTAGCACTCGCTACATGTCACTGGAGAGTGGCATTGGTTGAACATCCCTTCGGCGGATATTAGCTACTCACAAATGTCACCCTTACAAACTCCAGCTACTGCAGCATCTCAACGAGGATGACCAAGATCGAAGCACAGAATGGCTCCTCATCAGGGAGAGCAAGGGTGTTTGGTCTCTCTGTTCGATCCCAAACACCAGGACGAGTGGCAGGCAGAGAGTAGCTGTTCCACTCAAACAGGACCGGTCTTCAGAAGTCTGCGTCCGCCTGATGTAGCAGGCTCGATCAGATCAGCAGATGAAAAATGACGACTGCAGACTCTTGTATGGACTGTGATCTTGAAGCAGTCTTGTGAGATTTTAACTAACCACTTCTTCTGTAACTCACCATCTTTCATGAAAGTGTGAAAACTTAAAAAAAGAGTTAAACCTTGAAGACGCTGTGCATTTTGGTACACAGCAGTGGTAGCTAGCTGTGCTGTCTTCTCTCTTTTGAAAGGAAAAATGTACACACGTGCGCGTTAACAAAATGAAAAACAAGATAACTGAAGTAGTTGGAACAATTGTCAAACTCAAAGGGACAACACAGGCCTGCTTTCAGCAGGACCGGAAAAAGGTGTGCGACCTGAAATTCTTACGGAAGTGGCTCCGTGCATAGAGCCCATTACTTTCTCCAGTGGACAGTTTAAATTGTCTAATTCAATTAATTTCAGCCTGAAGGTCTCAAAATCTTCATTTGGATCCCTCCTATCATAAATATTGCTCCAGTTTTCTTAACTGGTTATGTGTTATGTTTCTTTGTATTGTATTTGTAGTACAATTTTGAAAAACAGCAAAAACGGGGAGATGATCACTCATGTCATATAATCAGGAGACGTCCGACTACTTCATTCTTAATTTTACTTGAAAATATAGTGTCAGTCAGTGTAGTATTATCAGTTGTGATCCTACTTGCTTTATCAATCAAACTACGCAGGTGGCAATAAAACCCGAGTTCGAACGACCTGTATCTGTTTCGTCACAACTCCTTTGTTTGTTAGTATTCGGCAGCACAGTTGAAACCACGCCTAACATGCTGCTGGCTAAAAGCTGTAGCATAAGATGTAGCAAATAGGAAGAGAGAACGTCTGATGTTACCGTGCATAGCGGGGCAGGAAATGGTATACCTTGCTCTGATTGGCTAGTTTGTTAGCCAATCTGAATCCAGCAAATTCGAATGATGAATATGAACGAGCTGCTGCCGAAGCCTGACGGAAACAGCTATGAACGAGCCGAATTTTAATACAGACAGATTGAAAAGTCTGTTAATAAGTGTTTCCTGACGTTTTTGAGATATAAAATTTTTCATATTACTGGTTAATACTTAAGAAATAACCACAAAGTCCTGAAATTATGAAATGGCCTCTTTAATGAAGTATTTTATGGGCTAAGAATTCAACTAAGAACTGATTTAACTAAGAATGGTAAATGGATTGCAACCCTCGACCACCACCTGAGCTCTTAAAATGTTTATTAGTCATCAATCAGCTGAGCTCAGGCTGTTTAACTATCCAGGTCATTTGGACTATTACAAGGTTGTAAAGTCAACCTGCTCTTGAGTATTCAGCAGATTTTTTTGTCCCTGAAAAACTCATATTGTAAAAAAATCTACAGTTACCAATAAAAGTGATTCTAGTCTATAAAAAAAAAAAGTATCAGAACTGTCGTGGGATGCATTCAAAATGCTTTCCCCTGTAATACAGAGCCTCTCCAGGTCCAGTCCAAATACCTGAGTCTGAATATTAAATTTGATAGATATTCTGTTAAGGTTGCAGTGATGATTTAATACCTGTTTACTTGGTTAACCATTTAGATCTTTTTAAAACTTTGTTCAAAAGAGCTTCCTTAAACCTGAAGGGTTTTATGGGAAACTTGAAGCTGTCCAATAAAAGCCTTTATCTCTTTTCCTTTTCTTAATTCTTAAATAACAGAAGTCAAATCTCTACAGCTTTTATTTTACTTTTTTCCACCTACGCTTTACATTAAGCTTGAATAGGAAACATTTACTCATGTTAACTCAGTTTTAAATGGGGTAACTGCAAGTTAACAATATGATGCTTATTTTATCTAATGTTTTCTTGTTCATGTGCAGTAGTTGAGTTATTTAATGCTGAACATGAAAACAAAGCACTTTGCAAACATTTGCAAGTATTCATTCTATATATATAATATTGCACGAATACAGACACTTTATTTTAATGTTTAATATCTATGAAGCATCTGACCAAAGAACTTGTCTATATTTTCTTTTCAGGGTTTGAACTTTGTCCCATATCTCCAAAGATGGACAATCTCAATACTTTTGCATGTGGATGATATCTTCCTTTCAGAATTGGGAGTGGCCAATTTCTATTCCAATATGACTTTGTGGTACAAGAGCTAAAATAGATTTAATCAGTGAAATGAAAAAAGAGTCCTGAGCTGATACAGTCTTTTGGAGTAAATATGTGTTTCTTATTTTTACTGGTGATGAAGTTATTCACTTTTTAGAGAGAAAGTTACAAGCTTTTTGTAATAAAAAGTAAGTAGTGATTTTGACCTCTTCTTTTGTGATTTTCCATGGAGAATGCAAATGAGATGAAAAAAGAATGAACTTCTTGTTAAAAAGTCATGTTTGGATTGTTCTGTTTACCGACATCAAACTCCAGCAGTGACAACTACGGCATGTTTGCCTCCAGCGGATTTTCACAGTCAGAATTCATACATAAACCATCTGCGAGTTTAACCCTGCTAAGTCAAATTTAAACAGAATCCACATTTGAAGAACATGTTGATCTATCATGTCAAATACGGTGTAAATGACAGCTCTGAACTCTAAATCTGTGAATTATTGCTCAAATTACCAACCAATCAATTTCACCTTAAGAATATCACCTAAGGAATTATCTGCATACATTTTTTTAATAAGCTATTTTTTTAAAAACATTTAAAAAAAAGCACATAAACTGATTTTGTTTAAGATGCCAAGAGTTGTGTTTCCATCAATCCAAAAGAATGTACTGATTTTAGTTAAAAACAATCAAAATGTTTAGGGATTTTGATACAAATGCAGCTGAGGCTTACTAGTGGGAGGCAAACATGAGTGACCATCTCAAGGTCTCCTGTGTAACACAAAAACAATCACACAATGAAGAAACCCAAACCAAGAAGATAAACTGCAGACCTCACATGGGCAGTAGATGCCACTAAATTACAACAAAACCAAAGTGACTGACAAACTAAACCAAATCTCCACTAAAAGTTAGTTAAAGGTGGTATATGGAACTTGGAACAGAATAACACAGCACAAAGCCTTCAGTCATCTGGGTGCCAGGCTCGTTAGCCCCGCCCCGCACATGCGCCAATGCTGAGGTCGACCAATATTCCTCACCAAACCCACTCGGATCCTTGATCTGAGCAGGACAACAAAATATTATGAGTTCAGCTCTTTACTCTGGCTGCCTCTGAGGAGGGTGTATCTCACATAAACAAAGGATGAAATATTCCCACTAGAGCCATCAAATTGTTATTGCTTTTGATTGTTACTGCTGCCATTAACTGTTTCTCTATTTATCTTTCTATAGGCATGACGACTGGCCAAAATCCATCTGTGTTTGTCTGTGTCTCTTTCCTGTCAGCTCAGACCCCAGTCGGCTCAAGCAGAAGGTCGCCCATCCTGAGCCGGGTTCTGCTAGAGGTTTCTTCCTGTTAAAAGGGAGTCGTTCCTTTCCACTGTCGCCAATTGTGCTGCTCATGATGGGGGATTGTGCTGAACTAATAATTCAGCCCAATCGGCTGGTTCCTTAGATAGAAAATGTTTTATTATTAATTGGTTGATTTTTCTGTGAAGTGCCTTGAAATTACTTTGTCATGAACTGGCGCTTTATAAATAAATAAACTTGAAACTTGAATATGTCCTGAAATAAGTTAAAATGTTGAGTTTTAAACACACTGACTCCAGTTAAATCCTGCTTAAAACCAGCAGCGGTTGTTTCAGCAAATTCCTGAAGAGCGGAACATGTGACTTTTCTATATTTTTTTAAAGAAAAAGACATGAATTCTAGCATTAGATTGAGGATTTTTTTCCCTTCATTTTGTCTTGCAGCCATTTATTTATTTTTCTTTTTTATACATTCTGTAAAAATAGAGTTTAACGTTATAGCAAGTCCTTCAACATAACTTCAATAAGAGTATTGCTAGTTCACAAATAGAATGTGCAGTAGTTTTGAGCATTGCAACAGACTTCTTGGGATGTATTTATTTAAACTTGAACATACTCTCACAACAAAAAATCATTATTTTTCTGTTCTCAATAAAACCTCACATCAGAGTCCTAGCTGTTCATATTAGGTCTGAGTGAGCTGAACAGTTACTTCACAGAGAGAAAAAAAAGAAAGAAACCAGTTGAACTGCTGACATCACATGCACATTTATATAGCAGCAACTTTGATTCATCTATTAAAGCCAGAGTGAAGGTTGTACCATCTACATCACACTAGGTGAGTACGCAGGTGTTGCTGCACAGAGCAGCTGTTCACTATCATCAGGACGGCATTTGTCCTTTTCTGGTGTGTCGTCATCTCTGCAAACACCTGCTGCCCTGCCACAAACACATATATTGTTCTAAAATCAGCTTTAATTTAATTCTGAAGAATCATTGTGACTCATATTCTTATCCTCCACGTGTTACACCAAGTTATCAGTTTTCAAGGTTTTGACTGACCCCAACATGGATTTATCATTTGTTTATTCTCCTGAGATTTGTTTTGATCCTTAATTTTCTTTCACTAATTTGAATTAGCCTGTGTTGGATAGAAAACCTGTCCAGGGGGTTCACTGACTCTTGGTAAATGGCATGTATTTTTATAGCGCTTTACTCAGGTCCTACGACCCCCAAAGTACTTCACACTACAGTATGTCATTCACCCATTCACACTGACAGAGGCGAGGCTTCCAGATACCAGCGCCACCAAACCACCAAACAGGCAAAGTGGGTTAGGTGTCTTGCCCAAGGACACAATGGAGCAGGGATTTAAACCAGTGACCTTCCAATTACCAGACGACCTGCTCTACCGCCTGAGCCACACCCATATGAGATACAGAGATATATTCCAGCCCCCTCCCAGTCTGGTTTCCTTGCACAGAAACATATATATTAACTGCAAACATACGTCTAATGTTAGGTTACTTGGTAACTTTAAATTGTCCCTGGGTATGAGTGTGTGTGTGTTAATGGTTGTTCATTTCTATGTGGTCCTGTAAAGAACCAGTTACCTGTCCCAGGTGTATGTTACTCTTTGTCTAATGACAGACATGAGCCCCACCACGATCCTGTGCACGAACAAATGGGAATAAAGAATAGATGGTTGAATGTTTAATAGGACTCAAGAATACATTTAAAAAATCCTTTTTGCCCATTTCAAAGTGTAGTGAGATAAAAGACTTTTATCTTTTCAGTTTGCACAACAGATTACTGCTGTGAACTTGTTATGTCAAGGGAAGGACACACAACCCTGAAAAGTGTCATAACTGTAAACACACTGTTTGAATATGTGGATTAATACACAGAGTGAAAAAGCAAACCAGGAGCTTCATTCTTTTCAAACCAGCTGTCATTTGCTGTGCCATTAAAGCCGTAATAAACCCTGTTGCTTTGTAATTTGCACTTTAGTTAATTCAACACCTCTCAACAAACCATTTCAAGGCTTTTATTGCAAAGAGTGTTAAATTATCTACCAGGGTCGGCTGCTGATTGCTACATCCTCATGTTACATAAACTGATTGGGGACTGCATTTAGACTCTTTAGTATCTATGAACTGCAAAAGAAAAGCTGCATAAATGTTCAGCCTAGAGCGACCTGGTCAAACAGAGAAAAGGATGCGGGCGAATTTACAATGATTACTCACAGATTACGCAAATTATCACTTAATAAAAGCATGACTGAGCAAAGGACATATTAAAAAGTAAGGAAAACAAAATTATCTGAGAGGAGGGACACATTTGGTATCTGTGTTTAAAAAAATAAAAGCTAAGTAATAAGCCTCCTACTATGGAGTGCCCGAGGTAATCTCAGTCTCAGCATTTTGTAGTGTACTACATAAAAAATTCTGGATAAAAAAATCAACTTACTTCATCTAGGATACTTTCCTTTTTTGTTCAAATTGACACATTGCAGGAAACATCACTTAAGTCCATAAATTCAGGCCCATGATCTGTGTTCAAGGATTTTCAGGACTGTTTCCCAGCCTGTGAACTGATTTCCCACACAGAGTCATATTTGTTTGTCCATTCAAGCTTAATCCACACTGACATGGACAATTTGCAACATTATTTCTGCTGTGTTTACTCTTTGCATCCAAGTGTAAATTGAATTTTTGTTAAGCAATAAAACAGAGAGTTTTTAATAAAAGTTTGCCATGGGGGTGATTTTTAAAATATTTAATCTTAAATGTATCCCTGAAGATTTTAATGTAGAACTACCAAGAAACAATGACACAGCAGCATTCTTTGCACATTCTCACTATTGCTGGAAAGCACAATGATAAAGCTATTCTTCCTGGTTCTGTGTCCTGAATGTCCCCATTAAACTATAAGGTGTGTTGACAAAGTTCATAATTAAGATGAAATAAAAAACAGAGTAAAAAAAGCTGCAGTTTTATTGCTATAATCTTCATGAGTCATTATTGTACTTTTTTTTTCTTTTTTAGGTAATACTACATACTTTACTGAGACAAAACAAATGTAACTCATGTTTCTTATGTGTATTTCACCATAAGCACCCTCTATATTTTTTTAAGTTACTTTCAATCTGAAATTTTGAATAAAAACTAAAAACAAACTATTAACCTGCTTGTTCCCGTGTACTGCGTCGGGATACTGGAAACTATCTTCAGCTTTCACTGGGCAAGAGACAGGTCACACTAAGGACAAATCACCTGTTCTGGCAAGCATCCAACAACAACCACAATGACAAACTACTACAACATTGTCAGCAAATAAAATAAATACGTGACAATTACTTACAAAATTTTTTGAAAATCTTATTTCCTCCTCATCTATGTAAGATCAAACCGACACCTCTGCCCAGCTCTGCACATCCTTTTTAACTAATGGCACATGCTAATTGAAATAATTATAGGTTTTGAGATTGTTTTTGTTTTTTTCAGGGATTTTTTTTGCCTTCTTGCAATTTTATTTTGGAGGATTTTTGTGTTTCCTGTTTGCCTTGGTGTCATTTTTGGTTTTATTCATTCATAGTTTCTGGTTGTTGCTTTGATTGTTGTACTTTTACCCCCAGGGGTATTTTGGTCTTGACGTCTTTTCCTCAGTTAAATTTGTTGCTGTTTTCATCAGACATACTGTAGTGTAAAGCTCTTTGTGTCATCTGACTTGAAAGGCTAGACAAGTACACACAATGTACTATTTACCATTCTCTGTTTTATTGTATCTAGACACAATATTCTACTCTTTAGTTTTCACTGCCTGGTTAATCGTCACACCATTTCTCCATTCTACTGATTTCCCCCTGCTTCTCACTCTCCAGCTGTCCTCTCTCAGTAATCACCCACTCTGTATAAATACACCTTGGCTTGTTCATTACAGTTGTCAGTCATTACAGTCCCATCCTCATTGATTTTGTCTCCATTTCCTGTACATGATGCTTGTCATTATTTCTGTAAGCAGATCTGCTACCACATTCTTTACTTTTTCTTTATTAAAAGTCTTTATATGATCATAACACGTCCTGCCTGCATCTGGGTCCATTTACCAACACGCCACAACAGCTAATATTCAGACTATTTTGTTTCCTCCAGACTTGTTCACTGTTGATTGCAAATGCTGCCATCGTTTTTATTCTCAGTGACTATTGGACAGATGTTTCCACTTCAAAAGCTTAAGAACTCAGTTCACTTGATGAAGCATATAGCAATAATATTTTATGAGAATGTTTTGTGAGTCAGTACTGAATGGAATTGCATAAAACTCAAGGGAAGGTTGTAAAAACAAAGTGAAAATGCTACATAAAATTGCATTGACAAAGTTAATGTTAATTACCTTTTTTTTTTAGCTTTGTTTTAAAATCCTAAACGATGCAATGCGTAGCTTGGGGTCACAAAACATGGTCTTTTTGTCATGAATCAGGTCAGAATATGTCAGTGTCAATATGTCAGTTTTACATTTGGATTTTTGGATGTGATTTCTGCCATAGAGAAGACGATTACCTGTGTTTTTGAACTCGGTCTGTCTTCAGGCTAACCCTTTTCTGCTTTGCCCTCCAGAGGAACTTTCTTCTTCAAACAAATTCTTTTAAAATGTCATTTCACCTCCTGCCTGTTGCACTTGGGTCCAGCTTCAAAACCCAATACATTACATGTTTTTTAAAGTGCAACTCACCCCCAAATCAACTTTTTTTTGCTGATAAACTCTATAAATGAGTGTCTAATAGTCTACATGTCTGGGAATTATTTTTGGTATTTTAACACATTTTAATACAACTACTAATTTTCTACCAAAAACCGTTTGTGAAGCGCCCTCTTCAGGTTAAAACGTTACACTACACTTGAATTTAAATCAGGCATTGCTATTGGCTGAGACCTTATTTTTTCTATACATGACGTCAGGATTCTGCCGCTGTGGAGTATAAAAGAAGCTCAGTCTTGGCCACACCTCCATAGCAAGGTGGAGTTTGAATAGCAAGTGTATACAACTGTTATCAGAGTTCATTCTGGTTCAATGTCTGCGATTTTATGAATAAAATGTTTTTTGCACATTATACTGAATGATTGGCTCTTCACGCTGGGATACCTTGAGCTATACCTTGGGCACCTCTCTACAACACACATTTTCTTTTACGAGGTACAGCGGCCACAGACAGAGTCACACAATATTACTTGAGCTAATCTAAATGTAGCTTTAGCTCTGACTAACAACAATGTACCACTAAGAGAAGAGACTCATTCTATGCCAACAAGCCACTGCAGGGCGAACAATCAGATCGAAACGATATAAGTCAGGGCCGCTTGAGTTGTCCACAGAAGCAGCTTCCTCCATTTTCAAATGTTCCTTTGTGTCCACCTGTGTCAGTGCCACATGTCAATCACAGCCCAGCCTGCCACCGCTTTGCATGTACTCCAGGCAACGCCTCCTTTTGAGGTATTTCATTATAACAGGGAGTGTAGGATGGGATGGAATCTAGAGGGGAGGGGTTGCATGTTAGGTTTTACAACTTAATTTTAAATTTTTAATTCTATTTTTTCAAAGCATTTTCTGAGCTCTCAGATTAACCATAAAAGGTGTTTTCTGAAGAGATGGAGAGAGACAAGATATAAAACACAAATCTCCTGTAAAACAGCATATACACTTGGTCACATAGCTAATCAATAAGTTCATTAAATATTTTTACCATAATCATCTTAAGTTCTTTTGCTCAAAAAAATATAAGGATTTTTTCTTTACCTTGACATGTTTTGACTGTCATCTGCAGTCTTCCTCAAATGGCATAGCTGTCATACACTTTAGATTTCATCTTTGTGCTTTCTTGTCTGTGTTACTTTTGTTACAAACAAACTCGTGAAGTTGCACTTGAATCAGTACGTACAGTGAAGAGGTGAGGATTGGAGGATGTGAAGAGATAAAATAGCCCAGTGCATCCCTGAAGATCCAGCAAGACCTGAATGTTAAGATCCGACAAAGCTTTAATTATTGATTATCAAAGAAAGTTAGCTTGCAAAGCCTAAATGAGCAAACATTGCAAAGCAAAGGATCTGCGCAGAACCCCAAAATTCAAAAAAGGTAAAACCATTTCTACAAAGCATCAGGTCTTATGGGGCTTGGGAAAGTAAAACTTTAAAGTAAAACCCAACATAATCCAGAGAGAAAGGTTGTAAAAGATACTGAGGCTGGAGAATACAACGCTAGCAGCACTCATGTCAGGTTTCTGAGGATGAGCACATTCCTTTGGAAAGGCTTACAGCATGTTGCTACAGTAGAGAGGAAGGTCATGTGATTAAGAAGCTGGATTTTTGAGGAGATCAAAATACAGTGAGAAATGTATCACATGGGATTTTGAGCACATTAAACAGTTTTTTTCCTTGTGGCCTGCTTCTCTATGACCAACTGATTATGGTAATGTGACTGACAGTTGTTAAAGCTTAATTTCATATGTGTAACTGGAGGCTAACATGCTCGCACTGCTGATGGGAACTTTATTACATACTACATACTATTTCCTAAAAGTCACATCCACTCACTTCTGCACACACACACACACATGCATACGCACATGTACAAAGGCTTCATTCTCAAACACACATGCACATGTAAATGGATTTAAGTGCACAGGGGTACTCATTTGCAATTTAAGACATTTTGAGAGAATGTTTGAATCACAAACAATCAGCCTACACAAATTAAGTTGTCATGCATGGTGTAGTGCAGCTTGATGCGTGCATTATTACATTAAACAGCTGTAAGTGTATTTCCTTCACTGATATTTCCCTCTAAAACATTGATTGCTTTAGCATTTTCTTCCAATTGAAATGAAATACTAACAGCATGACAAGTGATAGTGCTGCCGCATAAGTTCAGTCTAATACAGTGGGGAAAAAAAAGCATGACTCAAAAGATTAATTTGGCACAGTATTGTCTTTAAAATGAGCTAAATGTGCAAACTGGAAAAGCCATAATGCTCTGTAGTCCCAGTCCATCTGTTTTAGACCTCTGAGGAGCAAACACTTGAGCTCTGTCTCTCTTGGTGCTGAGTGTCTTCACAACGCTGCGTTCATGCTGAATCTGACCTCAGAACGACCACATCAGAGTAGAAGACACTTACAGCACAAGTCCACTTATAAGTCTAATGACTACAGGTGCAGAAAAACACTGGCAGGGAGTTCTGGAGGTAGAAGAAAAGAAGTCAGTTGAAAAATGCTAATATGACCTTTATTTTTTTACTGACTTATCTTCATGCCATTTGCACAATATCATTTATATTTCAAGAAGCAGAGCGACTGATAATTATGGCATATGCCTCTGTGCAGGCTGCTTAACTGTACTGCAAACTTACATCTCTGAAAAAGCAAATGAACCAAGACAAACAATATAGTTATTCCTTTTTAATGCATTTTTTAAGTAAAGAAGTTTTCATGCTTGATGTCAGAGCAATAGTTCCAAGGTGATGCTCTGTGGAAAGGTTGTGAACAATTAGTTCCATACAGGTTTAAAATAGATCTTTGAACAACCTCCGTTTGTAGAAAAAGGGATTAGTTCTGACCAGAACAATATGAATTAGGCAAATAAAGAAGTGGATTGCTGCAGTCTTTATATGACTCCAATCTAAATAAAAAACATAGTAGGTCACAAATGCTTTGTTATAAACAGGGTTGCACACAAATGGTCCGCAGGTGCGCATGCGCTGTGAAAATATAAAAGGCGCACCAGATGAAAAGTTGCAACGCGGGTTTGCGTACTTAACATTGGTTTGGCTGCGCTGCGTGCATTTTTACATTAATCAGAGGCAGGGTTCATTATCAAATCAATGAAGGAGGGGGTTCGGGGGACTTAGAAAACCAGTCAGTATCTGGTCTGACCACAATTTGCCTCATGCAGACCCCCTCAATAAAACAAAACTGAACACTTCTGAGTGGCCTTTCATTATGGCCAGTCTAAGACACACCTGTGCAATAATCATGCTGTCTAATCAGCATCTTGATTTGACACACCTGTGAGGTGGGATGGATTATCTCTGCTCACTATTACAGATTTAGACAGATTTTTGAACAATATTTGAGATAGATGGTCATTTTGTGTATGTGGAAGGTGTTTCAGATCTTTGAGTTCATCTCATAAAAAATGTGAGCAAAAACAAAAGTGTTGTGTTTATATTTTTATTCAGTGTAAATATTCATAGCCTTTCCATAGAATCACATTTTGGAATATGTTTATTTAAGCTAATTATCCACTTAAGCAAGTCTGGGCTTTAGCTCTTTATATGGGGTTAATGGCGCAGCAAATGACAGCAGGTCAGAAAAGAATAAAACTCTCGGTTTACTTTTTCACTGTGTGTTATTTCACATAAATAACGTGTGTGTTTACAGTTATGACACTTGGTAGTGTGTCTTTCTCTTGTTACAACAAGTTTATGGCAGTAATATCAGGTGCTGACTGAAAATTAGAAATATTTCTTTATCTTACTGCACTGTAAAATGAGCAATTCATATTTACTGAAATTAAAAGAATTGTTGAATCAGATCCACTAAAAGGACTCAAGCTGAAGGAAATGTTTAAAAGCCACTCTACATTGGATATGAAAGTATTCCCATCATTTCAACTGAACATGTGATTGAAGAATCATTTCAGTCCCCTGCAAACAAACTGCTCTGTTCTTTTATTGGCCTTCTTCAGCCTAGGATACACCTTTGCTGTTGTGTGAAGAGCTTGGGGTCATGGTGCTTCTCAAACTTCTCCAGCACATTAAGGTGGCAAAGGATTTTTTTTTTAATTGGGACATAGTTTTTTAGGCTTTGTTTGTTTCTTAGTTTTTTTGTTTGCTTTTTTCAAAATTCATTAATTTCTTATCGTTTGCTTTCTTGCCTTAATTAATCAGTCAAGGTTGATAGCTTCATAAATAAAGCAGATGGAAGAATGGGCCTATTCATTAAGCAGCTGAAGATTTTTTTTTGTCTTTTATCTTTTCCTTTTTCAGATTTATTTTCTTTTTCTTGACAGCATGGTGGTGCAGTTGGTTGAGCTGTTGCCTTGCAGTGAGAAGGTCCTGGGTTCAAATCTGGGCTGAGATCTTTCTACATGGAGTCTGCATGTTCTCCCTGTGTATGTGTGGCTTTTCTCCCAGCACTCCGGTTTCTTCCCACAGTCCAAAAACATGTAAGATGTTATTTGGTTACTATGCATTGTCCCTAGGTGTGAGTGGTTGTTTGTCTATGTGTGGCCCTGTGATGGACTGGCAACCTGTCCAGGGTGTCCCCCGCCTCTCACCCCATGACCGCTGGAGATTGCTAGGCACCAGTTCCCTGCATACATGTCAACTCTCCTGGTTTTCCCAGGAGACTCCCAAATTTCAGTGCCTCTCTCGAAAATGTCCTGTAGCCACCTTCTCCCGAATTTTGTCCCGATTTCCGACACCTTCCTCCATGCGTTGGTTCTGGCTGGCTATTGGCCACTTATAGCGATAACACCTGAAAGACCATCTTACAAGCACAGAATACATGTTGCGAACCCCCGCCCCTACCCCGCTCCTACACGACCATGGTCTCCCTAATTCTCCCTAAATGTCTCCCTAATCATGAGCTCTGCAGGTTGACATGTATGGTTCCCTGCGATCCTGAAGAGGAAGAAGCTTCGATGGATGGATCTTCTATTTCTTGTTTTTCATCTCTTGTTGGTTTTTCCCTTTTCCTCAACCTGCACCATACACACCCATGACCTTTCTTTCTCTTTTCAGGGATTTCTTGCATTTCAGCCTCAAGCATTTGTTCTTCAGTTTTTCCAGTTCTTGAATCTCGTCTTCCAGATTGAAAAATGAGAAAACATTATGCCTCACCCACCTCCTGAAGAATTTTTTGATTCTCCTTAGATTTTTTTTTGTCTATCATCCTCTGTTTGTTTAGTGCTGCCATCTTTTCTGCACTTGGCTCGATAAGGAACTCCTAAAACCTAGTGTTGAGTCTGCAGTTCAGTTTTTGCAGACTCTACCTCAAATGCCAGGTCTTTTTTTTCCTCTTCCAGGTTTACTATTTTTAAGGTTTCAATCTGGGATTCAGACATGGTTTTAAAATTCATTTAAAAAAGAGAGTAAAATACTGTAGTGATTTTCAAAAGATGTGGGCATGCACACATGTCCACCAAGGACTGGGTCACTTAGGAGAATGAGAGAAGAATCATCAAAGGAACAGAATTTTTATTTACAAAGCTAAACAATTCACAATAAGATAAAATAAAACTTTATTATCCATTTACATGGAAACTTATTTTGCAGTACTTTAGCTGCAGTCACAAAAGCATTAACAGTAAAAACATAAGAAGTAACTCTATACAATACAAAGAACACCTTTAAAGAGGCCATTTCATACAAATTTCAGGACTTTGTGGTTATTTCTTAAGTATTAAGCTGTAATATGAAACATTTTATATCTAAAAAAAATCAGGAAACACTGATTAACAGAACTTTCAATCTGTCTGCGTCAAAATTTGGCTGGTTTCGTCAGGTTTCTGGCAGCAGCTCATCATATTCATTATTCAAATTTGCTGGACTCAGATTGGCTAACAAACTAGCCTATGAGAGCAAGGTATAATGTTTACTACCCCACTGCGCATGGCAACAGTAGACGTTCTCTCTTCCTGTTTGTTACGTTTTTATGCTACAGCTTTCAGCCAGCTGCATGCTAGGCGTGGTTTCAACTGTGGAAGCTGCCAAATACTAACAAGCAAAGGAGTTGTGACTCGGGTTTTATTGCCACCTGCGTAGTTTCATAGATTAAAACTGAAAAAGAAGTTATTGGCCTGTTTTCACACCCACTATAAAGGTAAGAACACCTGTGGAGCTAAAATATTCAACAGAAACCTCAGAGAAACCGTTTTTAAGATGGGTCCTCCTAACAGGAAAAAACTACTGATTCAGCAGAGTAATTGGATGTGGAATGAAAGAATGTTTATATCTGTTCCTTCTGCATAAAGGTACGCTAAAGCATCTTCCTAATGGAAGGCAGTTATTTTCCTTGCCAGTCCAAGGGTTTGTGAAGACCAACCACTGAAGAAAAAGGTTTCCACTATTTTGGAACAGATGTTGAGGAGTTTCAGTATTTGTAACTTGGATTGGGCAGAGAGGCTGCACAGCCGAACTGGACTTCCATACTGCAAGATGCTCATTATGGTGGTGCTGAAAAATCTATAGAGTATCCGGCTGTTGGCACCAAATGACCTGAATCTCCTTAGAAAATAAATCCTCTGCTGGACTTTCTTACAGATGTAGTTCACATTGGGCGGCCATAGTAAATGGTGTGTACTTGCATAGCGCTTTTCTCAGGTCCTACAACCCCCAAGGCACTTCACACTATATGTTATTCACCCATTCACACACACACCCATGTTTGGTGATGATGAACTACACACATGTTGTAGCCACAACTGTCCTGGGAGACACACTGGCAGGGGTGAGGCTGCCAGGCCCTCCAACCACCACCAAACAGGCAAGGTGAGTTAAATGTCTTGCCCAAGGACACAATGGCCAGATGATCTTTTTCTCTGGGCAGGGTGTGGGATTTGAGCTGGTGGCCTTCCAGTTGCTGGACAACCTGCTTTGCCACCTGAGCCCCCAGGCTGCATGACCATTAAAGTGGATCATCTACAGTATATGTATATACACCCAGGTATCTGAAGGATGAAGACTGTTTTCATGGGCCTGTTATGTATTATTACAGGAATTGGAGTATGGTCCCAAAGATGACCTCTTCTGTTTTGGTTGGATTCATTATTAGTGCATTCTGCTCGCACCATTGTACTATTTCTTTGACGTTAGCAGAAAAGGTGTCTGATGGTTCCCCCTCTGTCAACAGACTTACCAGAGATGTTTCTTGTGTATTGATAGGATCCCCATTAGCGCAGCTTAAGCTGTCGCTATTCTTCCTGGGGTCCAGCAGTAAATACAAACCAAAACAGCTACATTTATAAAAGCAGTATAATTCGAAAAAAAAAACAAAACATAAAAATACATAAATAGCCACTTCAACTTATTCTAAAGCTTAGTCCATGTCCGAGTTCTTAAATCCATTTCTGATATTCCTTAGTCCTTGTCCAATTTTCAATCCCAGTCCGATATTTAATCCACATCTGGCATTTTACTCCTTATTCGGCTTCTTTAGTCCATATTTCATCAAATGTTCTATATCCGATTTACTCAGTCCTATCCTGTTAATTTAATCCACATCCGATATTTCATAATTATTAAGTCCATGACAGACAGTTTCCACATACTATGATTACTTACACATTACTCTTAGGGTCTAATTGCACAGCCTCCATAGACACCCAAATCATACTAACTGACTACATTCTACACCTTATCTTTCTTGTCATATGAACTCCCCTTCTGTTCTTTCAATAGGAATATCCTTAGTTGTAGTTTAAATTTATTTGTTTTCTCTTCTAAAGTTATCCTTTCTGGCAATTTCATCAGAATTTGATGAGGTAAGGATTGGGTGACTTGATGACACAGTCATGATAAACAGCAGAGGGGAGCTCACACATCCCTGTGGAACTCCGGTGCTGGTTGAGCTTATAGGGGAGCATGTGCTTTTGATCCTTACCGACTGTGTTCTGTTAGTGAGGAAAGAGGGGAACCAGTGAATGAGATGAGGATTGACATCTAGCTGCCGCATTTTAGAGAGAAAAAGGTCTGTTTTGACTGCATTGAAGGCAAAAGAGAAACCAATAAACAGCACCCTGTCATATGATTTACCTGAGTCCAGATGTTTAGCAACAAGGTGGATGAGTGTGGCGACTGCGTCCTCAGTACTACATCTGGCTCTATAGGCGTACTGATAAGGATCAAGTTTGTCCTGGACAGCCTGAAACAGCGGAGATGTCACAATGTTTTCCAATGATTTCATCAGCACAGATGTTAATGCTATGGGATGATAATCATTGTACTCCTTTGGACAGGTTTTCTTAGGTTTTCCAAGAAGCAGGAACAGTGTGGGTATCCAATGACTGTTGGAATATAGGCTGCCAAGCTAGGGCTAGTTCCTTGCTGTACATTTTTAGGATATATGCAGGAATGTTATCAGGACCAGACGACGTAGCTCCATTAAGAAGTTGAAAGTCGCTTTGGATAAAAGCGTCTGCTAAATGACAGTAGTAGTGAAAGGCCTCATCCACTTGATCTACCGTGATCTGTGGCCTGTCCCCATACAGTCACATGTTTTAAAACATCTGCACAATCCAGTCTCTAACATGGTAAAGAAGATATTTATATCCACAGCAGAGGCCAGCTCATTGGTTGTGACAGTCATCTTGTGTTATGTTTTTCATGGTATCCCACATTTCCTGGGATTGTTTTTGTCAAACAGTTTCTCCAGATGTCTTCTGTGAATTTCCACTTTCACTATCAATTGTATTTGAATGTAAAAAAAAAACTGTAGACATTTGTGTGTGTATATGTATTTGCTTTGCTTTTCTCTGTGCTGTTGCAGGTTCATGATTTATAGAAGTCACTATGAATTATACTGTTATTGCAGCAAGTCTTTACCTCCAAGAAATGTTACAGAATCCCCTGCTCAATTTTCAGCTCCTGCAGTTTGTTGCTCTTTCGTCCATGAATATCAGGAGGGCCAAGAGTCAGCAGTCACAGCTCAGTAAACGGTCACTGTATTCTTGTGGCCCCTCACATTCCACACTTTAATATGTCAACATGAATGAAGCAGGATGGAGAGTCTGTTGGCATGAATTATTTTTCACTGCATCCTTTATGTACCTATTTCTTCTTTCACTCATGTTCAAGGTCCAAAACAAGTTTTTCAGGCCTGTAAAAGAACCACTGAAGGACACACAGGTGTTTAACAGGCATTGTGTTCTTTTTTAAGATTGTTTTTGAGCAGTAAACCTTTTAAAGGGTAAATCAAGGACAACTAAAAATGCTGGTTAAATAGGAATTAATAATCTCTTATCAACTCTGAGGTAAACTCTTCAGTAATAGTATTTAAAACAATTTTAGACACACAAATAATAAGTGTTTTTTCTAATCAGTTCATCCCATAAACTCGATAAAACAGGAAACTCTAGTTCCCATGAAATGTTCATATTATCCCTCCTGATCTCCTAAATTTCAATTAGAGCATAAACATCCCAAATTTTTCGTGTCAGTATTGAATTCATTACTTTGAGCAGATTTGAGGCTATAAACATCCAATTTTTGCTTGTTTTGAGATTTTCCTAATTTATTTTTTTTACCTTGAATTACTAACTCAGATCAGTTTTTTTCTGTTCGACAGTCTTACTTGATGACATTGAGATCACTCCTCCAGTTGTTTTTAAGTTCTGAAGGCTATACAGCAATAAGCCAGAGTGATGACTTTTACTTTTTTTCTGCTCCTGGCTGGTTTCATAAAACCATGACTGCTCCTCCGATGCTTTCTTCGTTATTAGTGCACTAAGTCACCTCCAGATTCCTTCTGATCAAAATATCTCACTATAACATTTAACAGTAACTAATATTAGTGCATGTTTAATCTTCTTCAATTAACACGAACATTGGAAACAATACACCAACAATCTAAACTTTACTGTTGGTGAGTGAAAGTATCCTGTTGAAAATTTGTTTGTTGTGGATACTGTGCTGAGAATTACAGAGACTGAGTGCAATATTAACACAAATGAACAACCAACTTGATAAAAACTGATTTTAGAATTTCAGTAGATCCCTATGTGTACCTTCCCTTTTTACTCTGTCTTGCCCCATCGTTCTCTTCCTATTCCCTCCTCTCAGGAGCAGCAGTGGATTTTTATGCAGTTCCTTGTACTGACTTGCTCCCCTATGGTGCTGCAGTTCTTTTATACTCATCATTCAGGGCCTGATTTATCAGGTTTGCGGTTGTTAAAACAGGCGCAAACCACTCAGTGGCTGCAAAAACAAGCAGCAGGTGATTTACTAACAACGCGCAGGCAAAACTGCGCCTGTTAAGCCTGCCGCTAGACGCGAAAAGTCATTTTAGCGCTTTTCCCCTCGATTAATATGCAATGTGGGCGCAAAATATTGGGAGGAGAACATGTAAATAAGTGGGTGTTCCAGGCGCACTGTGATTTGTCAAACCTGAAACTGTGGCTTCTAATTTTGGGCGTATTTTTGCCGCTTTTGAAAAGCATGTCTTAGCTCGATACAAAAATGACTGCAGTGATTGTTGCATGAAGAAGGCACAGACAGACTTCTGGATCATTCCAGCACACTGCTGCAGTTAGTGCTGCGTCTCCCAGGGTAATTGACTACTGTGTGTCACAAGTTTTGAATGCAACGTTACATGAGCTGATACATTAATTTTCCAAACACTTGTGATGCAGACGTTGTGGCAAATTATCCAGGCTCGCAATTCTTTCCTTCTGAGGAACAGTGTTATATTTACGAGGTTGAGAGATGATGAATATGGAGATGGATGACTCTTTGGTACGTGTGTTACGTTATTCGTGCTGTAAATATCATTCCACACATTTATGGATCTAATAGCAGCTCCTGATCTATTTCTAAGGTGATGGCGCAGACCTCCTTTACCCCCTGTGCTCAACCCGACGGCTGGGGAGTAACATCGATATAATCTGGCCCACATACACATTAGAAATATTGTGGAGTGCATCGCATCCTGAAAAGCAGGTGTTGGTGTTTGGACCGTGCTGGGGGGAAATGATTATTTGACCCCCCGCTGATTTTGTAAGTTTGTCCGGCTGGTTCCATCAGGTTTCGGGCAGCTGCTCGTTCATATTCATTATGTGAATTTGCTGGACTCTGATTGGCTAACAAACTAGCCTATGAGAGCAAGGTATACAGTTTCCTGCCCCGCTGCGCATGGCAACAGCAGACGTTCTCTCTTCCTGTTTGCTACGTCTTATGCTACAGCTTTTTAGTGAGCAGCATGCTAGGTGTGGTTTCAACTGCGGGAGCTGCCAAATACTAATGAACAAAGGAGTTTTTTTTTTTCAATTTTCCTTTCCTTTTCATTTTCCTGTTCTGAGACTTTCAATTTCTTTGTCATTGGACAAATTTACAAAATCAGCGAGGGGTCAAACAATTATTTCCCCCACTGTAGGTGGGTCTTTTTGCAAGAGTGATGGTCCATCTTTACCAAACAAGAGACACTGGATAGATTTTATGTAACCAAAACGTGCTTAATAATAAGTGTCTTTCAGTGGAAGAAGTCCTTGATGTTTTAATGTTGGGTGATATAAATATTTAACCATCTGAATATTAAGCACTTTTAATGAGAAGATATCTGTACATTCCTTATCCTTCTTTTAACTACTTATGTTTTTTAAAGGGCTTAAAGTTTGGGGGAGTTATAGGTCTGTGACCTCTGCTCAGTGGTTCACATTCTTTCCAGGAACATGTGCATCAAAACTATCAGGGTTTCACCTCTCCACCTTCCAATGCTCTTCCATCTCTACATGACTCATTGTGATTAGTGATTGTAAAAACTGACTTCCTGTCTGGTAACTAAATGATCAGTGGACTTTCAGCGCAATAGGTTTTACATCACAGTGATGCTGGATGGATTTAGCATTTCAAACATCTCTCTTTGGCTTTCTGAGTGATGATTGCTGCTCTCAAAAACAAGGATATGAAAAAGAAGGATGCTGAACAATATGAAATCCTGATGGAAAGAGAATTCCTCCGCTTTATGCACTAACCAAATCCTTATCCTTCTTCATTTTTCAAACAAATGTTCATATTTTTTATTACAACATAGCAAAAAGAAACTGTCCAAGACCACTTCATCTGAGGGTAATTAAAAGAAGCAGTTTTACTAAACAAAAGCTGTACATCAATCTTTTCTGAAAAACTAATTTCAATATTCAGAAATGTAAAAATAAACAAGTGTGCAGCTCATCTTACTAATGCTGCCTGTCCTTCTCTCAAACTGTTTGTAAATCCATCATCACAATAAAAGCCATGAATTAATCATCTCTTAAATGTATTTCCTAAATCTTACAGCACCCGTGTCATTGTCATTTTATCTTGTGCATGTTAAATGATATAGACATAGCTCAGCCCTCTTTTTGACACCTAATATCACATTTCTTGTCAGTTACCAAAGTAAAATACTGCAGTTTTATAACTTAAATCAACATTTCACAGGAACCAAAAAATAGTTGTCAGACATTGTTGCTGTTTCTGCCTCCTGGTCTGTTCATCATAGAGGTTTTCCAGACCTGTATTACTGGAAGGAGACAGATAGGCAGACCCAGAACTTGCTGGAGAGATTCTATGTCCTCTCTGAACTGGAGAAGATTACTGTGGAGAGGGATGATAAGCAGCCAAAAATGTTAAAGAAAATGGATGGATGGATGGATGGATGGATGGATGGATGGATGGATGGATGGATGGATGGATGGATGGATGGATGGATGGGTGGCATCTGATATCTACGTATCTATAATTATCTCAGCTGCATGTGCTCAGTAATCAGTCCTCCCAGTGTATATCTATTCTTCAGTCCCTTGTCAGGTTCTATGCAGGAATTAAATGTTCAGAATAGATTGGAAATAGTGTCAGCACTAGTTGATTAGATTTTTTTGGGTCCAAATCACTGTCATAATCCAGTGATTTTTTGAAGGATTCTTTGGAAGTGAAAGATAAAATTATGGGGAAATGATCCACTTGGTGGAGGTCTACAGTCGCTGAGTGCTTTCTCATTACAAATGCCATCTGTCACTTATCACAGAAGTTTTCGTCACAATAATTCATGGAATATATCTAATAAATCAACTTTTTAAAAACTATAGAATCGATTTGAATGAATTTTGTACCGTCTGTAAAGCAGTCAGTGAAACAATGTCACATCTTTTTGTCACTGTATTTATGTTCAATGTTTTGGGGCTTAAACTAAACACTTTTTAAACTATACTGTGGTGTTAAAGAGGCCCTTCCATTAAAAATGTTTTTTCTGAGGTTTCTGTTGAATTTTTTAGCTCCACATGTGTTCTTACCTTCATAGTGGGTGTGAAAACAGGTCAACAACTTCTCTTTCAGTTTTTATCTCTCAAACTACGCAGGTGGCGATAACACCCGATTTCTCCCAAGGCCGAATGGCCTGTATCTGTTTCATCACAACTCCTTTGTTCGTTAGTTTTTGGCAGATCCCACAGTTGAAACCACACCTAGCATGCTGCTAGCTAAAAGCTGTAGCATAACGTAGCAAACAGGAAGAGAGTACATCTGACGTTGCCATGCACAGCGGGCAGGAAACAGTCTTTGTCTTTCTTCAATCTTTTTCAATCTTTCTTTGTTCTCATAGGCTAGTTTGTTAGCCAATCAGAGTCCAGCAAATTCGAACAATGAATATGAATGAGCTGCTGACGAAGCAGCCTGACGGAAGGAGCCGGAAACACCCGAATTTTAACGCAGACAGATTGAAAAGTCTGTTAATCAGTGTTTCTTAACATTTTTTAGATATAAAATGTTTCATATTACTGGTTAATACTTAAGAAATAACCACAAAGTCCTGAAATTTGTATGAAATGGCCTCTTTAAAATAAAGAATAAAGAATTTTTTCTGACCAAAAAGACTTATTCTTTTATTTCAAACTTTTTGATTTTATTTGGAAAGATTTATACTATAGATCAAGGCTGAAAACCCATCTTGGAACTTTGCTTTAACAACTATAAAGGTCATGAAGACTCTCAGTAATTTTACTGCATTTGTGGATTTTGTATGAATTCTGAGCTGAATCCCCCCCCCTCCCCGCAACTTTCATCAATTTGTTTGAATTCTAGTTTGTTTTGTTTATGTTATTTGGTTCAAAGATTTTAAATCTATATTCTTATGTAACACAATTCACTGTATTTTTAAGATTTTTGTAAACAACAGCAACAACAAAAATCTGCCAAATTACACCGGCTGAGTGGGGGGGGGGGGTGGCAACAGAAACTGATCAGTGAACAGGGTACGTCAGACACAGGCCACGCCTCCTCATTGCCAAAAGTCAGATTTCAAGCAAGTGCAAATTCTGCAACTGAGCATGTTTGAGGGTCGAGTGCACACTCTTCACTGACGTGTGCTTGTTAGTCCACATGTGCATGCACAGTAGATGTTTGTGTGCTTCCAGATATTGATTGCTAGCTCATAGTACAGAAATGCCACGTATGTTTTCACAAACAGATTACACTTATTTCTGCGAATCACTTTTATGTGCTCAATGTTCAGTGTGTGCGCAGGATATGCGTTTGTGACTTTTGACACTATTTGGATTTTGTAGTAGTTTATCAACACCAAAAGTGTACACATGTTTGCACATGTGAAGCGCTTTGGGACTCATCGGCCAAAAAAAATTGCTATACAAGTACACGCTATTTACTACATTCTGTCAGATGTAGAGTATTGTCATGTATCATACTATTTTGCATCATAACAATCAGAAAGATGGATGGTCAAAGGCTGGTCCATGCAACTGAAATATTCTGGCACTTGAGCAAATTTATATTATTATTAAAAGTTCACAACAAATGTGTTTGAAGTGACCAAAAAACACAGTTTGCTCATAGCTGGTCATTTGAACATTCGCACCTTGAAGCGCATCCAAAGCGAACTGGTCGTGCTTCAAAATGTGAAATTTTGACACATGTGAAGTGGAAATACACAACTTGTGGGAGGAAGTAGTGCCAGACGGTATTTTTGCATGATGGCAGCTGTCAGTCTATCATTTGAAGAGAGAGTCTCCCTTCTCCATGTATTGTGGAGAGCAGAGTAGCGGGACAGTAGGTGGGCTTGCTGGCTTTTGCGCGGCTTCACCGGGTCAGTCAAAACTTTCAAAAGCAAAATTAACTTACCTGATCTCTTCACATATATTCCTCCAAGATGGGTCCTTTTGATTCCTGCTTCTGTAGAAAAAGCTGGTATAGTATAGCTCTGGGCGATTAGCTACAGCATTTATCAATCGTTCCTCCATGGCTTTGGCTGAACCCGCCCCTGTGAACTGGATAAGCGCATCACGTCCCCTGGTTCCTGATTGGTTGACAACTAGATGCTGGAGTTCATATTTCTCCAACTTCAGTGTCAGGCGTGACTGCACGAAATGCACCACATACATGTAAACATGTAAACCTGACACTCTGGTCTCTTCAAATGCGTTCGGTGTGAACACACTGTTAGCTTCTTTCACATACTTTTAACACTGACAACATTCCTGTAAATGTACTGCGCATAGAGTTGTACTGTGCTGTCGTTGGACAGGTTTGGTCCAGCTGCGTGTTAAAATGCTGTCATTACTAGGATTATTGGATGCTACTACGTGCCAGATGCATCAACAGACCTGTGCTGTTACTGAAAGCCAGTGCATCTCAGTAGCATTGAGGGTAAGCAGTACATTAAAATGTTGCTTAGATTTACACAGTGGTTAAATCCAAGCTACATGTTCTAGCTGAGTCGGCACGTGTTAGAGCACGGACACAAACATCAGTTGTGTTTGTACAAGACATCAAAGAAAAATGGGTAAACACTGAAAACTGATAGAGTTGTGATTCTTGATGGTAGACAGTTAGGTGTAGACTTGATGATGTATTTCCGTTTCTTCAGTTGTCTTCACCCTCAACGTGCGTCATTGTTTGGCTTTGTAAGAAAAGGGTGATGCTGATTCATGCTGGCATAAATAGCCCAAGCTGAAGGGAGAGAGAAGCAGAAAGCAGAGATGCTTCAGAACGGCTCTGAATGGGTGGAAAAGGTAGCTTGCCAATATGAGCCATAAACCTGAAGCGACAGCAGGCACAAACTCATGAATCAGGAAGCAGCATTGGCATGGAGTTCAGTTTGACAGGGATAGAATCCAATCAAACCAAAACCAAATCATAGGTGGGGCATTTTATTGGAAGGACAACAACGAAGGAACTGAACTGTTTGTTGATATAATGATTTAAGAGATTTTTTCTCAAAAACTGGGTTAGAATTAGTGATTTTGTTGAAAGACAAAACAACAGAATGTCTAAAAAAGCAGTATCACTGATCTTTGATGAGGTTAGGTGTGTTTTGTTACACATGCTTAATACACGTGATTATTTTCAGAATCTCAGTCTGCCTTAAAGAACAGCATGTCTCTTATTGAAAGAATCACCTCCAGTACACTGATGATAAAATACTTATAGAGTAATGTTTCTGTTGATGGAGCGCCTAGTGGGAGTGTGACTGTGAGGTGTTTCCAACAGCTCACTATCTCATCTAAATCTTCTGAAACCTCCTACAAGCCCACAGGGATACACAGATATACAACCTGCCAGAAAAAAGACAATAGAAGATGGCCATAAAAGTACCATTCCATCAATCTTTGGCTCACATGCTGCCACAGTGACACAAGAACTTTTCAGTCTCTACATCATAAAGTCATCAGAGTTTATTGGCTTTTACTAGTTGGGACTTCTATAAACTTCTTTTGACATGTACTGGATAAAAATATGATTGTATTACCCATATATAAATGTAAATAAATGTGCAAATGTAAAATAATGACTGATGTTTTTGACATTAATATTGACTTTTCTGTATGCAGTAAATGCTGACTTATGATACAAAAACATTTGAAAGGAACCAGTTTTTTAACCAAGTGAAGTTTTAAAGAGCTGAATCATTTTTTTGTCATTTGGGGGATTATCTAGCTTGCAGATCCACTAAATGATATAATCTAATTTCTCTTATTTAAATCTAAACACAACTTTTTTAATAAAAAAAAGAAATGTCGTCAAGTTTAATGTACAGTGTCAAGGACCAGAATATTAGCAACTAGGACAGAAGACAAGTTTCCTATGACTCAGATTATTTTTGAACACTAGATATGGACCAAACCACTTTGGAGAAGAAAGACTGAAGTTAAGTTTATTTAAATT
Source organism: Pachypanchax playfairii (assembly GCA_006937955.1). Taxonomy (NCBI): domain Eukaryota; kingdom Metazoa; phylum Chordata; class Actinopteri; order Cyprinodontiformes; family Aplocheilidae; genus Pachypanchax; species Pachypanchax playfairii. The sequence continues at coordinate 785,428 of SSNP01000103.1, forward strand.
GCTTGAAACTTGACTGGAGGAAACAGAGAGAAAGTTATGCTGCTCCAAGTGTATCTGATGAACATATTGTTCATATTCAACACAGATGTGATGAGGTTGTTTGTGTGAGTGAATGACAGAAATTTACTATAAAATGTAGAGAAAAAAAACAAAAATATTTCTTCTTTAGCAATCAGTTAATAAATGCAACTCAGCAAAACTTTAAGGAGGCCATTTCACTGATTAATAGACCTTTCAATCTCTCTGCGTCAAAATTTGTCTGGTTTTGTCAGGCTTCGTAACTGCAGTAACTCATTAATATTCATTATTTGAATTTGCTGGACTCAGATTGGCTAACAAACTAGCCTATGAGAGCAAGGTATACTGTTTCCTGCCCTGCTGTGCATGGCAACAGCATAGGCCAGGGGTGCCCAAAGTCAGGCCTCGAGGGCCACTATCCTGCATGTTTTAGATGTTTCCCTGCTTCAGCACACCTGATTCAAATGAACAAGTCGTTAACAGGCTTCTGCAGAACTTATTGAAATGCAGAGGATTTGAATCAGGTGTGTTGAAACAGGGAAACATCTAAAACATGCAGGATAGTGGCCCTCGAGGCCTGGAGTTGGACACCACTGGCATAGGCTATATTCCAGTTTGAGATGTGTTTATGCTACAGCTTTTAGCCAGCAGCATGCTAGGTGTGGTTTCAACTGTGGGAGCTGATGAATACTAACGAACAAAGGAGTTGTGACGAAACAGATACAGGCCGTTCGGACTCAGTTTTATCGCCACCTGCGTAGTTTGAGAGATAAAACCTGAAAGGGAAGTTGTTTTCACACCAACTATGAAGGTAAGAACACCTGTGGAGCTAAAATATTCAACAGAAACCTCAGAAAAAAAGTTTTTGGCATCTTTTAGAAAAAAGTCCTTACCTCTCAGTTTGGACAAACATTTCTGCTTTATTGCTTATTTTTTTCATTGTTTCATCTTGCTCTGGAGGAAATCTGTTTTTCACCCTGTTTTTGCCTCTTACTAAAAACTGAAAAGTTCAGTCAACAATTCAAGATGAAAAGGTGCTAACAAGTCAATTACAAAAAGTTTTAATTCCCAAATGATCAGTCCTATACTGTATCTCTGACTCCGGTGATCCCCTGACTGTATATTCAGCATCACCATGAGATTTAAATTCTCTGAAAAGGACTTCAGCAAATCCCCATGTAAAACAAATGGAACACGAGGAAACTGCAAAAATAATCAAATGTGGTGTGAAATGTTTCATGCAAATTTGCTTATATCTTTTGGTTCATTTTATAAATATCACAATATCATGGCTATAGTTTTGAGCCTTAATTTTCCTTTTCATGGTAAATGTTTCCACGTGTTTCATGTGATTTTATTTTGGAGGGTTTCAATTTGTTTGGGTCATTTGGTGTTCTGTATGTTATTAATTCCGTAAATTTGTCTTTAGTGTAGATAGAATCTTATTTATTTCTCTTTGTGTGTATTTCAGATTAAAGCCCTGCTCGGGCCTATAGTCTGAACCCGAGCCCGGCTCTGGCCCGTGAGGGCCGGGCCAGAGCCCAGCCTGATAGGTTTTCAGATTTAACAAGCCCGGCGTAGGGTAGCAGGAGGGGTGGGGGGTGCGTGATAGAACTTGTGAGTTGTGTCGCAGCAGGGGTTTGATAGTCACATTTGCAGTGACATGGGACTGTTTTCAGCACTTAATCTGTGGTTGTTAGACGGTCCTTCAGGTGTTATCGCTATAAATAGCCGGTTGGAAACAATGGACGGTGGAAACTGTCGGAAATCGGGATAAAGATGGCACCGGGAGAGTTGACATGTATGAAAGCACAGTAACAGTTGACTTTATCTTTAAGCCTACTGTACTTCTTCGCATTATGCAGAAGTCCAGTCCTCCTCGATGACCCGTCCAGCTGCACTAAACAAAGAAATACTAAACTTGTGCTCCTTGCTGCTGCTGCCGGGACATTCAGCACCGAGCGGGCCAGATGTGCCTGTAGCGGTAACTCCACAGACAGTCACTGGCGTTTGGGGGTGTGAGAGAGGGAGTGGGGCAGGAAGAGCTGGTGTTGCATTCAAATGTCGCCATTTAAGTTGGATAAACAATGAACACAACACATTACTTTCATTTGCAGGTAAAAAAAAAGCCTGAGCCCAGCCCGTGTCCAACGTGTCTGCCCCCAAGGGGCTCCAAGTCCGGCCCGTGGGCCTTGGGCTAAAATGCTAGGCTCTATTTCAGATCCACCAGTGTTACTGGTTTGCTCTTTTACCTTTTCTTAGTAATCCTGGATTTCTGTTGTTTATGCTGCCCCATCAGCTTGTTGTTTCTTCAATAATTAAAAGGTTTTGTTAAACTCCTCGAATCCCTGCTTCCTGCCTGCAATTAGGTTCATTCACACAACTTTATGACACAGATATCACATAATTCACAGGGCAGATTAAACCCTGCGGATTCAAAATGGCAAAAGTTCATGTAAAGACAGGTGTAAGTGACTTTATTGTCTAGACAGTGCAATTTTAAACTTTCATATAAAATTTCTCCTGCTCTCTAGGTGGCTTGCTGAGCATAGAATTTACCCAATTAATGAGAAAATCCACAGTGGGAGAAAGACAGAATTACATCTTGTTAGCCTTGATGAGAAATCTATAAGCAATTGCGGAAAAAGCAGCAAGACTTCCTGTTTTTTTAATACCAAAGCCAGCCTTACCCTTGAGAAGTAAATAGAGGAAAGAAGCAGTTTATTCACAAAGTTATTCTTTTGTTTCTCTTTCTCCTTCTGCACCCTCACTTCTGTTGACTTAGACATTACCTTGAATTGTAAACACTGTGTGTGTTAATATACCGTATAATGTGACACTAAATATGCATATTTGTACAGCGCAACACCTGATTTCACATCTGAGTGTCAAAGTGCCATCTGTGGGGTCACCTGGTGGTCCCGCTCTGATGTCACAGCTGAGCCAGACAGAAACATGAAAAAGCGACAAAGATCAACCAAACTATGAAAACACATCATTAGATTTGTTTATGCACAACAGGCAAAAATCTGTATATAAGAAGTTTGACAGGCGAGAGAAAAAGAGCTACAGTTATTCTCTTCCATCAACACTGAGCTGCTTAAATAGGCTACATTTAAAAGGCTACATTTACCTGATTTCTGAAGTAACTGTTGCAAATCTTCAAAAATGTGTGGTTATAAAGTGCATGTTAATACTGGTTCTCCTATAAAAACCCATATTTGAAAACAGTACTTTGTTGTTTCCCCACCAACAATCAGTATTTCCAACAAAGAGACAATTTAACTGTTTATAATTTGTTTTCTGTAGAAAATGTTTATAGAGTTAATATTCCACCAATAGTTGTATGAACAACCTCAGTTTGGATTGACAGAGGTCATGTCCATCAGGACTGATGAGCTGAATGACTAGTGTGAACACAATCAAGACCCACGTGGATTGTTGCCATCTTAAACTAACTCCCGTCTTCCAAATTCAATAGATCAGGTTTATAGATTAATCAGTTTTATAAAAATTCCAGCAGAAATGTTATTTTTTTCCCAACAGAACTGTCACAAAGCTGCTACAGAAATGCAACAGTTTGATGCTGTTGCCACTATTTACTCTTACAAATAGAACATTATGTCAATATTGATTTATGAAATTAGGATGTAACCATTTATAAGGTTGCTTTTTGCATTAACTGCTCTATTTTTAAGGAGATATTTTATTATGGTGCTATTTCATCTTGTTACTGTTTTCCTTCATACAAGCTTTGTTTCTCCAAACTGAGGTCTTTCAAAACACAAACAGCAGTAAGATATGAGATCTTTATACATTTTAATAAAAAGCCAGCTTTAAATGGCAGGAATACCTATTGAACAATAACTAATATGATTGTTACTATGAATATTTTACTTATATACTGTATCATCTGGGCTTTTTACTACTATTAACTGAGTTAAACAATTTTATGTTGTAAAGGTTATGCTCACCGATAAAAATATCAAGCTTTGAAAATGTATTCAGTTTCCCTACTTTTTTTGTAAAAAATCCTGTCAGAACTGAAAACGGTGAGTTATCGAGAAGAAGAGTGAGAGGAGTCGAACAGCTGAACATCTGTGAGTGTGGGTTATGCAAGTGTCTGCTATTGTTTATTTATTTATTTTTAACATGGTAGACATTGTGTGACAGTGAGTTTGTCATCACTGTCCCACTCTGTCGCTCTGGAGAGGCTCTGCAGATGGACGTCTCTCAAATGCTCCAGTGAGCATGCCAATTCAGCAGCACAAACAGATGCTAAATGCAAATAAAAGCCGAAACTAGTATTTGACTAACTTTGGTGAGTAAGCATACACTTTCTAAAAAGGATTCTCTTTTGAAACATAAAAAAGGACATTTGTTTGCCCCCTTGTGCTATGCGATGCACAAAGAACTTCAGAAAAACAATTTGTTTGTTGTTATATTCTCACCAGCATTCAAGTCTATTAGATAAAAAATGCACCACCACAACCTTTAATTATCTAACTGTACACATGTGTATTATTACATATCTAGAATGACAGAAATACTAAAACAGCTTGGTATCTGTTCACACATTGACTCCAGCTGCTGCTTAAAATTTGAATATTATATAATGTCATTTTAAATAATCCACCAATATGAAGCCATGCAAACTGCTTCAGTTTGGGAAAAGTCACTCTGTGGGTGTTAATTAGAACACTGAATGCAAAGCACATCTGATCCTTGTTAAGGATAATGATGTGCAGCAAAAAGAACAAGTAAGTTAAATAATGGAACTTTCTGGTGATCATAATCGTATGGAGTTTGTTATAAAAATATTATGTTTGTAATAAGTAAAAAAACAAACCATATGGGTGAAAGTGTTTGGCCAAACCCGACCATTATAACTGTACATTACAATTACGTATTATGTTATACAGTATAATGACCATTATAATTGTAATGACCTGACCAGCCTCCATAATGGCTCTCTGAAGTAAAACAGGGGTACAACAGCTAATTTCCTTTCAAAGATTGATAAAGTATGTTTGAATTTAATTTGTATTGAATTCTAAAAACAGGGTATTTTCAAATGCTTCGATATAGTTTGATTTTGCAGCTGTAGATGCTTCTGCACTGCCAGCTACCTGTTTTCTTTTGAGCTGCTCTGCCCAGTTTACTTCTACTTTTTGAAAGCATTGCCAGTCTTCTGTTACATTAACATTAGTAAAAAATTAATTACCGCAATTTTGAACTATTGAGCGCATCTACATATAACCTGCACCCACTAATTTTTCAAATAAAAAAGATTTGTTCATATGTAAGCTGCATGTGTCTATAAGCTACATGTGTCCATGTTGTAAAATAACATTTACACAGAAATGTAGTAAAACTTTTAATTAAATGTACTGCTAGCATACACAAATAGGTAATGTATTTTTTTTTCTGAACAGTGCCTGTCTTAAAAAGTAATGCATGAAAACTTCTTCAAGTGTCAGGATTGACTGATGTGAATAATTGTGTTTGATTTAATACAAACAGTTTCAAAGGTCCACTGTGAATCTGTTCAATAATTGAATTGGTCTGATGTGATAAAGCTAAATGTTTTAGCAGTTTGAAGCTCATTAGTCAAAAAAAAAAGAAAGAAAGAGAGTTGTATCATTGTTTAAGCTGTGGTGTTCAAAGTATGTGAAAAAAGTTGTGGTTTATAGTTAAAACAACTAAAAAAGAGCCTTTTCCAAAACACTGAGCATGTGTCATGGCTAATGCTCTGAGAGCTGTGTTTCAGATGTATTTATGGCAACTTAATGACTGACAAAACCTTTATTAAAAAATATGAAGAACTTGTCCCATCCTCCATTATACTGAAGTGTCCTGGTGTGACCAAACAGTGAGTATGTATTTCAGTATCTATCCTCAACACCAGACTGTTGAGTCAACTCAGTGATAGTCTTGGTTTGTCAGGTTACTAGAGATTTATATAAACTCTATAGTAACCTGATTTGGAACACACTTAAAAAACATCTGAAAAAAACAAACAAACTCAAGTTTAATGCTCTCAGTGAAGAAGTTCCAACAATATAAGATGCCCAACACAATGATTAAAACAAAAATATTAGTTAAAATTTTGGGCCATAGATAACTGATAGCTGTTAGAGATATAAATATCTGTTTTCTTAACCAGAACCACTTCATTACTCACAGCAAGACTGTGCCTGAAATTAAATCATTACCAAACTGTAAACAACAGACATGGGAAGTATTAATTCAGTGTGCATTTTAATCAGTGGTCTGTCGAGAAGTTCTTTGTTAGGGGGGGCAGGCAGGCATAAATTTGAAAAATGGTGGCACATGTAAATATCAAATTTTTACAAAATTTTATTCTGTTTATCATAAATTAAGTCGCTACCATAAACCAAAATTAAATCAAAATCTGTCCAAACACAATTACATTGTTGCACTTTCATCAATCATTTTCAATGATTAACGAAAAGTATTGATTGTTCAGTCGAATGCCCTTTTAACCTTTATTAAAAGTAGGTTTTAATCACTACAGTGCCAAATCTTGAGACATTGTATTGATAATTATAGAACAAAAAGTACTATTTAAAGCCTTGTCAGTGTTTATTCAGTTTTCAAGGACCACAATATTTGCACTGTATTTTCAATGCTATACAATGCAAATATATATTTTGCAAAGATTTATGTTTTGGGAAAAAACAGTTTAAAATTAAAATGTGACGAGCCATGAGAAAACCCAGATCAAGTTGCCTGAGGGTAATATTTTAAAGTTATTTATAGATTCTGAAAGAGTGGAGTATGAACTTTCCGACACTGACTGCGTTTACAGAGTGCCAATAACCCTTTTAAAACCCGAATATTCACAACAACCCAGCTCCGCATGGTCATGTTAACACTGGCAAATTCCCGATTATGCTCATAACCGGGTTTTTAAATACCCGGATTTTATCCCTGTGGGAAACATTTTCTAACCCGAATATTTGGTCATCATATATTTAATCATACAAACCAATGAATTCTGGACATATTGTCCAACTTGGTAACGTAAACCCTTATCCATTGAATGGTAAGGCACTGCTGGGATTTGAACCCAGGATCTCCTGTTTACAAGACAGGCACTTTGACCAACTAAGCCACAGCGCCTCCCGTGCAGTTGATTTTCATGTTTTGTGCAACGACGTTGTTAAAAATCTAAAAAATTACGGCTAATAAAGACAAATACTTTGTAAAGTTTAGTTGAACATATATACCAAACTTTGAACAGTATTCGGTGTCCACATTTTGTACAAAAACGATGCAGATATTTAATCAAATAACTCAAATATGAACTCTGGACATATTTTCCAACTTGGTATTGTAAACCCTTAACCATTGAATGGTAAGGCACTGCTGGGATTTGAACCCAGGATCTCCTGTTTCCAATATAGGAATTTTGACCACCTAAGCCACAGCACCTCCCATGTAGTTCATTTTAGTGTTTTGTGCAACAATGTTGTAAAAAATCTAAAAAAATTACGGTTAATATAAGCAAAAACTTTGTAAAGTTTAGTTAAACATATATACCAAACTTTGAACAGTAATCGGTGTCCACATTTTGTACAAAGACGATGCATATATTTAATCAAACACCTCAAATATGATCTCTGGGCATATTTTCCAACTTGGTATTGTAAACCCTTAATGTTTGAAGAGAAAGGCACTGCTGGGATTTGAACCCAGGATTTCCTGTTTACTAGACAGGCACTTTGACTAACTTAGCCACAGCGCCTCCTATGCGCTTGTTTTTTATGTTTTGTGCAATGACGTTGTTGAAAATCTAAACACTTAAGGTTATAAAAAACAAATACTTTGTAAAGTTTAGTTTAACATAAATACCAAACTTTGAACAGTATTCGGTGTCCACATTTTGTACAAAGGCAATGCAAATATTTAATCAAACAACTCAAATATTAACTCTTGTCATATTTTCCAATTTGTTATTGTAAACATTTAACCTTTGAAGAGAAAGGTGTTGCAAAGAGTTTTGGACGCAGGATCTCCTGTTTGCTAGACAGGCACTTTGACCAACTAAGCCAAAGCGCCTCCCATGCAGGCCATTTCCATGTTTTGTCCAACAACGTTGTAAAAAATCTAAAAAATTACAGTTAATAAAAGCAAACACTTTGTAAAGTTTAGTTGAAAATAAATACCAAACTTTGAACAGTATTCGGTGTCCACATTTTGTGCCAAGACGACGACGTTAAAAATCTATATATATTTAATCAAACAACTCAAATATGAACTCTGGACATATTTCAGACTTGGTATTGTAAACCCTCAATGCTTGAAGAGTAAGGCCGTGCTGGGATTTGAATCGAGGATCTCCTGTTTACAAGACAGGCCCTTCGACCAACTAAGCCACAGCGCCTCCCATACAGATCAGTTTCATGTTTTGTCCAACAAAGTTGTAAAAAATCTAAAAAATTAACCAAACTTTGAACAGTATTCGGTGTCCACATTTTGTACCAAGACGACGACGTTGTTAAAAATCTAAAAAATTACGGTTAATAAAAGCAAATACTTTGTAAAGTTTAGTTGAACATACGTACCCGATTTGAACAGTATTCAGTGTCCACATTTTGTACAAAGACGATGCATATATTTAATCAAACAACTGAAATATGATCTTTGGACAAAATTTCCAACTTGGTATTTTAAACCCTTAACTATTAAAGGGTTAGGCACTGCTGGGATTTGAACCCAGGATCTTCGGTTTACAAGACAGAAACTTTAACCAACTAAGCCACAGCGCGTCCCATGAAATTCATTTTATGGTTTGTGCAATGACGTTGTTAAAAATCTAAACCATTAAGGTTATTAAAAACAAATACTTTGTAAAGTTTAGTTGAACATAAATACCAAACTTTGAACAACGTATTGTAAACCCTCAATGTTTGAGGAGTAAGACACTGCTGGGATTTGAACCCAGGATCTCCTGTTTATGAGACAGGCACGTTGACCAACTAAGTGACAGGGCCACCTCTGTGCTTGTTTTTTATGTTTTGTGCAACGATGTTGTTAAAAATCTAAACAATTAAGGTTAGTAAAGAAAAAATACTTTGTAAAGTTTAGTTGAACATATATACCAAACTTTGAACATTATTTGGTGTCCACATTTTGTACAAAGACGATGCAGATATTTAATCAAGCAACTCAAATATGAACTCAGCACATATTTTCCAACGTGGTATTGTAAACCCTTAACTATTGAAGGGTTAGGCACCCTCATTGACCAACTAAGCCACAGCGCCTCCCGTGCAAGTTATTTTCATGTTTTGTTCAAGCACTTTGTAAAAAATCTAAAAAAATACGGTTAATAAAAGCACACACTTTGTAAAGTTTAGTTGAAAATATATACCAAACTTTGAACAGTATTCGGTGTCCACATTTTGTACCAAGACGACGACGTTGTTAAAAATCTAAAAAAATTGGGTTAATAAAAGCAAATACTTTGTAAAGTTTAGTTAAACATACATACCTGATTTGAACAGTATTCGGTGTCCACATTTTGTACAAAGACGATGCATATATTTAATCAAACAACTCAAATAAGAAGTCTGGACATATTTTCCAACTTGGTGTTGTAAACCCTTAACGTATGAAGAGAAAGGCGCTGCAAAGAGTTTTGAACCCAGGATCTCCTTTTTACTAGACAGGCACTTTGACCAACAATGCCACAGCGCCCCCTTCTGCACCTGTTTTTTATGTTTTGTGAAACGACGTTGTTAAAACCCTAAAAAATTAAGGTTATTAAAAACAAATAGTTTCGAAAGTTTAGTTAAACATATATATCAAACTTTGAACAGTATTTGGTCTCCACATTTTGTACAAAGACGATGCAGACATTTAACCAAACAACTCAAATATGAACTCTTCACATATTTTCCAACTTGGTATTGTAAACCCTTAATTACTGAAGGGTTAGGCGCTGCTAGGATTTGAACCCAGGATCTCCTGTTTACTAGAAAGGCACTTTGACCAACTAAGCCACAGCGCCTCCCGTGCAAGTTATTTTCATGTTTTGCTCAACAACTTTGTAAAAAAATCTAAAAAATTACGGTTAATAAAAGCAAACACTTTGTAAAGTTTAGTTGAAAATATATGCCAAACTTTGAACAGTATTCGGTGTCCACATTTTGTATCAAGACGACGACGTTGTTAAAAATCTAAAAAATTAGGGTTAATTAAAGCAAATACTTTGTAAAGTTTAGTTAAACATACATACCCGATTTGAACAGTATTCGGTGTCCACATTTTGTACAAAGACGATGCATATATTTAATCAAACAACTCAAATAAGAAGTCTGGACATATTTTCCAACTTGGTGTTGTAAACCCTTAACGTATGAAGAGAAAGGCGCTGCAAAGAGTTTTGAACCCAGGATCTCCTTTTTACTGTGGCTGTGGCTTTGACCAACAAAGCCACAGCGCCTCCCATGCAAGTCATTTTCATGTTTTGTCCAACAAAGTTGTAAAAAATTACGGTTAATAAAAGCAAACACTTTGTAAAGTGTAGTTGGACATATATACTAAACTTTGAACAGTATTCAGTGTCCACATTTTGTACAAAGATGATGCATATATTTAATCAAACAACTCAAATATGAACTCTGGACATATTTTCCAACTTGATATTGTAAACCATTAACATTTGAAGAGAAAGGCACTGCTGGGATTTGAACCCAGGATCTCCTGTTTACTAGATAGGCACTTTGACCAACTAAGCCACAGCGCCTCTGCTGCACCAGTTTTTTATGTTATGTGCAACGACGTTGTTAAAACCCTAAAAAATTAAGGTAATTAAAAACAAATAGTTTCGAAAGTTTAGTTAAACATATATACCAAACTTTGAACAGTATTTGGTCTCCACATTTTGCACAAAGACGATGCAGATATTTAACCAAACAACTCAAATATGGACTCTTCAAAAATTTTCCAACTTGGTATTGTAAACCCTTAACTACTGTATGGCTAGGCGCTGCTGGGATTTGAACCCAGGATCTCCTGTTTACTAGACAGGCACTTTGACCAACTAAGCCACAGCACCCCCTTTGCACCTGTTTTTTATGTTTTGTGCAACGACGTTGTTAAAACCCTAAAAAATTAAGGTTATTAAAAACAAATAGTTTCGAAAGTTTATACAGTACACCAAACTTTGAACAGTATTTGGTCTCGACATTTTGTACAAAGACGATGCAGATATTTAACCAAACAACTCAAATATGAACTCTTCAAATATTTTCCAACTTGGTATTGTAAACCCTTTACTACTGAAGGGTTAGGGGCTGCTAGGATATGAACCCAGGATCTCCTGGTTACGAGACAGGCACATTGACCAACTAAGCCAGAGTGCATCCCATGCAAGTTATTTTCATGTTTTGTTCAACAACTTTGTAAAAAATCTAAAAAATTACGGTTAATAAAAGCAAACACTTTGTAAGGTTTAGTTGAAAATATATACCAAACTTTGAACAGTATTCGGTGTCCACATTTTGTACCAAGATGACGACGTTGTTAAAAATCTAAAAAATTAGGGTTAATTAAAGCAAATATTTTGTAAAGTTTAGTTAAACATACATACCCTGTTTGAACAGTATTCGGTGTCCACATTTTGTACAAAGACGATGCATATATTTAATCAAATAACTCAAATAAGAAGTCTGGACATATTTTCCAACTTGGTGTTGTAAACCCTTAATGTATGAAGAGAAAGGCGCTGCAAAGAGTTTTGAACCCAGGATCTCCTGTTTACTAGACAGGCACTTTGACCATCTAAGCCACAGCAGCTCCCGTGCAGGTCATTTTCATGTTTTGTGCAACGACGTTGCAAAAAATCTAAAAAATTGTGGTTCATAAAAGGAAATACTTTATAAAGTTTAGTTGAACATATATACCTGATTTGAACAGTATTCAGTGTCCACATTTTGTACAAAGAGGATGCATATATTTAATCAAACAACTCAAATATGGACTCTGGATATATTTTCCAACTTGGTATTGTAAACCCTTAACAATTGAAGAGAAAGGCACTGCTGGGAATTGAACGCAGGATCTCCTGTTTACAAGAGAGGCGCTTTGACCAACTAAGTCACTGTGCCTCCTGTGCCCCTGATTTTCATGTTTTGTGCAACAACGTTGTTAAAAATCTAAACAAATAAAGGGACATAAGGCAAGATTTGTGAAAAACTACACATGCATTTCCAGTTTATTCAATGCTAATGGGTCATCAAGCATTAAAAACCCAAAATAACGAGGCCATCCGCATATACAGTGGGGCAAAAAAGTATTTAGTCAGCCACCAATTGTGTAAGTTCTCCCACTTAAAAAGATCAGAGAGGCCTGTAATTTTCATCATAGGTATACCTCAACTATGAGAGACAAAATGAGGAAAAAAAATCCAGAAAATCACATTGTCTGATTTTTAAAGAATTTATTTGCAAATTATGGTGGAAAATAAGTATTTGGTCAATAACAAAAGTTAATCTCAATACTTTGTTATATAGCCTTTGTTGGCAATGACAGAGGTCAAACGTTTTCTGTAAGTCTCCACAAGGTTTTCACACACTGTTGCTGGTATTTTGGCCCATTCCTCCATGCAGATCTCCTCTAGAGCAGTGATGTTTTGGGGCTGACGCTGGGCAACACGGACTTTCAACTCCCTCCAGAGATTTTCTATGGGGTTGAGATCTGGAGACTGGCTAGGCCACTCCAGGACCTTGAAATGCTTCTTACGAAGCCACTCCTTCGTTGCCCGGGCGGTGTGTTTGGGATCATTGTCATGCTGAAAGACCCAGCCACGTCTCATTTTCAATGCCCTTGCTGATGGAAGGAGGTTTTCACTCAAAATCTTACGATACATGGCCCCATTCATTCTTTCCTTTACACGGATCAGTCGTCCTGGTCCCCTTGCAGAAAAACAGCCCCAAAGCATGATGTTTCCACCCCCATGCTTTACAGTAGGTATGGTGTTCTTTGGATCCAACTCAGCATTCTTTCCCCTCCAAACACGACAAGTTGAGTTTCTACCAAAAAGTTCTATTTTGGTTTCATCTGACCATATGATGTTCTCCCAATCCTCTTCTGGATCATCCAAATGCTCTCTAGCAAACCGCAGACGGGCCTGGACGTGTCCTGGCTTCAGCAGGGGGACACGTCTGGCACTGCAGGATTTGAGTCCCTGGCGGCGTAGTGTGTTACTGATGGTAGCCTTTGTTACTTTGGTCCCAGCTCTCTGCAGGTCATTCACTAGGTCCCTCCGTGTGGTTCTGGGATTTTTGCTCACCGTTCTTGTGATCATTTTGACCCCACGGGGTGAGATCTTGCGTGGAGCCCCAGATCGAGGGAGATTATCAGTGGTCTTGTATGNAGACTTACAGAAAACGTTTGACCTCTGTCATTGCCAACAAAGGCTATATAACAAAGTATTGAGATTAACTTTTGTTATTGACCAAATACTTATTTTCCACCATAATTTGCAAATAAATTCTTTAAAAATCAGACAATGTGATTTTCTGGATTTTTTTTCCTCATTTTGTCTCTCATAGTTGAGGTATACCTATGATGAAAATTACAGGCCTCTCTGATCTTTTTAAGTGGGAGAACTTACACAATTGGTGGCTGACTAAATACTCTTTTGCCCCACTGTATGTCTGTTGCCTTGGAAACGCTGTGTGCTACATAATGCGCTGCAGTTCGACGTCCGAATTTCCCGCGCAGTTGTAGGGATGTGACGTAAATTGACGCTGCATGCGCGTTGCCGACAGCTCTTGAACAGGAAGTACATGGCCGCCATGGACTTGGATTCAAACACTGAAGGTATACTATGGATGTTTCTGCAGCCAGCTAACGACCTGCATCCACTCTTATCCCCCAAAAAAAGTGGCACCACGAAGAAAAAAAAGACTTTATCAGCGGCATCTCGTGAGTCAAAAAAAAAATATGACCGAAGCCGGGCAGGCACCCGCATAAATATTGGATATGTGTTCGGTTCATGGAGGGAACTTCAGCTGCATTTGGGAGTGAAAACGGATGCTGACATGGCTCATTTCCTTGTGACCAGGTGAGAAAACATTATAGGTCGTGTTTAGAGCCTGATACAGTATGAAAAGGATGAGATCAAATCAAATAACAGAGTGGAGAGACCTGACGTGAAGTATGTTAGCCTCCCCGGTGCAGTGCTGTGAAGATGAACCGTCTGTAAAGTTTCTGTGCGCGCTCCCGTGCCGGCTTGGCTGGTGGCTGCAGTTAGCCACAGCGCCTGTCGCGGCAGCACTGAGTCAGATTTTGTAAAGCTGCCTTAAGTTCCTTTAAGGTCACTAAAAACCAATACTTTGTCAAGTTTAGTTGAACATACATACCAGACTTTGAGCAGTATTCAGTGTCCACATTTTGTACAAAGATGATGCATATATTGAATCAAACAACTCAAATGAATTCTGGACATATTTTCCAATTTGTTGTTGTGAACTATTGGAGAGAAAGGCACTGCTGGGATTTGAATCCAGGATCACCTGTTTACAAGACAGGCACTTTGACCAACTAAGCCACAGCACCTCCCGTGCAGCTGACTTCTTAAAATAAACTGTATCAAAGAGTTTGCCTTGCACCATTCGTCTTTCACAGTTGATTTCCATTCTTGTAAAACCATAACATAACAATAGTGTATGTATATACCAATCAAAATATGGACCCAATTTCTCAATCTTTTGACTGGTAGTGTATCCTGACTTACTTCTTCTTTCTGAACATTTGTTCCAACCTAATTTATTTGACTGGACAACAACTGATGAAAAAAAAAAAAAAACTCACACTAACACAGATGATTGACATATGGCTCCTACTGTATGTATATGTTCTACAGTATATTTGTAATAGTCTATGGAGAAGCTTTTGTTTCACATTTAACAGGAAAACAACTGTTACGCCCTTTCTTGAAAACATTTTACTTAGAAAGAGATATCACAAAGTTGTTTATTCAGGGGTTTATTCAGTTTGTCTCTGCAGATGATTCAGAACGCAGCAGCACGTTTGGTCTTCAACCAGCCCAAGAGGGCTCATGTCACTCCGCTGCTCATTTCCCTGCACTGGCTTCCAGTTGCAGCACGCATCAAATACAAAGCTCTGCTTCTGGCTTACCAGACTCTAACACACACAGCTCCTACCTACCTTCACTCCTTCATCCAAACCTACATTCCCACGCGTCAGCTACGCTCAGCCGCTGAAAGACGCCTAGCGCTTCCACCACAACGTGGCATGAGATCATGTTCCAAACTCTTCTCCTCTGTTGTCCCCCGATGGTGGAA
The DNA here is from genome assembly GCA_006937955.1 of Pachypanchax playfairii. Classification (NCBI taxonomy): domain Eukaryota; kingdom Metazoa; phylum Chordata; class Actinopteri; order Cyprinodontiformes; family Aplocheilidae; genus Pachypanchax; species Pachypanchax playfairii. Next base: position 800,790 of record SSNP01000103.1, read on the forward strand.
TGACCTACCAAACTCGGTCCGATCCTCAGAGTCTGCAGCTACTTTTAAGAGCAGACTTAAGACTCACCTCTTTAAAGAACACTTTCAGTCTTAATGTAGGAGTAATTTATGATTTATGATATCGATTTGAGAATTTATCTCTCACAAAAAAAAAAAAAAAAAAAAAAAAAAAAATTGATACACTTGATGTATCAGCGTCGGAATTAAACTGGACTCCAAACAGTCCGCCTCCTTATATTTTTTTCCTTCTCTTTGAATTCTTGCTTGTATGTTCTCTCAATGTAAGTCGCTTTGGATAAAAGCATCTGCTAAATGACAGTAGTAGTAGTAGTAGTAGTAGTAGTAGTTTGTAAACTGGACAATGACAAATATACCATTGTGCCTCAGATACTTTCTGTCAAGAATTTTGTTTCTGAACAGATGTTCTACATTTGTATACTTCAGGCATACAGAATTCCTAATACACCCTCACATACCTACACACACTGGCTCAGATGTCACACTTGGTTTGTGCGATCTCTGTTGTAGGGTGAACTCTTAGTCTCCATGTTGCACACGTCCCAATGGCCTCTGTAGATACAGGGAGGGTGTGTGTATATCTTGATTAAGATTTTCATTAAGATATTTTGGATTACTTAACTAACAGACTCAAACAGACTATGATCTTCTAAATAGACAGCACATGTTATGACAAAGCTGCTATAAAGTGGATGCAGTTTCTTTAAATACATATTTCAAAAAGCCTCCTTTGAGCCTTGTCTCACGTAATGCTCAAACCCCACCAGACAATGACGGTATTCCTGGTTGTCATCTTACTGTTACTAAGAAAGCCTTGGAAATCCTTTCTCCCAGGCCTCAATCCCCCAAAACACACACACACACATGCGCTGATACAACACTAATCTCCTTGTCACAGTCTCTAATGGAAAGTATTCAGCTGAGCACTTTTAGTGGGAAAAAACTGTTGATGCAAAGTGGGAGAGAGCACAGAAAAGGAAGGTACTGTAAATAGTAGAGGTAAAAAAAAGGAAAAATACCAAAGAGGCATGTTTATGTCAGAAATCATACAGGACTGAGCAGGAGAGATGTAGGTAAGTGGGAGGGAAAAAGTTCAAATTATAAAAGCCAAAAGAAAACAAAAAAGGGAAAAGCCCTCCAACAGAGAAAGCTTTGCAGTCTCATATCACTTGATGTTTGAAGCTGAAGAGAAAAACACTTTCTGAAGTCATCCACACTGACACAATCAGGGATTACTCCTATCCCCACACAATGTCATCCCATGACAAGGCTCTACCAAGCTGGGCCAGCAGCGATAACACACATATGCAACATAGGACCAATCTGTCTGGAGGAATTATGCTCAGACTTTCTCACAGATACAACCTCTATGAAGCCTACTTTAAGCTCGAACTCAAACATATGTAAAGAAGATTCTTGCACTCATCATTTTTTCCCACACACATCACTTTGAGCATCTTATTATGCATGTTTTTCAGGGGAAATTCAGCACCACCCTTCCCATGCATGGACAGAGCATTCTGAGCCCAGGGTGAAATAGATTTTCTGAGACCCAAGAGGGTAATTAGGAACCTGTAAATGAATTACATTATTCAGCAGATAAAAATGTAAGCTGTGTATAGATATTTTGGATAAATTTAAAAGCATACCCCTTCAGAAAATAAGCTCAAATATCAATTCAGACAGGATACTGTTTAAATATTTGTTTTAAATACATTCTATTACAAAAAATATGATCAAAATAAAAAATTGACAAACAACAGAGCAGAGCTCCCAGTTGCCCCCACCCCCACCCCCATCGGGATTTATGTCCGGATTCATAGAAATGCCTGACAGATTTATTCTCATAACCCGAAGATGCAGCAATCACTGCAATGTTCAGCTTGTTACTTTTATTTATTGTGATTTTATTTAGATGTTATTTTTGTTTATTACAACTTTTTGAATCAGCAGACATGGCAAAGGAGAGGAAATTAGAGAAAAAGAAGAAAGAAAGAAAAAATATAAAAATAGGTAGAAGAGAAGGTGAGAAAGAGAGAAATCTGTTTCAACACCTGCTCTCCGAGCACAGTTCTCAATGAAATGGATCATCAGAGCTAAATAAGGCTCTGACATATGACTGGACCACGTATCACTGGTTGTGGCATAAACTTGAGCACATTTAACTTTTAATTCCACCTTCTCACGTCAGTCGGAATACAGTTTGAGAATGGCGAGTTGGAGAAATGTTTTCAACTTGGTAGATCGCAGATCAACTACTTATTGGAGTCTTTTGAACCCCTAATTCTCCACAGTTTGGATTGGAACCATATCAGTTGTCAGATAAAATATCACTTCATCCGTGATGTATTTCCAGTGCTTCATCGGTGTGGATGTCAGTGTGGATGGGGAGCAGCTGTCGGTCTCCTAACTTTCTGATGTGCGAACCTCTTCATTCCAAACTTTGCAAATTACGTTTGTTTGCAACTTGTCACTGTGAGAGAACTCAAACCGATTATACCGGAGGTGGAGTTTTTTTTTGGGAACCAGCTCATCTTTCTCTCTTTCGGAAGTCATCCTTTTTTCACATAGTGGCTTTAGTAAAGGGAGGAAACTAAACAAACCTACAACGCTGCCTAAAACTTGCTCTGATTGGACCACCAGTTTGTCTATCATGCCGACAGACACAAACTAGCAAATGACGTGACTCGGCTGAGATAGAAATAAAAAAACAAATGTTGTGTGCACATACGCGTGTATAAATTATAGCATAGATAGGTGATTGAATGCAACTAGACGGTTCTACTATCTCTGAGCTTTGGTAGATCATCTTCACATTAAAAACCTTCACGATCTTATATCGTCATATCGCACAGGCCTTGCTGTGTATATGTGGAAAATAACCAGCACACACTATATCCAGGTGTCAAACTCTATACTGGGGGTAAGATATTGTTCAAGGTTCTTGCTACCAGACTTTAGACTACCATATAGTAGCTGTTTTTTTACTGTCTAGAAAACTCTAAACAAATTAATAGTATAAAAACCCATTGATGTTTTGAGTACACTGAAACAGTGTTTGTGTATGTCAAAATTGAAACCCCACAACATCAATGGAGCAATCTCTCTATTTTTTATGTCTGTCTTTAGCTAGAATGTTCTCCCTTTGAATGTGTGGTTAATGTAAATGTTATCGTCACCTACTGGCCCAGTATCAGGTATTTCAGAGTTAGTTTTTTTTTTCTTTTACAGCTTGTGCGGTTGGAAATATTTCCTGAAATGGAGGCAAAAAAACATTTATTAGTTCCCAAATCAACAGTCCTCAGATTGTCAAACAGTTGCACTTTTGATATGTAATTGCCTGGTAAGTAAAACTGTACACTGGCTTGTCTCTAGCCTAACAGGTTATTATTCAGGTCCCTAATAAGCACATAGGTCAAACAACATTTCTTCATTGGAAACAAAGATCAAATTATTGTGGCTCTATATTGTATCTTATATTTTAGAGCAGTTCATGTTAGCAGCTTCCTATTATCCTGCTGTCAGAATGCAATCTGAAAAGGGGTCTCAGCAGAATCACAGATTGACAGGAAGAGATGAAAACAATAAAAGGTGATTCCAAATGAATATGGATATAAGCCAGCTCTGCAGTTTGTTTACCCAAACACAGTTTACTGCAAAAGCTTTCATATTGGATATTTGGATTTTGGATATCAGAAAACAAAGACATCACATTAAGTACAGTGTGTCATTCCACATCTTATCACTGCAGTTACTGACACTGTGAATCTTAGAGTGAATAGCTAGTGTTTATTAGGTTTTTTTTTGGACTTCACCAGTACATATGGGATCAAATACCTAAAAAATGACAAATAATAATCTCAGTAATCATGTTTTTCTAAACTAAAGTCTTTTGTGACAGTGTTTGGGTTAACTAATTTACAAACTACAGAGTTGGCCCCCTGCTAAATTGCCATCTTAAAGAGGCCATTTCATACACGTTTCTTTATTTCTTTGTTTATCTACTTAAATATTTATGTTTATGTTCTGTTGTTAAATGTTGAATTAAGTGATGTTGAATGTTTCAAGTCTTGAGTAAGCGTGGTTGTCTACCAATCATAGGGTTGGCAATTAGATTCCAGCTCCCACCTCTAGTCAAAATGGCTCAAAACACTGAAGCCTTAAGCCTCTGATGTAAATTGAATTTGTTTGTCGATGGTGGAACGTAAGTGTAAAAGCACTTTGAGTGGTCACTAAGACTAGAAAACTGCTATACATATTCAGGTGATTCACCATTTACAAGCCTACCAATGTACTATGTGGCTAAATAAGGCTAGAGTTCTTCTCAGTGAGCACATGGGGACCAGCTTCTCCTGACCCTGAGCAGGAAACATATAGATAAAAACAATAACGACTGGGCTAAAATAAAAAACAGCTAAAAGACTAAATAGAAAAAAATGTGAATTGCTTTAAAAGGGTTGAAAACTGTTGCTCAGCATTTAAAAGATTATTAGTTTATTTAAAACAAAACCTTTTTGAAAGCAAAACGTTAACAAATGTGTAGTTGAGGACTTTAGACTTTTTCGTGGTGCTGTATTGAAATATAAATGTATATTTTTTCACTCTTTATGAACTATTTTTATTCTGTCTTACTTTTATAACCCTACACATTCTGAGTAAAACAACTTTAACATCATAAGGTTATTTTTTTTCCTTGGTATTCTGGTATTTATCCGCTTCTGGCACCTTTCCTTCCTCTCTTGCTCTTCAAAGACTCTCTTCTCAACTCTCACCTTGTACTCAACTCATTGTCTTTCATATATTGTACACACACACTTACACACATGCATGCAGGCACTGTGCAACAGAATTAGCCCCAGGGGAACAGAACAAAGAGGACGATGTTAATCGAACCTGTAGCTTGAAGTGAGAAAATGAGGTAAAAGGAGGGGATTTGTGAGGTGGCTAATATTCAGTGGTCTCTTATGTAATGATACTTTCTTAGTAAGGTAAGGTGAATGCAGCAAAATAGTGGTGGCTTTAAAATATTTATTTCACAAACAATTCAAATTCAAACATAATTTAATAATTTTTGATCTTCATACTGTAATAATAGAAACTTTGTTTTCCTTTAGAGAGTCATAGTGGGTTCTACCTGTGGACAGGAAGGATCTCCGGTAGCGTCTGTGTTGCAGCGGATCCAAAGAAGATTCTTTTTGAAGACACTCTGTTGTTGAGTTACGGTGTTATGAAGAGGATGACGAGGGTTTTTCATCATGTTTTTCATTGTTAAAAAATCCTCTTTGTACAATAAACTCAAGAGTCTCCAGATCAGTCCCCAGAACTGAATCTGCTTTCTTTCTGAAATTGTTCAGCCTCTTTATGTCACTTGCTCTGATGCTCCTCCCCCAACAAGTAACTGCAGATGTGATCACACTCGCTAAAACAGACTTATAAGATGTTGGTGTAAAGAGTGAAGGACCTGAGCTTCCTCAAGAAGTCCAGTCGGCTCTGTGCTTTCCTAAAAAATAGCATCACTGTTGCATCTCCAGTTCAGTCTATTATCCAGGTGAACACCCTCTGTATTCTTCCACCACCTCATTTATTGAGTTCACATTCAAGATAAGATGACTGTTCTCACATCAGGCCACAGAGTAGTCTTTGTACTTGGTTTCTGGTCCATCTCTGATCCACCATCAGAGTATTTCTGCAGATGACAGGACTCTGACCTGTACTAACAGTCTGAGGTAAATGTCCTGTATTTGTATAGCGCTTTTCTAGTCATTCAGACCACTCAAAGCGCTTTAATACAAGTTTTACATTCACCCTTTCACACAACCCGATATGTAGATCCGGGAGGGGCTAACACAGCCCAATGGTTCAGTGTCTTGCCCAAGAACTTTGACATGTGGTGTTGGAAGCCGGGATCGCTCCACCAACCTTCTGATTAGAAGACAACCCCTCTATCCACTGAGCTACAGCCGCCCTGAGGTGCACAGAGTGAAAAGGAATGGTGCGAGTACAGTCCCCTGTGGTGCTCCTGTGCTGCTGATCACCTCATGATCTAGGAATATAGGAAATATTTTTTTTTTTAAATGACACCAGTAGATGGCAGTCGTGGTGCACAGTAAGGAGATGGACAACAAGCACCTTACGCAGAAGAAGGTCAGTTCAGCGTAAGCGGTGTTTACAGCCAGTTAAACAAAGCCATTACTCATGAGAACTGTTGTATCTGTGTTTCAGGTGGGTGTAGTGCACAAGCATCATAATGTTTACGTTACTATAAGAGTATTTTCGTGAGGTTTTGTGAGTCTACACCATATTTTGTTGTTGTTCTGTGTTTTATACAGAATAAAAACACAAATAATTCAAGAAAACATAAGTAGACATAAATACAACATAAGCAAAAAAAAAACAAACAAGGATAATAAACAAGACACTTTAATATGTACGCTAACTTTTGCTAGCCTAAAACCTAACTCCCTCGAATCTACCCGCGTTCATGATGCCACACGAAGATGGTTAGTAGTGTTTTAGTGTTTGTGGGTTAACTAATGAAGTACACACGATGTGTAAGTTTGTGTAGGCACTTTGTGTGGACTGACGAAGATAAGAGGTGACTCCGATACTTACATCCTGTTAACACTATGTCATGTTCAGTGCTATTTGTTAATTAAAATGAACATGCTTTCTTGTATGGTAATTGTCTTGACATTGTTGACTGTAATAATAGTTATGTAATTACTAAATAATTAGTATGAACAAGCACCGTACGCAGAAGAAGCTCAGAAGCGGTGTTTACAGCCAGTCAAACGTAGCCATTACTCATGAGAGCTGTTTTATCTGTGTTTAGAATAAATTCAGCTGTTGCACATCAATGAATGTTTCCCTGGTCACGTGTGTAACTATAGCAATTGTTACTATGTGTGTAGGTCCGACAAACATTGACTCCAAGCAAGGCGGTGAACTAGATACAAGACTAGAAATTGGACACTAGATATCCCAATAGATTGTCTGAAGGAGTTGTGTTCTTTCCATTTCCAAAGCTGAAAACACAATGTTAACGGTGCCTACAATGGATCAAACAGTGTGGACTCCCAGTTAAATGTGTCGGACATTACAAAGCATAAATACGTCTGCTCAAAGGTAAGGCTAACAGCTAACTACTTGCCATGTTGTCTAAATCTACTAACTAGAGGCAATAACTCAAACTGGACCAAAGTTATGATTAATATGGATATCCATACCAGAGTGTTAACCTACTCTCATAGCTAAGTTTAACAAGCCCTTTAGCTTTAGCCAACATTAATTAACATGTTAGCTAACGCTAGCTATGTTAGCTGCTGCTGTGCTGCGTGTAGTGTCCTCCACTTTATTTTTCGTCAGTTTACAACAGTCAAACATACACTCACCGGCCACTTTATTAGGTACACCATGCTAGTCACGGATTGGAACCCCTTTTGCCTTCAGAACTGCCTCAATTCTTCGTGGCATAGATTCAACAAGGTGCTGGAAGCATTCCTCAGAGAGTTTGGTCCATATTGACATGATGGCATCACACAGTTGGCGCAGATTTGTCGGCTGCACATCCATGATGCGAATCTCCCGTTCCACCACATCCCAAAGATGCTCTATTGGATTGAGATCTGGTGACTGTGGAGGCCATTTGAGTACAGTGAACTCATTGTCATGTTCAAGAAACCAGTCCGAGATGATTCCAGCTTTATGACATGGCGCATTATCCTGCTGAAAGTAGCCATCAGAAGTTGGGTACATTGTGGTCATAAAGGGATGGACATGGTCAGCAACAATACTCAGGTAGGCTGTGGTGTTGTAACGATGCTCAATTGGTACCAAGGGGCCCAAAGAGTGCCAAGAAAATATTCCCCACACCATTACACCACCACCACCAGCCTGAACCGTTGATACAAGGCAGGATGGATCCATACTTTCATGTTGTTGACGCCAAATTCTGACCCTACCATCTGAATGTCGCAGCAGAAATTGAGACTCATCAGACCAGGCAACGTTTTTCCAATCTTCTGTTGTCCAATTTCGATGAGCTTGTGCAAATTGTAGCCTCAGTTTCCTGTTCTTAGCTGAAAGGAGTGGCACCCGGCGTGGTCTTCTGCTGCTGTAGCCCATCTGCCTCAAAGTTCGACGTACTGTGCGTTCAGAGATGCTCTTCTGCCTACCTTGGTTGTAACGAGTGGTTATTTGAGTCACTGTTGCCTTTCTATCAGCTCGAACCAGTCTGGCCATTCTCCTCTGACCTCTGGCATCAACAAGGCATTTCCGCCCACAGAACTGCCGCTCACTGGATATTTTTTCTTTTTCGGACCATTCTCTGTAAACCCAAGAGATGGTTGTGCGTGAAAATCCCAGTAGATCAGCAGTTTCTGAAATACTCAGACCAGCCATTCTGGCACCAACAACCATGCCACGTTCAAAGTCACTCAAATCACCTTTCTTCCCCATAGTGATGCTCGGTTTGAACTGCAGGAGATTGTCTTGACCATGTGTACATGCCTAAATGCACTGAGTTGCCGCCATGTGATTGGCTGATTAGAAATTAAGTGTTAACGAGCTGTTGGACAGGTGTACCTAATAAAGTGGCCGGTGAGTGTAGAACCCCAACAAGCAACTTTAAATAATATCGTTTTTATCTTTCATGAACACAAAAACAACCTCTGAGATTTAGTTTGAGACCAATAAGCATTAGCCTTGATAGCAGTCGTATCTCCTTCATTGCGTACCTTTTTATTCTGAATATATCCCTCCACTGCATCCTGTAACTCCTTCTGCCATGATCTGGAGGATATTGCGGAGGTATTGCTCCAAAAAAGGTCACTGTCTGAAGAAAAGTCTTACATGAGCGCATTTTTTGTGAAACAAGCAGTCACTGAAAGCACAGTTATTCCTGTTTGTTATGGATGTCCAACCAGGATGTGTGCAGCCCACACAAATGCAAATTTACCACTTTTGTGATATTTAAATGCAATCCAACTGAAAGCTTGCTGATTTCTTCCAATAAGCTCTACCTCTTCCCGCCATGGCAATCTTTTGCGTGTTTACCCATTTGTTTGTCGGACGTAGCGACAGTAACTAAGGGGGCGGGGTTCAGCGAAAAGTCAATTAATTTTTGTCCTCTGGCTCAGTGTCTTGTTTACCGCACAGCAGACAGCAGAAACACCCTGCTGCCACTGGTCAATCTTTCACTCCAAGGTACTCTGACTAGAACAAATATTCTTTATTGAACACACTGGTATTTACACAGTAACATATGCACCTCTAATAGTGAACACTGTTCAAAAACACATGATGGTAAAAATCTAGTGTTCTTCAGGCATCTTCTGCTTATAAAACAAAATGCAGATGAGTGCAACATGATGTTTATTTAATGTGTTTTGGTGAGACTATGTTCTTGGTGTTTTGAAAGGTTATATTAAAGGCCATGAGGTGAATAAAGAAGAGTATAAGTTATTGTAGTTTTGTGCAAATGTTATTGTGCTAAGGTTAGCATAGCAAATACAAAAGTGAATGATAACTTTAACTCTTTCATTCTTGTTTACAGCTGATTTAAAGTACACTTGTTGATCATATAGTATATTAAGGTTTTCTGCTTACAATATTTTAGTGGACTGGATTTTAGTAAACTTTTAATGTCATCGCATTTTTCTGCCAAAACATACAAAAAAACCAAAACACTTTTTACGGACACGTAAGAGAAAAGCTCATATTTGCAAGGTCTGTTGTAATTTTGGCTTTCTCCATGGGGGAAAACACACCTTACTTTGTATTTTATTACCACAGTATCACACTGTGTTTGTTTATCAGAGTGCTGATAGTCAATGGCATCATGTTGCTCAAAAATCAATAGAAAAGGTTGAAAGGTTTTGTTGATCTTTTCACAATGCCAGCATCTCATTGCACCACCTTTCATCTAAAAACAAAATTACTTCAACCAATAGCAGCTTTGAGTGCTGTATGGAATTTATCAGAATCATCTTATGATCATAAACCAAGAATTACAAAAACAGTGCAAAGTAACCAATGGCAACAACTGTTTGTTGTGAGATATGAAAGACTGTGAATACTTCACATCATTAATCTACCAGCAATCAGTGTGATTCATCATGACAGGCTTTTCATGTTTAATTCAATAAATAAAATGAGAAATGTGTTTCTGTGCTTTGAATTAGAAGAAACATACTGTCCATGGTAAATAGTTAACTCCTGGATTAAATTCCTCAGAAATATTTAAAGCAGTGAATGTTTTCTACATCTTTGAACGTATGTGTGAGAGTAAAAACAGGGATTTGATGCAAAGCAGAGTGTATTTTATGTAACACTGCAAAGTAGATCAGAGAGCAGAGCATGACCTATTTTTCAGGGCTCCGTGGAGATGATGTTTCTTTTTCATAAATTGGAAACTATGATTCCTTCACTTGTCTTATCCTCCTTTACAAATCTTAGGTAAATGGGTTGAACCGCTACAAACTGACAGTTCACCTGTCTTCCAGATAATCTGTGGAAATATGAAAATGAAATGAAATGAAAAATACTTTATTAATCCCAGAAGGGAAATTCAACATTGTAGTAGTTTTTTTTTTGTCCAACAATAAAAACAATAATAAGACAATAATATAATAATAACATAATAACAAAATATGTTTCTATAAAATAAAATGTATATTGTGTTAAGTAAACTTTCAGTAATGAGTATGTACGTAGTTCAGACTAATGATATAAGATGATCATTCAGCTGGTTTTCTAGAGTCCACATGTCAAATGTTCCTGGGCAAGAAGGAGAATCCCAACATGGCTTTAAATTTTTTCAACTTTAATTTCTTTTAAATACAACCATATACTCAATGTGTGTGTACAAATACAGAAAACCATATACACAGAACATGCATTGACTGACTGACTGACAGACTGGATGAATATATAAATGAATGAAGCACCGATAATCTTTAAGGTCATTGAACGAACTTCACAATAAAATTAAGGAACAAACTAAAAAGATGTCTAATGTGTCTTTATTTGGAACTTACATTTTTAATACAATAAAAAAATATATTAAAAAATGATTAGTTTGTTATATAACTGTTAACAACTAGCTGACTGTGAAGCATTTATCTTGCATTTTTTAAACAATACAGTTCAAACTAGTCAGTAAGCCTTATTGTGAAATACTATGTGACCATTTTTTATGTGGCAGAAATGAGCTTCTGTATGAATACATCCATTTAAACTAGAAGAAAAACACATTTTCTTTAATTTTCTCAATTTCCTCTTATAATGATGTTTTTCATCTCATGACCTAAATTTAATGATTACAACCACAGCATGTTTATGGAGGTTTCTTGGACACAAATCAACACTTGTCACTATTATCCATTTTAGTACTGGTGAGTTTACATTTTTTATCTTTAAATGCAAACAGATATTGATCCAGAGCAAAAGCAGTAATACAAAACAAAAATAATACAAAAACATGTACTGCACTAAACTGTAATGTTTGTGTACGGATTAAAACCAGGCTGCACAGAAGAAGAAACTGGAGGTGAGTGAGAGCTGTGGAAGCAAAGGTTCTCGTGCAGAACAAACAGAGCAGGTTGCGCTGGCTGACACCAGGGAGGACGTCACTGAAGTGAGACAGACTCACTGACAAACCAAAGAGAAGCAGGAGTCATTCACAGTTATTAAGAGAGCAGAAACAATCCAACATCTGCTCTTCTAAGTCCAGATCCACAAAACAGTCAAATGGTCAAAAACTCTGAGTATTTGATGCAAATTTACAGTCCAATGGGGTAACAGAAGCCAAATTGTTAAGTCCAAACATTCCACCATCACACTGCAAAGCAACAGCAACAGAACAGCTCTACCAACTGCGCCACTGTGCAGCCTCCTTAAAGGTCCCATATTATGAAAAATCAACTTTTTCTGGGATTTGGGGTGTTATTGTGTCTGTGGTACATATACACACATACAAAGTTGGGAAAAAAAACATCCGTGCTGTTTTGAGTGAGATAGGGGTTTCTGAATCAAGTCTAATATGTTTGCTGTTCAAAATTGTCCCAGCTTTTGACGTCATAAGCCGGGGGGAGGTTGTGCTCTGAAAGAGTTCACACACCCTCCGAGAACTTTCTCCACCCAATTCTGTTACCAATTCAAAACCACTGGTTCAGATTAGGGAACTCACCCCTCAAAATGTTCTGTTGTTTGCTGCTCAGAAGAACACAAAACATTTCATCAGGTCCCAGATGAACAGGACAGAAGAGCAGCATCGATTGAATTTATTTATGATGTCCCTTCTACCATACCAAAAAACAACCAGAGCCAAGCTGTTTTTAAGAGCTAACAGTGTTACCAGACCCGATCTACTGCTAAGAAGAACCAGAGCCAAGGTGCGGCTGAGCCGAGTTGTTGTTCCTACAGAGGAACTAACACCGTTACATCTCTTTCTGGGCCAAACTGGTAAGCTTGAAGAACTGCATCTCTACCAGACACAGCAAAACAACACAAATACATGAGTAAATGTCAGACTAACCTTTCAATAACGTGCCGTTGAAGTCTTCAGGCTCAAAGTCCCTCAGTCCAAAGTTATTAGTCACAATTTAAGTTCATTTCTTGGCACGGCGACGCTTGTTTATTATTAATTTCAGTGTGATCAGCTGTTTGTTTACCAGCACCGCTAAAAGCTCCAATGTCTCACGAACGCGCTGAGAACATATGGGCGGGGCTTAGAGCTGTTAGGCTGCCGAAGAGACGTGCCCACATGAAACAGAGCATTTCAAAATGAGGTGAGAGGAGGCACGATTGGGAACAACAACTGAACTTTCAAAAAGGGCCAATTTGAACAATGCATGGTTTTTACATTTCATTGAAATCTAAAGGAATGATTCATAGTGTGTGAAAAGTGCATAATATGGGAGCTTTAAAAAGAAGATACACATTAAATTGGATTTAAAACAGAATTCAGACATCTTTTTTCTAAAACAATATTTATAGCCTGATCTGATCAAGTGTAATTGGTTTGTATGGATTGACAATATTCTGTATTTTTTATCTTGGTGTCAACAAATTACTTCACAAAAGGCAATTAATTGATTCCACTTTCAAGTTTAGATACACAGTCAGAGCTCAGTATGGATTTTTTTTTCTTTGTGCTGTTATTCTTCAGAAACACTAACAATACTAATGAGCCATCATGTCACTGGGTGAAATGTGGCTCAAACACACTGAAGAATATTTTAAATCAATTGCACATTCACCCTCTGACTGTTAAGTATACTCAGTGGAACAACAAATACACACATGCAGACCTTACACAGTCACCCTCGGCATGAATTTCACATTAACTTTGATTTTTAATGAATAAGTCAATCATACTTTATTAATCCCTGAAGGAAAATTAGATAATGATTGGTGTCAACATTATATATTATAATAATATATATATTATTTTGTATATACAGTACAGACCAAAAGTTTGGACACACCTTCTCATTCTCTTTGACTGTATATATATATATATATAACAGTATAACTAAACTTCACAGGAAAGGATCAAGGTGACTCAGTTGTCAGAGGCACACTCGATCAGGTTGCACTCAAGGTAGAAAGACTGAAGAGGAGCATAGGAATTATCGCTATAGAAAAAACTGGTTAAACACTTTACAATGAGAATCTTAACAAGAAAATAAGTATTAACTTCATAATAAGCTAATAGTTTGGCCAAGTGCCATCACCATGAGTGACTTATTGGTCTGGCATCAAAAAGTGGCAGGCTGTAGGTAAATATACTCTCTGAAGAGAAGATGTAATTGATTCATTGCTCTCAGGTATGATCCATCAGCCGGTAGCAGCAGCCTCACCAGTGGGCAGATCTGAGGAGAGGCAGCCCAGACTCACTTGAACAAAAAAGATCAGGAGAAAAAGACACACAATTAAATTAAATATTAATTTGTTAATATAAAACATTTTAGTGGGGACCAGGGGGTTGAAAAGGATAGAAAAGTGGGGAAAACAATGGAAAGATATAAAGATGGAAAATAAAGGAAAAAGGAAAAACACAAAGGAGGAAAAAACTAGAGCATCAGAAGCCTAACGCTGAGTCCTTTCTAAATTAAGTTTTCCATGTCAAACAAAAAAAAAAAGTATTGTCTCTTTTAAACAAAATTTCTCTGCAATAACAGGTTAATTAATAAAGAAGACTGGATCTAGATTTAATTTCCGTCATCGGGGATTTTTGATACGCTGTCATGGATGTTTGAACACTGAGTGTCACTTCATATCATGACCAGATTAGATCTGTATCAGCACTTAACAAAGGAAGAACATCCTCTGTACAGATCTTACAGCTGTCACATTTAAGTCAACTAAGTCTGAATAGATGGCAAACAACCAACAATTACTCTATATATACTGGAATAGAAAAATATAATTTTCTTAACCCGTCAGTTATTTATTTATTGAAAAGTCAAATAATCAAGAAGCACCTTCAACTTTTAGGAAAGTCAGTCAAGCAGTATGTTTCCATGTTTTTTTTAAGCTTAGTAACTAATTACACACATTTTGCTGCAGAGCAAATCAGCCACAGCGTAACATGAATCATCGTCCTGTGAAGTCATTAACAGTAAAATGCTGAAGTGGCAAACATCTTCCACTCCTCTTTTTGTAACTTCAGGGAAGAAGTGCTCTTATGTTTCTTTCTCACTCTGTGTCTTTGGAAACCTTCGGAAACTTGCCTTCATTTTATTTATTTATTTTTTGAATAAACAGAAAGTCAGTCTTATTCTTGGTGGCTTGATAAAGCAACTTTAAGTGTAGTTTTTATGTGGTTTTTAATGTTTTTTTTAGTTTTCTATTAGCATAGTCACATGATACTGAGCATGTCAAGTGTAGCTTATGGGTCAAAGGTGTGGACTTGGAGACTGGAGAATTAGCGCAGAAGCAATTAACTAATCAAACTAATCAAGATATTTTCCGTAAGTTTGCAAATCTATATTCCGGTCTTCAAATTTCATGTCCATTGTTTTGTCAGTCTCACTGTGGATTATAATCTTACTACATCACAACATTATCACACCTAATTCAACTATGTATATATTAAAAATGATAGATTAGAAATCAAAGAAATTATTGTATGTGTAAATGATCAAGACAGTAGTGAACATTACTGGCAGTGAAGGGACCTCCAAATCAAATCTTGCTTAGGGCCCATGAAGGTTGGGGCTGGTACAGGCTGAGGGTAACAACAATCAAAAATAGGGGTACCTAAAAGGGTCAAAATTCTTGTTGCTAGGGGTGTTCCTTTTTTACCCTTTAGTTCAGGTCCATTTTTGTACCTTATGAAGTTATTCCAGTAAAACAGTAACATTATGCTACTTTTGAAGTATAAAACCAACATTTAAAACATAATATTTAAAATGAGGGATGAAATTTAATAAAATGGAGATTAACCATCCTTGGCCAGGCTTGCAGGTGCAGTAAGTTGAAATGGTACAAATTTGTACTTGACATCAGTTTGAACCCTCAAAGGGGCATTTCTGGCCTTAAAAAATGAACCTATAGGTACAAATATGTTCTTGTCTCGTACCTGTATTTCTGAGAGTGAATGAGCTGTGGCACAAGAAGGAAAAACTAACTGAACTGAAAAAACACCGAACTGGAATGACCAGAAAAATAAGTCTAACAACAACAAATGAGACAGAACTCTGATTCCAGGCTCAAACAACAGTAGGTTACTGTAGTCAAGTTTAAATATTGTGAACCAACACATTTTTTCAGCTTAGTACTTCTATTACCAGCAGCAGTAGCTCAGGCGGTAGAGAAGGTCAAACTCGAACGTCACTGGTTTGAATCCTCACCCCATCTGGAAAAGATTGCTTTGCTGTTGTGTCCTTGGGCAAGACTTTGATTTTGTGGTGGTCAGAGGGTCCCGTGGCACCTGGCAGACTCCCATCTGTCAGTGTGTGTCCCAGGACAGCTTTGTGTGGAGTTTATCACCCCCAAACATGTGAGTGAATGGGTGAATGACAAACTGTAGTGGGAAGTGCTTTGGGAGTCAGTCTGACTTAAGAAATGAGCTGTATAAGTACATACCATTTATAACACTTATTTTTAAAAACAGTGGAGATTTATATGGGCTTTGTTAAAGGTCTTGTGTCCATGCTTGTCAACCCCCCCGATTTTCTAGACAATACCGAATTTCAGTGCTACTCCTGAAAATATCCCACCATTCTCCCAAATGTCTTCCGATTTCCACCTGGACAACAATTTTGCTAAACCATCCTTTTCTGGCTGGACAACAACAATGGTTACACCTCGAAGTTAACACCGCACACACCTCCACCCCAATGTCGGAGGTTTGAGTGTGACACAGCGCAGATCGGTTTTAGTCTAGTTAGCATAAATGTTGGTGTGACTGGAAGAGAATAGTCCAATGACCTTGAGCACTTCATACATATTATCAAAACCTATAAAAGTTATTTAATATTTGAGACCAAAATTTTGGTCATCTACAAAACAGTAGACACCCTTCTCAGGAATCCATCTTTTAAGTTTTAATGCATCATAAACAAAGTAGAGGTTAAAAAGATTGATGACTCCTACTGTGATTTAATTCTTTTCATTATAAAATGTTTAATGGAAAGCGTCCATTTTGTTCTATATACTTTACCTAACGCTGGTACATTTGCAGAACAAGGACTGTTTAAAGTCAGAAAGCTAAATATTTGAGTTGTGATGTTATGGTGTCCAAACAGCAGTCTGTTTCAACAGTGGGACATCCTGAGTTTCAAACTTAATTTGAGGATATGTGGTGGGAAACCCTCAGCTCATGTGTTCATGTCAGGATCATCTCCAACACTGTAACCAACTGGTAAAACAAATTGACAGATTAAAAGCAGAGACGCTGCCCCACTAACTGCAATTTTTTTGTCCTTTTGTCCTTCGGATTATTCACACTCTGGTTTTCTGAGTGACCCGGAGGAGGGAAAATTTTAGCTGACAGTGTAATTGTCCCGGATTAGACGGTCAATTGATCTCATCCTGGTGGCAAATCTGCAGCCTGAACTTGCTTTAATACAGTTTATAGATCTTGGTTTTCTTGCTTCTATCTGTAGCATCTCCTGGAGATGTTTCTGAAAAGACAGGCAGTTAGAGGCAAGGACTGTGTGTGTCCGGTGTTCTAGTCTGTAATTGTTTTATGAACTCCATTCTGGGATCCTGCAGGCGTCTCCTTGAACGAGTTGGATTTTATTTGCATTTTCAGTCGTATGTGAATGAGTCCTTGACTGAAGCAGATCTAACACACTTTAAGGACTAACTTAATTACTGACTCTTGGCTGACCTTGCCGTCTGAACTTAGCTTTAGAGCATCAATTGTAGCTCATCAATTTCTATGATAATAAACACTAAAGGCGAAGGGAGGGGAGCGTTTTTAAAATTTTCAACAAAGTTGATGTTCCAAAGAGGACAAAAGTGATGATAACATTAAGTAACCTTTTGTCTGAAGAGAGTAAAAAACTGCTAAATGATGAATGGCTTAAACTGTAAAACTTGGTATTATAAATACATTTTAAAAGCAAGTTCATAATTGAATGAAGAATTAAATATTTAGTGAAGATGAACTTTGTTTTATTTTCCTGTCAGACTTATTTGTTTTTACCTCAACCGTAAGGTTGAGTTTTTGTTGCTTTTATATTAAACTACACTGCATCAAAAAAAGTTTTCACTAGAACTTATACTCCCTAATTCACTACCTTATACCTGATAATTACCTAATTATGACCTAATTCAGTGATACTGAGTTCAAAAATACCTTACAGTTTTGTCACAAAATGCAAATCAATTATTTAGCGTATAAATATTTAGATTTTTTTACTTTTCTGAATCATACCAAAAAATTTGCAACATTTTTATACAGACTTAAAAACAGTTTAACTACAAAAGGCTTACAAAGTTTAAGAGCTAACTGATAATCAACCATAGATTGAAACAGTGGGCCTGATTTATCAAAGGTCTGTGGCTGTTAAAATGAGTGCAAACTTCTCAGCGGCCGCAAAGACAAGCAGCAGGTGATTTACTAGCTATGGTATTACTAGTAAAGCTCTCACACACACCAGTGCATCCTTTTTGGTGTAAGGGAAATTTCAGCTGCATGCATGTGTGATTTTATAAATTTTGAGTATGCAAGAAAATATTGTTAGTAGTGTATGCATACTTTTAGTGCTGTGAGTGAGAGTGAAACATACATTTTGTCCTATACGACACCTCATACCTAAATGTTCTTCCATCTCAGCCATATCACATACACACTTACCTCTTTCACGTCACTCACCTTGTCTCCAAAGTCGACATCATCACAGAGTCGCTTGCTGCCTTGTTTTTTCTCTCCTCCTGTCAAAACAAAATGGTAACAATTTGATTTAAGTATGTAATTGTCATCAGAAACTGTTCTCCCTTGTGCTATAGTTGCCGCTGCTCTCTCCAGACAATCCCTATATAGACCATCTTCAACATCCCATCTATTTTATTATTAAAATTAGTTAAACTAACTATCCTGTGTTTTTTGTACATCCGAGTCCAACTAAAATATAAATCCATTACAGGTCAATGAATTGAATAATACTGGTAAAGTAAATACAGGACTGTTAGTTTTAGATGTAAATAGGATTTTGAGGGAAATGAGTAGATTGGTCTGAGTTCTCTGAGGGCTTTTTAGTTTTTTGTATATTCACCCTTTTAAAGAGGCCCTTCCATTAAAAACTTTTTTTCTGAGGTTTCTGTTGAATATTTTAGCTCCACAGGTGTTCTTACCTTCATAGCGGGTGTGAAAACAGGTCAATAACATCTCTTTCAAGTTTAATCTCTCAAACTACGCAGGTGGTGATAACAACCGAGTTCACCTGAGTCCGAACGGCCTGTATCTGTTTCATCACAACTCTTTTATTCGTTACTTTTCGGTAGCTCCCACAGTTGAAACCACGCCTAGCATGCTGCTGGCTAAAATGCTGTAGCATAACCTAGCAAATAGAAAGACATGATGTCTGACGTTGCCATGTGCAGCGGGGCAGGAAACAGTATTCTTTGCTCTCATAGGCTTGTTTGTTAGCCAATCAGCAAATTCGAACAATGAATATGAACGAGCTGCTGACGAAGCAGCTGAAGCAGCCTGATGGAAGGAGCCGGAACCACCCGAATTTGAATGCAGACAGATTGAAAGGTCTGTTAATAAGTTTTCCTGACGTTTTTTAGATGTAAAATGTTTCATATTACTGGTTAATACTTAAGAAATAACAACCACAAAGTCCTGAAATGTGTATGAAATGGCCTCTTTAATATCTTCCTGTAGATGGGATTTTTCACAGTGCAGCTTGGCATGTTCACAATCACTGCAGTTTGATAGTCTCACAGCTTGCTGCCTCACTAATGTTACATTTTTCTTGATAATATATTGTCCACCTACCAAATGAACAGTTTTCATTCCCAACTAGTCACCCGATGCCTTATTAAGAACTTTTGTTGTCACTTTAATTTTGCTTCTTTCACATCATTTTATCAACAAACAAGAAAGTTTGATTAATTGGAAGTGTCTGAAAGATAGCAAATTAATTCTCCATCTTAGAGATCGTCATCATTAGATACGTTATCGTAAGGAGAATGAAGAAAGGATTCACTGAATCTTTTATCCTGTACAACATTATAGAGAAATAGAGGATAAAAACCCATGACAGTTTGTATCCTGTGTATCTTTTTTGTCACTGTGGACCTGAAACAGCTATAACTACTCTGGTAGTTTATTGTTTTCTATTAAAGCTCAGTTTGATTTGTGTTCCTACGGTATATCTATTGTTCTTTTAGAAACGTTGTAAAGTTATGTCTGTATTTAGTATTGTATGATAATTATTTGCCACTTTAAATGTTCAAATTAAGGGCTGTTCTTTATACAAAGTGCAAAGTCTGGCAAATGGCAGGAGTGGAAATAAAAAAGAAAAGTCAAGGAAAACTGTTCCGTTTATTTAACAAACCATAGATTTGTATTAACTTTAGTGTGCACTTGCTGTTGGTTTTGTGTTTAACTGTGTTTTCAGTAGGAGTTAGATTTAAACATGGAAACAAGTAAATACAACTCTAGATGTGAAACAAAGTTTTAAAGACCATATCTTGCAACATCCATCTTTATTATTCCAAGACATCATTGATTGTAATGTTTGTTTGTAAAGTTGAACCCAATTGCACAGACTGAGGAGGCAGAGTGAGAGTTAGAAGCAAGATTTATTGTGA
This sequence comes from Pachypanchax playfairii, assembly GCA_006937955.1. Taxonomy (NCBI): domain Eukaryota; kingdom Metazoa; phylum Chordata; class Actinopteri; order Cyprinodontiformes; family Aplocheilidae; genus Pachypanchax; species Pachypanchax playfairii. The sequence goes on from SSNP01000103.1 coordinate 821,085, forward strand.
AGATGAGAGGTGGGTCTGAGCTGTGGGAAAAAAGGGTTAGCTGAGGTAACATGCTATGATGACCAGGGGTTGGAATGATGCCGTTTAAAGCAGTCCAAAATAACTTTTACAACTTTAAGCTACTGTTTTAAAACTTGTATAAGTGGATAGTCACCAAAAAACACCCTCAGCTTCATATTAGACACTCTGGATGCATCTGGTCCCTTTATATTACACTTAAAGCTGCGGTAAAGACTTTGAAATTTTTGGGCTCGTGATTTCCCCGTCAGGCCAAACGCGTAATAGCAGCCTCAACTTCACGCGTGAGGCGCGCATGCATGCTGTACGTGCACGCGCAGCTGAGCCAGTCCTGTATTTGACAATTTACAGATTTGCAGGCATGACTTTGACTCAGCTGTGAGTACGTCAGGCAGCTTAAAAATGTTTCTACCACGGGAAATATGTGGAGACTCCTGGAAGCATCAACTTTTCATGGACTTAGATAAGCGTTTGACTCACATGCAGAACTCAGGCTGGACTCAGATTTCAGAGTTGTTAAAACTGACTTTATTTTCAACAATGATCAAACTCAGGGCAATGGACAGGCAGAGAGACAGAGAGACAGGTTGGGATGACTCCGGGTTTCACAGAGCTTGGGAGAGTCCGAGGAGACTCAACGAGTGTAATCCAGCAGGCAGCTTTTAAAGAGGAGCAGATGTTCCAGCGTTCCAACCAAAGATCTTCTTCCTGAGAAGATGACTCACTCAGTGCAGTCGCTCACAGAACTTGACACAACTCTTTTCCCTATGTATTAAGTAATAATTTCTTACCTTTCAAGCAAAATATGATGCCGATTGCGGGTCTTTTCTCATGCCAAGATTCTCTCAGCATTTTCCACTTCTCAAATTCCAAACCGATCTTTACCTCCATCAATCTGACTTTGTGTCATGCTGGAAAAACTCTTGGTTTGGGTCTGGGCTGGAGTGTGCTCCCTTGTTCTCGGTAGAATCCATGCTTCAAACGCTACTCTCTGCAGCTTTTAGCTAGCGATAGCAAACGATAGAGATAGCCTGAGCATGACTTTATGATGCATTCTGGAAAATACGGTGTGTGTCCGACCCGAAAAAGCTCTATTCATTACTAATAAAATTATTTTACATGCATATAGACAACTACGGTCAAAATGCCTGGGCTCTTACTAGTAACCAGGACATTGTTGGAGCATGTATGAGGAAGAAATTGTACAGTTTTATATGCAGCTGCTCGTATTCTGACGGGTACCGGAAGGTTTGAGACAGACAGACGCACAGGGAATGGTGCAGGTTTGGATGCTGAGAATATGGTAAACGAGCAGTCTGTAGGTGACAGAACATATAACAGGGAACCAAACAGGTGTGAAATGAATGTGAACATGAAACATTTAACAGATTAGGTGTAAAGGGAAAAGAAAAAACGTAAAACATTATACCTGATAATGACTAAATAGTATCAACAAATCACATCAAACATTTGAGTTTATTTTTATCTTAATTTTAGTGTTTAAATTAGAAACATGCACATTTGTACAATTTCAGAAAAAAATCTTTCCTGAAGTTACTTGGCTGAAAGTGTCTGAACATTCAGGTCGACATGTTTTCACTGAGATTTTGAAATGAAATGAAAATGAAATGAAATGAAATGAAATGAAATGAAATGAAATGGAAAATACTTTATTTATCCCAGAAGGGAAATTCAACGTTGTAGTAGTTTTTTTTTTTTTTTTTGTCCAACAATAAAAACAATCAAGGTCTGTTCTTGTTGTGGAGGCTAATGGCTGCAGGCAGGAATGATCTTTTGTATCTTTCGGTCTTGCATCAGACCTGAAGAAGCCTCTCACTGAACACACTCTGTTGTTTGATCAGTGTGTCGTGCAGCGGGTGAGAAGAGTCCTCCATCATCTTCATCAGCTTGTCCAGCATTCTTTTTTGTACAATCAGCTCCAGCGGCTCCAGAGATACTCCCAGCACAGATCCAGATTTCCTGATCAGTTTGTTGATTCTCTTCAAGTCTCTGGTTCTGATGCTGCTGCCCCAGCAGATGGCTGCAAAGCTGATTGCACTTTCCACAACAGACCTATAGAAGATTTGCAACATCTTGGTGCAGACATTCAAAGATCTCAGCTTCATTAAGAAGTAGAGTCTGCTCTGATCTTTCTTGTAGATGTATTCTGTGTTGCATTTCCACTCTAGTCTGTTGTCCAGCTGAACTCCAAGGTACTTGCATTCCTCCACCACCTCCACCTCCTCTCCTAGGATGGAAATACTGCTGTGTTGATTCTTTCTCCTCCTCAAGTCAACAATCATCTCCTTAGTTTTGCTGGTATTTAAAACGAGATGATTGTTACCGCACCATTTCACAAACTGACTGACCAGTTCTCTATACTCAGCTTCTTGTCCCTCACTGATGCACCCAACAACTGCAGAGTCATCAGAGTATTTCTGCAGATGACAGGACTCAGAGTTGTACTGGAAGTCAGAGGTGTACATCGTGAAGAGAAATGGTGAGAGTACAGTTCCTTGTGGCGCTCCAGTGCAGCTGACCTCCATCACAGACACACAACCTTTCAGTCTCACAAACTGTGGTCTGTTTGTGAGGTAGTCATAAATCCAGGAGGTTGTGGAGGAATCCACCTGGAATTTATGGAGCTTCTCACATAACAAAGCAGGCTGAATTGTGTTAAAAGCACTTGAGAAGTCAAAGAACATGACCCTCAAAGTGCTGCCTGATTGGTCCAGATGAGAGTGTGCTCTGTGAAGCAGGTAGATGATGGCATCTTCAACCCCAAGCCCATTACGGTATGCAAACTGTAATGGGTCCTGAAAGGTGCTGACCTGCTTGTTGAGGTGAGCCAGTAAGAGTCTCTCCAGGACTTTCATGACGTGAGATGTCAGGGCAACTGGTCTGTAGTCGTTTGGTTCAGCTGGTTGTTTACAGTCCTTTTTGGGGGCTATTGTTTCTGGAAATGAGGGTTTATTCAACATTCTAAATTCAAATAATGATTCACTGTTTGTCCTCTCAAAGAATGTTATTTTTGTGTTCAGGTATTTGTTTTTGTTAAAGAAAAGAAATTGATATTTATTCAATGTCTTTTTCTTTTAACACCTACTGGAATCTAATGACACGATGTCTTCTTTTGCAAATTTAACACATTTAGAGTAAAACTTGACACACTATAGAACAAGGTATAAGTTTTATGCTCTTACAAGTCACTTATAATTATACCAACCGCTGTAGGTGGCAGTTTTGACTAGACATAGATGGATTTTTATAAATTACAAAAGGTGAACATGAAGAGGCACAGATTATTTTTTCATTTGATTTGATTTTTGATATGCCTTTATTGTCCCACGGGGGGAAATTACATGGAGATATAGAGAACAGCTTGACCGTCACTCTCCCAGCAGCCAGGCCCCTGAGGCCGGCACACTTTGCTCAGGTCAAGCCAAGGTCACACAGGAGAATACATACATATACTGTATACGTACATGTACACACACCTAAACCTATGTGTTAGAAAAAAGAAAGATGAGTAAGACTACATTGGGTCTAAGGAGATAAAAAAGGTCCTTACACCCAGTGCCCACAAGGGGGGTGTGCTGGATGGAAGCACAAAAAAACGCCTTAGCAGGGGGTGAACAGATACCACGCACACATGATGAGGTCATTAAGGATGTGAGTGCACTCAGGAAGTCTCTGACCTTGGGTAAGTCTGTCTTCCAGCTTCAGTGTTTTGAGTGAGAAGGGGAGGGGAGGGGGCCGAGTGTTCCATCTGCATTCTCCTCAGGGGAGCTTGAAGTGTTGACCTTCGGTCCAGCCAAAACAAGATAAGAAGAGATTGGAGCAGAACTGCAGAATTCAGCAGTCTTTTCAGTCCATATGGTGCACTTTTTCCAGTGGAGAATCCGAAACAGCCGAAATGGACCAAATCACATGAAAGACAGCCAATCAATCACTCCTCCACACTGAACCGAACCTGCAGCTTCTCCAAGATAACACCCATCCTTCCAGTGAGATCCTAACCACGTCAGTATGTGATCCAGACCCCCTGAGCTTGTTAGTCCGAGTGCTGCCAGATAAGGTTACATACTTTCCATTTTTTTTAAATTTCTCGATACATTAGTTGACTGCCAGCTCCAATCAGCAGGCTCCCATGATCAGTAATCCAAACATATCCGTCCTCCACCGACAGAGCATGGGTCGAGTCCGAGCATGGTGGCTCCCCCTTCACGAGCCTCAATTGTAGTAAAAAAAGTTTTCCAATGTGTAAGTGACCATGATACCAGAGCCATAATTTCATATCCGAGGAATGTGTGGGTGGGAGACTCAGAGACACACAAAAAGCAGGGGAAAAGAACAAAATGCGTGTGCCTCACCGAGGGATCAGCAAAAGAAATAAAAAATACATTTTGTGTTTCGTGTAATAGTTTAAGAGATGATGGTGGTGGTACTTAATGTTGAATAACATATTTGACTTTAACTCTTTAAAACAAACATTGAATGGTACTTTCTCTAATTTGCATTTCAGTGTGAAATTATTACTATAATGGTTCTGTAGGAACTCTGAGGTTTTTTCTTTTTTCAGACAGAAATAAATCTGACTGTATGAGCTGATCTTTGCTGAGCCCCCATGGGCAAACCAGCAGCTGTAACTCAAAATACAGGCAAGCTACTCACAAAGATTATTGGTTCAAGTGTCCTTGGGCTGGTCTCCCTCTTTCCACAAATACATATCTCAGTACCTCAGTTTGTCTGTCACAGAAAAAAACTCTTTCAATGAATATAAACACAGATGGATGTGGCATATAAAATATTTTGAGGGGTCAAATTGGTAAAACAAAGAAACATTGAATCAGAGAAATATTAAGAAGGAGTTCCCCCCCCACACACACACAACCCCAACCTTCCAAAAAAGTCATTTTTATTAACATTTGTCTGAAAAATTCTTTATGTATCTTTTGTTTGTTTGTTTTAATGCCAAACATATCATACTGAACACCCAACATGTTGCACATGGGAGCACATGCATGTAACACTTTACATTACTGTAATTCTCTTTCCGCATACAGTATCTCGCATCTCGCTCACTTTCTATATTGCTCCACTTTTCTATTTATTTTTTCGGATGTAAATTAAACATCCTGCTTCAGTTTTCTGAGTAAAAGTATCTGAATCACCAGGAACTTTCCCTTGACAACTCCTGATGCAAGTTCTTGATTGGCTTCTTGATGTATAATTCAAATAAGATGGGAAATCTTAATGAGACTGACAAATGATGCTGAGAAGGAGCAATGCCTGCACACTGACTCCAGCTCAGAAACTCATTCAGAAACACAATATTTTGATGTCCAGTAATCATCTCTTAAAGTCATATTGTATTATTATTATTAATAATACATTATTATATATTATATTATTTTTCTTGGAGGCTGTTTTGCTTTTCTGCCATCTTCAGTAAGCACACAGAAGTCATCTTGATTACTATTTAAATCAACCCACGCATACAGGAAATCCCACTCATGTTCCCAAATGAATTCACATTGTAATGAAACCTACAAACTCCTAGATCCTTGTCAGCGTTTTGTTGTTTTTACTTATCTCAGTAACTGAGTCGATGGTTTGTTGGAGAGATTCAGAAGGATGTAAATGTATTTTGTGACACTTCGAGTAAAAAAGGAGGCAGCTGAGTCATATACATACAAAAAAAATGCTGATTTAAAGTTTTGGTCCCAGAAGACAAAATGTCAACATATGCTAAATTGATTTATTAATTAAATTAGATGAATTTAGATCAAAATAAAATAATTTCTTGTAAAAATGTTCTTAAATTCATCCATTTTCTGAATTTTTGAATTTCCTGCTTCTTCTTGTTCAGGGTCACAGGGAGCTAATGCCTATGTCCAGTAGTCTTTGGGCAAGAGGTGGGGGACACCCTGGGCAGGTCACCAGTCCACTACAGGACCACATACAGATAACAAACACTTAGAGTCACTGATTAACCTCTTGCATGTTTTTGGACTGTGGTAGGAAGCCAGAGTCCCCAGAGAAAACCCACATATGCACGGGGAGAACATACAAACTCCATAAAGAAAGGTCCCAGTTTGGACTTGAACCCGAGACCTTTTCACAGCAAGTCAACAGCTCTACCAACTGAACCACCGTGCAGCTGGTCTTAAAAGCATTTAATTCATATTTACAATTTAACTGCTAATTACATGCAAAAAGGATCAAATAAATATCTATACAGTTCAAGTTGAACTGGATCCTTCAATTGTCAGGTATCTGGGTCTGTGTGCGTGTGGGTGTGTCCTGTTTTCTTACCTATCTTTCAGGGCGTGGCGATCAGGTGCGGATCAGCTGGGAGCAATCGGTCATCAGCAGCGCGGGACATAAAAGGAGAGTGACAGCAAGGAGCGGACGCCAGATGATTCCTCTGTATAGAGTGGTATTGGCATACTAAAATATTGTGTTGATCTTCTTGAATTGTTCTAAGCCTGGACTAACCTTACCTGTTTCCTCGAACCAGACCTTCCTGCTCGGATTTTATGCCTGACCAAGCTCTGCCATCAGCTGTGTCTTCGCTGGCAGTTTCCAGACTGCAGCGCTGCCGTCCGCTCCCCTCCCTGGATCAAGTCCGCACCTGTTCTCAGTCTCCTCCTGCCCCGCCTGTGCTCCCAGCTCTCTCTGGTCTGTGCCGATCTCTCCGCCCTCCAACGCACACTGACACGCCAGCCGCAGTCCCGGATCACCGCGTCCTCCTCCTGAAGCCTGCCCTCGCCTTCAAGAACAGTAAGATTACCTCTCGCAATTATAATCAACCTCTGCATCATTCCTAATGGTTACTAACCTGTTCATCTTCTGCGCAGTCCCGGTTCCTCTCCGCTCTGACGTCGCTCTTAGTTGGAATCTCCTGCCGGTGTCCTGAGAAAACCACAGACCTGTTTATGAACTTTGAATTGCTGAATGTAAAGAACAATAAACTAAGATTAAACCGTTTAACCTTCTCTCTTGTCCCTGGTCTGTACTCTGTGCTTGACTTAGAGTCCACTGCAACCTCACATCATGACATCAATATCCTCATTGAATTCATTCATAGCTTAAAGCAGAATTAAGTAAGTTTTGCTCTCGCTCTCCCCCTACTGGTCCCCTGTGAAAGCTCACTGTCGTAACGTTCCCCCGCCGCCGCCGCAGACCCCCCCCCCTCACCCCCCACCCCCTCCACCCCGCCGCCGGCCCCCCAACAACAACACGCAGAGAACGCTTTTGCAAGAAGAAAGAAAAACAAAACCAAGAAAATGTCTCGACAGGTGAGTATTATTGTCATCTTTGCGCTCCTAAGGGTGGCGTTGCTAACAACGGCAAGGGCTTCATGCTTGTATTTATGTACGTGAGTGTGAGTGTCGTAAAGCAGGTTTGTTCTCGCGAGATTAGTCGGGTCCGATTCACTGAAAGTTGCAAGTGCTGCTTTCAGGACACAGACCCCGGAGGGAGGGGAGGGACCCACGAATCACCCCGCCAAGTCCTTGTTTACCCCCACAGGGACTCTAGAAAACATTTATTGAGGTGAAAAAACTTACTTAGTTCTGCTTTAAAACAAAGTCCAGTAATTATAAAAATATTCTTGAAAATTGCAACTTTCCCAGTTTGAAGTGACTTTATAAAGGTTTTTGCTGGATGGAAACTCAAACTAGAGGAAGAATGATTTTTAAAACATAATGGAGAATGCTGAGCGACAACAGTCAGAGGCTTCTTCACATCTGCTGCAACAAAAACTGCTTCAGGCTATTCTTTCTGGCCCAAGCTAGAATCTTATATGATGGCTGTCTAGAGGATATTAGAACATGAAACACCTGACACCCCTTGGGCATTTAATCAAGTATTGCTAAACTTGTTGATTTGATACTAGAAATAAAAAAAAACATCAAATTAAAGCTGGAAATCAGAATATAAACTTGTTCCAGAGTAGCTATGCTAATAAAATATCAGTTAAATATAAAAAACAATTTAACCAGCATTTTAATTCTTGATTGATGGTGTATTTCATGTCCTCTTGAATAAGTTTTGACTGGAGGGGCAGTTTGTGCTACACTCATTATTTTAAAAAAAATTACAGGGTTTCAATTTTCCAGACCCCAAATTGTTTGGACTGCTGTGGTCAAATACAGAAGAAGGTCATCCACTGATGCAGTAAGATCCCAGGCCAAATATATTTGGGAAAAATACTGAACCCCAAAACTGCCCCGGGCCTGTTCCACAGGGATGAATCAAAGTCAGAGAAAAACATTTTCAAAGTGGATCAATAAAGTATCAATTACTATTCTTACTGTTATTGTTATCATCATTATCATCAAAGTTCATGTTCTTTAACATTTCAAGGTCCACAAATCCTGAGCGCTTTAATATTGTATTTAATACTATTTAAAAAAAAATTATTTATGTATTAGGATAATTTGTTAAATTTAGCGAATAATTATACATTTCTAAATTAGATTCTACATTTTTGCCACCTTTTTGTTATTACTTCATTTTATGAAACAGAAAGTGAGCTGAGCTTTAATTGAGATAATTTTTAGTTTAGCACCTAATATAGTCATTTAGAATAAAAACACAAGTACTTCATAATAACAAATTAAAAATTAATACAGTAGAATGCATGTTAATAAACTAGTTGGTGTTTCATAATGTAGGCTAATTTGAAGAACAGCTAACAGACATGTTTATTAAAATGTAATGCCAAAAAGTTAACAACAGATCTGTCACAAAGAAAAAGACATATTATTGATTTCGGGGGGTTTGAAAGTGTAACTGAATAATCAAGGTTTACAAACACATTATTTCCAAGTCTTCAATTTAAAAAAAGTAAAAGCCCCAAAATTAGACAGTGGTCAGGGTCAGGGATTTCTGATGAAGTTAAATTTGACACAGAGGCTTTTTTATACTGTAACACAAGCGAGTTCAACCAGGCAGTCTGCTTCAAAGGTCACATCTCTGAAGATGCCACTTCAATCTGGATGGCTTGTACCCAGTTGCCATGAGATTTTATCACAGCATCCATGTGGAAAATCTTGACACAGCGGTGCACATTTTTAAAGATCCAAGAGACGTTGTATAAAACTTCCCTGACAAAAGAAACTGGATAGAATAAAACAGTAAATGGACTTTTGCTCCCATGTACTGATTTAATTTCATGAGTGGACCTTTATTTAAATCTTCTTTTTTTACTGTCAGATTTGTTACTGGCACAATTTTGCACACTAAATGACTAAGGGAAATGGCTCTGTCTCTACAATTACAAGAAGGTTACGACCTGCTGTCACGGCAACCATTTGGCATCTATTTGAAAACTGCTTGGCACCCAAAACCTGTGAATTTCATAAACCTGCAATTAAGCAGTGGGCATGTATCAGTCAGCATAATCTGTGGAACATCTGCTTGCCTCTGTGTGTGCGTGTTTGTTCATTTCCAGTATGTACGCTTGCTGTGAGACAAAATTCTAATCAATTTCTCTATGGCAAAAAATAGATCAAAACTGAGTAAGTGAGCAACTCAATTAGAAATCCTTGTCACATTTGACAAATTATGTATAAGAATTTCCATATTTTTAAGCATGTTTCAAATATTTTTTTCGATGTGATTGTGATCCTTTGCAGCTACCCAAGGCTCTAGTGCTTTTGGTGCCCTATGGGCAAAATTCTTGCCTCCCCAGGGTCTCCTCCAAGTTGGACGTGTTCACAAAACCTCCACAGGGAGGAGACCAGGAGTCATCCTTATAATAACCACCTCAGTTGACTCCTTTCAATGTGGAGGAGCAGAAGCTCTGCTTTAAGCTCCCTCAGGTGCTGGAGCTTCTCACCTTATCTCTCAGGCTGAGCCTAGCCACCCTATGGAGGAAGCACATTTCAGCCACTTGTATCCATGATCTTGTTCTTTCGTCCTTTCTATATCAAATGGCCTAACTTATATATTGTGCTTTTAAATGCGGTTGTTCTTGTTATTGTATGGTTTAAACCAGCTTTTAAATTCAGGGTTCTATTCCCACTCCTTTCTGTATTTCTTAAGAGGTTAGTTTAGACTCAGAGAAGTCTCCACAGACATATCGGGTCTGAGAGGAAGTGACTGGGGCTGTAAATGAAATTAGCGATTTGGTGTGCAGTTGTTTATTTTAGAGTGAGGGTGATCAGATGCAGTGGCTTCAGGCGTAGTACCAGGTACACTTATGGACCATCCTATGTCCAAACATGGGTTTGTTATGGAAAAACCATGCCTAGCATGGATGACCAATCACAAAATACTGCTCAGATTTAGACAGGGTGGCTGCTCCTCCCAGTCACAACCCTCCTGGTGACTTTGCAATTGCCCCGACGGGCACTGATAAACAACAGAATCCCCAAATGGTACCCCTTCCACCATACCACCTAGAATTCCAAGAAGGTAATCTGAACTGCCGATTGGTGCATATGCAAAAACAACATTCAGAACCTTCCCTCCTGCAATTCAAAGCTGCAGAGAGGTGACCATCTCATTCCCTAGCGAGAACTCAGACAATGGAGAGCTTAGCCAGGGGCTGGTGTAGTGTGTGTAATCCCGCACCATGCCCTCCACTCCAGAATAGGAGAGAGTACAGCCTCTCTCTAAGTAGAAGTGAGCCCAAATATATCTTGTTGGTACTGCTCAATGTCACTCACCAGTTCCTTTCCTGACAGCCCCATGTTTCAAAAACCAGTTTATGCCAATGGGAATCCAAGTTCCTATAGGCACCAGCACCTGACCTTCATTTTCCTCCATGCAGGTGGTGAACGTACATGAAGGTGGCCTACTGTAGTTTTTTTGGGCTGAGTCTGGCAGAGCACCAGCGGTTAAGACAACCACTAGGTGGCCCATGCCTGGATCCATCCAAGGGGGTGCCCCTATCTCCCTATTCTGGGTAAGGTTTACTGCCTGCCATGATTGATTATCATAAGGCTTTTTGTGCCATTCTCTGTCTGACACTTCTCCTGAGATGATTTTGCCATGGGTGATCCTAAAGGGAGGAAAGCACAAGTTTTTGTCTTTTTATGGATACCGTTTATTATATAATTCCTTCTCATGGGCATGTTCCACCTTTTATTGGAAGAACTGGGGAGTTTATAAATAATGACCTCAAAACTGTCTATCAAAACACAATTTATTGCCATCAAACCTTTAAAAAAACTCAAGAATAAATTACAGATTGCTTTTACTTTGGGTACAGTACACAGTGTGGCAGAAATATGACTCGGTTATGATGTATTCCACAGTTATGGATAATAATCTTTATTATTCTCATTGTCATTATTATTTTCAATTTAAACTCACGGATCATTGTTTCCTTATCTTATTGCATTTAACTGCATATTTGGTTTCTATCTGTGCAAAAAAGTGGGACACAAAGCTAAGTCAAGACATTGCTTTTTTGAAGCTATATGGAGCTTTAACTGTCCTGTCAAAATAGCCTTCCTGTGCTGCGAGAGTGAGCACAGGAAGGTTGGACAATGCAGCAGAAAAGATAAAAAAAGATGGAAAAGGTAGGAAAAATGTGGGAGTAAGACATGGTAGAGTCATGTGATCTCTCAGCAGTTTATATGACATTGATCAAGCCAACTTTATCCACTGAATATTAAAAAGCAGCCAGTGAAGGGTTTTTTTTCTTGGAGAATGAAGAGGAGTATTTATGTCATATCAGTCAGCCTTTATATATTTTCTGCAGGGAGAATGATGGTCAGGTACCTACTCATGCTCTGAAAGAAAAACTGTGGAGGCAGACACGTCTGTGACTCGTTTCCTGAGCCTTCAGCAAACGCGGTTATACAAGACAGCTCTCCTCTTTTCTTTCTAGTTTACAGGGGCCACATATCCTGATAAGATTTGACAAGCTAAGATATATGTTCTCACACTGACACATAAACACATCCATGTTGTTGAAACATTGCAGGAAAGCCCAGGACAAATTGTGGCAGAAAAGTGCTGGGCCACCATATGATGCCAGAGCAAGTTTAAAACTCTGACAGTCCAAAGGAGCAATAGGGGGGTTATATAATCTTGTTCAAGGACACTTCAGTAAATTGCAGGGATCAAACCCCAAACCTCCAGCTAGATGACCTCTCCTATGCTCCACCGAGTAGAAAATGTTATAGAAAGATGGATATGATTATCCAAAAATTAAATAAATACAACAAAATATTCACAATAATACGACATGCCTAAGACACTTAAAAACCAAAAATTTGGTAAATTCGTCTCAACCTGTTTAGTTTATTAAAGGTGGGATAGAGAATATTTTCATTAAAAGATATATTTTTAACAAAATAATGCCTCAACGGGGTGTTTAGAGGCTTGTAGAATGAACATACATTATTTCCTTTAAAAATGATATTCGAAGTCAAATATTGTAAAATATTAATTTTGACGGGCACAACGTTGGCATTTTGTTTACATCTACCAGTCAATAGCTGGCAGAGCAGCGGACACCATTTTGGTTTGCCTATACCATAAATAGTCCGGTACAGCAAGGCTGGTACTGTGGAGTCTGCAGGTCAAGCAGCTGGAAGCCCCAAGGACATGTGGTGATTATATACCTTATTTGTTTGGGGATTCCCATGTGACGAGCAGGTTCTGTGTGGAAATGTTTTTATTAGCAGCTAGCTAACACGTATCTGCAAGCATGTTGCTGAAGTGGAGGAACTTCGGGCCACTTATTCACTGGAAGACACACATGATTTTATTGCTTTTTTAAAAATTTTATTGGATAAGTGAGGCATGCAGGATGGTGTGTGAGGAGGACAGAGGATCTTAGGAGGGTTTGGAAGTTTTGGTTTGCTGGAGAAGAGCCGCAGGACAACTGTGAACTCTTTGCCACGGGCTAAATCGATGACTCAGCTACAAATAGGTAGGAGCTGCTTTTATCAGAGTCATTGTGTGATCAGCGGGGCTGGAGAGCATGATTAGTGAGCTGAACTCATGATATTTTATTGTCCTGCTCTGATCAGGGATCAGAGTGGGTTTGGTGAGGAATATTGGTCGACCTCAGCATCTGAGCGCGCGGGGGGGTGGGTTAATGAGCCTGGCACCCAGATGGCTGAAGGCTTTGTGCTGTTGTTATGGTGTTCATATTCCATATCCCACCTTTAACTATAAGGAGAATTAGAAAGAATTTCTGAAATTTTTAATGATTAAAAATATTGAAAAGAATCATGCAGTAAAAAAATGGACATCCTTTTTCGGCTCTCAGCTTAACTGGGTTATGCTTTACAGTGTTTTCTGTATGTTTAGTGTCTTGCAGACTTCTGTTTGTATCAAAGGATTCCAAAGTTACAAATCCTCCCCAAACTGAGTCTCCTGCTTCCAAAGCTTTCTCAAAAAAAAAACAAAAAAAAAACAGGGAAACTTGAATGTTTCAGAGAGATGATGACCAGCAATGTCTCATTCAAAGGAAAAATAATCACCAAATCGATTCTAGACCTGGACATAAAAAAAATGTATAATTTATTTAAAGAGGCCATTTCAAACAATTTTCATGACTTTGTGGTTATTTCTTAAGTATTAACCTGTAATATGAAACATTTTATATCTAAAAAACATTAGGAAATACTGATTAACAGACCTTTCAATCTATCTGTTTCGGCTGGTTTTGTCAGGCTTCAGACAGCAACTCATGAATATTCATTATTCAAATTTGCTGTACTCAGATTGGCTAACCCAAGATCTCCAAGATCTCCAAGTAAAATATGATGGAACTTAACTATTAGGAGCTTTAAAATGTATGCATATTTGACAGTAAAAATCACTTAAATTTTACAGGGTTAGGGTTAGCAAGGTATACTGTTTCCTACCCCGCTGCGCATGGCACAGACGTAGTCTCTTCCTGTTTGATACGTCTTATGCTACAGCATTTAGTGAGCAGCATGCTAGGCGTGGTTTCAACTGCGGGAGCTGATGAATACTAACGAGCAAAGGAGTTGTGACAACAAGTACTAGCCATTCAAACTCGGGAGAACTCGGGTGTTATCACCACCTGCGTAGTTTGAGAGATAAAAACTGAAAGAGAAGTTGTTGACCTGTTTTCACACCCACTATGAAGGTAAGAACATCTATGGAGCTAAAATATTCAACAGAAACCTCAGAAAAACTGTTTTTAATGGAAAGACCTCTTTTTTCTTTAGATGGATAAGGAGGACTGATTCTGTTCTGGAGACTGAACTGGAGTCTCTTGAGTTGATTGTCCAAAGGAGGATGAAGAACATGACGGAGAACCCTCATCTTCCTCTTCAGAAAACAGTAACTCAACAACAGAGTGTTTTCGGAAGTCGGAAGATTCTTCATAATCCGCTGCAGCACAGACCGCTACAGGAGATCCTTCCTGTCCACAGCTAGAACCCTCTACAGGAGATCCTTCCTGTCCAAAGCTAGAACCCTTTACAATGGCTCCCTGAAGAAGAACTGAGCTACAACAACACTTAATTTCCCTTCAGGGATTAATACAGTATTTTTGATTTGATTTGATTTGATTAAGTCCAAGCACTGACAATCTTTTAAAATAGAGTGTATACTGACCGAGCAGAAAGTTCAGAAAAAAGTATGAACAGACAGTGATGATCAACAGATGAGCTGAAAAGGTGAAGTTTCTATTCAAGTTTACATCATGTCAGATGTCAAATGGTGTCAGCTGTTATATAATGTTAGATTAAGAATTTCAGTCTGACAGTCTATTTAGTTCAGAATTGTTAAAGTAGGCATTTGTTTAGATTGTCGTTTTCAGATCATGTCTGTTAGTAAAATACAATTTTGTTTCAGCTTGAAGAAATAGTTTCTATCATGAAACACGTACTGGTTTAGGTTGAAATATACTCTGTCCATTTTGGGCCATTGTTGGTTTTGACATGCAGCAAAGAGAAATTCAGTATGTTTCTACTCTGAGAATAATTAGCTTACTGTTCTGCTTAAAGGAGAAAAAACCCTCCCATCACATTTTATTACAAGATGAAGCTCAAATCAGAAATCTGGAGTGAAATTAATGTCTGGTGACAACTGAAACAACTGAAATCTGATCATGTCATGTTTCAGCTAAAGCCTCGGTCACAATGACTTGTACTAACACCTGCAAACTCGCTACTAACGATTTTAAGAACATTTCCTATACGCACTCCTTAATGCAGCCTTACAGCATAAGTATCTAATGTTTGTGGGCTTTTTGGAAGTTTGTGACCAGGTTGATGGTCTGCTTCAAGATTTTCCACGATTACTCCATGTAAACCCTCTGCACAGGAATGCTGGTCAAACGCCATCCACACAACCTGCTCACAGTTTGACACGATCAATTATTTATTTACTTTATTATCTACTTCTAACATTGTAGAGAACTGCATGTTTTCACAAGGATATAAAATAGACAGCATCAAAAAACTGTTGTTTCCAGAAACTTACACTTACTTTTTATTTTTCATGATTAGTGAGGCAACACCATGTAATGGCTTATTGATAATATATACTTTATTGATCTCGCTTGGGGAAATTATTTTTCTGCATTCAGCCCATCCCTGGGGGGCGGTGGGCTGCCATCCATATGGCACATTGGGGGCAGTTTTTGGGTTCAGTATCTTGCCCAAGGATACTTTGACGCAGCTTGCCGGGGGATGGGATTGAACTGCTCACCTCCTGATCAGAGGACAACTTCCTTCCACATTAGGCTACAGCCGCCCCCACCTTTTGACTCGCGTTCCAGCTCAAGGAACTGAATCTTATTCTGGCTGTAGAGGTGCTGCCACTGGATCCTGCACCCATTATTGTCATCTTGAAAATTAGAAGCTTTTCCACAAATGTCTGAGAAGATGTGATGATCAACACAGTATATCCCCTGACAAAATATGTTGACAGCAGGAAGTTCTTCACAACAACGACTTGAAATTGCCCTTAGTTGCACAAGGGGGGTGCTCATGCAACTTACAATCATCTTTAGCAGACTGGATGAAGGTTCCAACATCCCTGTACGAAGAGAGCAAGAACTCTGTTGCCATTGTACTGCAGAAAATCACTTCATATTCTCAAGGTTTAGGGAAATTATTCACGCTGCAGCTGCAACAACTTCCTGTATAGGAACTCGTGCTCGTCCATGAATGTCCATGAAAGTTCATGAACTCCAGATGTTGTAGGAAATGGGAGAGTCATATAAGTCATTGTTACTGAGGCTTAAGCTAGACCCATGAAGTATGACCACAACAAGCCAGAGAAATTTGTAAAAATGTTGTGAAATGTGAGAGTGTTCAATCTACTCACCTCTCAGGACCATTCAAGATTTTCTGTGAGGGGATTGTAACTCAGGATGAGGTTAGCCTTGCGCTGCAAGATGGATTCTCATGAGATTTGGAGTTTTCTAAACCCACAAATCCATCTTGTACTGCTCCATTTGAAACAGTCTATTTCGGTTCAAAAATTATTGGACCAATCATTGTGCTTTGGGGCGGGTGTTCAGGTATGATTGGCAGCAAGTGCCCTGGCAGACAAAACAAAACAAACATGGCTGCCCCGGTGTATGTACGTATAAAAGCAGCTATTGAATCTGTTTTAGGACTAGAGACGATTTCTTCATTGAAAAATGAGCAAAGGTAAGAACTGTGCGCATTTCTTGATAGTAAAGATGTGTTTTGCTTTTCTTAGTGGAAACGATGTGTGTGTTTTTCTCCTGAATGGATTAGCAAGAGCTTGATTTACTGTGACTGGCTAAAGACAAATCATCAAAGGCAAGCGTTTGCTGGCTCGTCCTCCAATCATCTTAAAATATTATATCAGATGTCCCTCCCTTTTATAAACGGTTTCAAATGGAGCGGTTCCAGATCTATGTGTGTCCCCGACTCAACAAGAGGTGGGGCTACACATAAGGTAGATCTGGCAGAGCCAGGTTAAGATGAGGTAAGTGTGAAAAGTTTTCTAGTTTTAACTCTTTCATAGGCTACTATTTATTGATGAAGGTCTGGGGATGGGAAATGTAAATAACTTTAAGGTTGAAGCATTTTGTAAGAAGCATGTTTTGAAGGAGCCAAACAAGCAATGGTCAGTTTCTCAGAGACAGAAAACTTGAAAGAGATTTTTAGATTTGATGTGGATGAAAAAGGAAACACAGTTGTAGCGAGGCAAGAGACAAAATGAAAAAGCCAAGAAAACAAGTCTACGGTCATCCATGATATCAAGGTCTGGAACAAGTCTGGATTGCTGCTAGAACCAGAAGTTCTGAAAGCTGCTGACAGCTTATGTACATATGAAACAGATGAGTGGCATGAGCTAGATGACATGACACAGACTGTAACACACTGCTCAAAAAACAAATCAATAACAATAACTGAAATGAAATAATACAAATTCAGATTATTAATCCTTCATTTTCAAATACAAACATGTCAAATAAAAGTGCTGATATAGAAAGCGAACAGATTTTCTTTAGACTGACACTAAACCAAATTTACATCAAACAGCAATGTCATTCTAAAAAGGAGATTTATCTTAAATCCCTAAAGTTTTAAAGTAAACATCAAGGATTACACCACAAAATACTTGGTGGTAAAAGCAAAGCACATCACGACTGAGTCCAACGTGTCCATATTTGATCTTATTTAGTCTTACTGACCACAGTCTTTACTGATTTCAAAGATTTTTCATCTTTGTTTATTTATGAACTGCAGAAATCCTCCAAGTCGTCATGTATTGAATGGCACAGAGTATATTATGTCTAAACAAAGCTGAGTTCTGACTTTATTTTCAGCTCTCATCATATGCTGAAGATGAAGCTCTCCCCCACCAATATGTAGAATTATAGTGACTTTGGTTTGAACCCTTTACCCCAGCCCACCCCAATCCTTCTTCTCTGTCCTCGTTGTTTCTTCTTACCACCTTCCACCTCTTCATTCTTTCTCCTGTTTTCCATTTTCTCCCTCCCACCAACAAGTGAGGATTCTTTTCTGCACATCTGTTCAGCGTTGAGGCTCTGAGCTGAGTTATAGATGTCTGCTGGAATTTCTTTTCCCCCTCATCCGTTTCACTGTTTAATCGATGAGGATGACAGATTGCAGGTGCAGCCGCGGCGTGTGTTAGGACCAGCAGGGACGGTATGTGGTGCACTAGGACCGAGGAGAGATTCCTCTCATCGTGAGCATTGAAACTACACAGCGGAGCTTTAGAGGAGCCCCACACACCCCCACCCCACTCCTCCTCTTCTTCCTCCTCATTGGATGTGGCGATTATATCCATACATTTCTTTTTCTTCTTCATCTCCACGGGGATCGCACCGACGAGTGCGTCTGGGATGGTCAAGCACCCAGGACAGGATTTGTAATTTGGCGAGATTTGCGTAAAAGTCAGTTCTTAGATTCTATTTCATTTTGCGGGTTTTGCGAGTAGGTTGTCATTTGGCTGCTCCGTCCAAACTCGTTCTGTCAGATGGTGTTTTACAGTCTATGAGTATTTTTTTTTTCTCACCCGTCATACGTTTTTATTTCCAAGCGCGCAAAGTCATATTTGCGTAGGAGAGCGCTTGGCGCACTTTCCCCCCCAAAAGACAGAAACAAAATCTCCATTCTTAGACTTGGATTTCAGTCGGATGATTGGCTGAATGGGTGACCTCGCTGAAACACAGACTATCCCCAGCTCGCAGCCACTGCATGGAAACGTTTTTTTCCCTCTCTCGTTCTCTCCCTCTCTCTCTGTGGACCAGGAGTTGTGATGTCCAAAGCCTTCCCCTGACTGATTCTCCGAATCGTACCATTTTGGAATCGAACTGAAGGTAGGCCAATTTACCTCACAGCTTTGCGGACGTAAATATTTTTTGTTTGTGTGTGGTTTTTATTCTCATTTAGAATTTGTCAAAGTTTAAATTCTTCCTTTAAAATTGATCTTTCAATTATTTCTGCGGTAGCTACATTGATCGTCAGTGTCTCTTGGTTTCTATCGGACTCTTTAACTAGTTATTCTAGAAAAAACTCGGTGCTGAAGAAGATGCAAAATATCAATCTTTTCTAAAAAGGCTCTGGGCTTTTTCTGCGCTGCAATGATTAGAAGTTAAACATTAGGTTTAATCGAATATGAGTTTACTGGGATACCTTATGACACACTACAAACATTTAGTAAAGCAATTAGAAGATAATTACCCGTGAGAGTAGATATTCGGTGCCTGTCTGCTTTTTGAGACTCTGTTTTGTACATTTGGCTGACGATGTGTTTGCTCATGAGCTCAATCATGGAGATTCCGAAGAAGCCCTCTGCAGTGCAGTCTGTCGAACTCACTGGAACTCACTCAGGAGCGGATTTAGAAAAAGGTGTGAGAGAATCAGCAGCTTTTCCTAGAAACAGCCTTCTATCGAGCCTTATTATACAAACACTCTCTCTTTTATACAAGCTGCTGGTTGCACTAAAATCCTTTTAAAAACTTGCACTGCTTTGGCATCTCTTCCCTGTGTGGATGTGTTGTTGCGCAACAACACTGATACAATTTAAGTAAATGTGTGCGAGAGCGTGCGTCACTTTTACAAGTCTAAAATTGCCACAACTCGCTCACACATTGAGATTTTTATTCCATTACTATGACTCAACCACACTGAAGTCTCTGCTTGGTGCTTTTTCAGTGCAAGGTAAAAGAGATTTAAAGGTCTCCTGCCATTTCAACCTACTGTACGAGTTACCCATGACGGGGAACAAGCAAGGCGACCCCCATTGGGTGGAACAGAGAGGATACCGACGCATGACGCAGGAATTTTAGCGACGAAAAGAAAAAAAAAGAGATGGTCCAATATTTCTGGTTGTTCTCCAAGATTGCCTGTCATATTTTTCTGTGATTCTGAAAGCTGTGCTTGCTCAACCCTGCTACAAATGGTTTGGAAGAGAGATTGTAGGTGATCCGGTTGTTGGGCTGATCTTGAACATATGCTCAAAGCGAACACATTCATGGATGAGTTAGGTCACACTGCGCAGAGTGAAGGCCACTGAGATTACTCCAAACTCAATCAAATTTGTCTAAAAATGTCTGGATTATAAAACCATGTGTTTATGCCGTTAGTTACACCTTCCAGTTTTCCCTTTAAACTTGTCATGTTGATCTAATTGGCCTTAACAGGTGAGCCACGTCTCCCATAAAGCGGTCCAGAAAATGTCTGTGGATAATTTGGTGTAACTTTTATAGGGACCGCTCCTTAATTAATTCGTATCACTTGTGTGTGATGTTAGGAAGTGGATGCAGATAACTGGCAGCGCAACTCCCAGTCATGAGGAAGATGACAGGAACTGTCCGTGGTGCTTAAACAGACAGCTCCTTTGTTCCTAGCTGGCCTCATTTTGTAACTTGGGGAGTTCGTTGGCTGCAGAATGTCTTCTGTGAATTCAGTTAGATTTTAGGTTTTGAAAAATTAAAGCAGCTACATGCAAGAATATTATTCTCGCGATGTCACGAGTTAATATTTGACAGTGATTGTAAAGGAGATTTTCATTATTTCTTAAAAAAGGGAATATGAAACAAGTGTTTAAATATCCGGGAAACATTTAGGATCTATTCAACTGCCTGTAATTATAACTCTAACTCTTTTCACTTGACTCATCCTGACTGACACAACCCCCTCCGTTGCTGTACTTTTTATGATGTAAGATTTATCAGTCTTCATTTGGACTCTGGATCCACGGCTTCAGGTGGATCAACAGAAAAATCAACAAATGCATGAAAAACAGTAAGAAAAAAATAATTAAGGGCTTTTTTTGTCTTAAAGAAACCGTCTCTTCTCAGGCTTTTGTGGTCATAATAAATCGTCAGTATATCACAGAATACATTATTTTTCTTGTTGCAAGCTGTCATTAAAGGCGGCATTTCTAAAACCTAATGCAACTTAGTTTTTAACTGAGTAAACTGTCATCTGCTATTTGTGTGTCTGTGTGCTGTAACTTCTTTTTTTTATTTTACATGGTTAAACACATAATGCCTAACCCATTGTGCAGAGTGCATGCCATGTCTGCTATAAACACTGTTAGGGAACTGATATACAGCCGTAGAGGAAATCAAATTAACTGTGAGGGAGCCTGTGACAGCTTCTGTGAATTGACTGCAGTGGTTTTCTTTGATTACTGTAGCTCAGTGTTTATGAACGCTTATGATTCTTTGTGTGGATCAAAACATCTTTAACTGATAGCAGCGTTGGATCACACATACTTCTGTAATACAAGTAGAACACCTGTTTAGCCATTCATTGGTTATCCACTTTAAGAGGATGGCTGGTGGAGTCTCCTTGAACCAGACTCGTGCTAGTGATGGATAATGTGTGTATTTTCCCCCAATATTGATTGAATTAGGCCACCCTGCAGACCCACTGCTTCTCCCAAGGAGCAGAAGCAATCCTGTGGCGAGGTTTATCAATAAGCGGGTGGATGGAGTGTAAGTAGTGGTATTCCCCGGGGCAGACAGCCGGTGATGGGGAAGGGGAACTCGCTCAGGGAGAGTTCCCGATCACACAGCAGATTGGGAGCCCTCAGTGCTAACGTCTGTCACTCCCTGCCGTAGGGGAAGGAGAAGGGAGGAGCCACACAGAGCTGACCCAGAACCAGTCACTGGGCCAACTTCAGGTCAGATGGCTTATAAAACCAGCTCTATCTAACTGTTCCTTTAATTTTTAGATATTTTTAATGTACATCACAAACCCTTGCTATTTAATTATTAGCTGAATTTACTGGAGCTGTGATCAGATGATGACTGATTCAGAGCAAAGCTAGCTCAGAAATTTGATGGCTTTGTTTTGAAAGCTGGTTGCTTTGACGTGGACCCCCTTGAGGCCACTGGCAGCTGAGCTCCCACTGTGGCAGATTGATATTTGTAATTTAAGGGAAGCTGTCACACAGCATCCTCCAGATGGAGAGAGCTGCAGAGGCATGCAGTCGATTAAACATGGTTTGTTTAGAAATAATCATTTTGATGTGGGAGCTGAGGGTATATTCTAGGCACATTGGTTCCAGGTTTTTATATATTCAATTACATATCATAGCATGTTATGAAAACACATGGATGTCTAGTAGAGAGTGATGTCCAGGGATGGAAGCATTCCTACTCCCTGGTGAAGTCCCTCAGAGCGAAACATCCCAGCGAAGAGGACAGGTCAGTGATTTGTGTCTATGATGCAGGAAAGGTTATAGGATAGGTTGAGAGCTAATTCAATAAATCCATTTGGCATGCATTCAAACACACAGCCACACATATGCATGGGCACATTCGTGTTTTTATAATATCAAACTATTTGAAATGGTCTTTAAAAATGGAATGCGTTCACATAAAACAGTCTGTTCCTTGACACACTGACAATAAAGTAAGTCTGAAACCTTATTTCTAAGGTTTTCTGCATCCGGCTGCAAGACATGATAAAATGTTGTCTGGTCCTTGTCAGGTTGTAAAATTAGATAGACTCTTTCCCAGATGAGTTTGTCAGTCTTTCACTTTGTGTTGTGGAGAAATTTTAACCCCCTCTTTATTTACAATGTTGCTTCAGTTCATTGACGTTTGCAGTTATTCATTTCTGCACATCCTTTAGAAGTTCCTGACACAGAATGTTATTCATATTGAAGTCTGGACGTTGTCTGGGGCATTGAAGCATATTTCAACCATTCAGTTGTAGGTTTGCTGGTTTTTTTTAGGAATGGGTCATGTAGTGCATCAAGCTGGACATGCAGTTTGATTTTAGATCAAGTTTTTTATTTGAGGCTCACCATGCTAAAATAATTACTCTTGGTCTACTCTGTATAATGACCACTGGTCTAGAGAGTCTTTGTTTTGTTCAGATGCAACAATACAAATCAAAGTTTTACTACCAAATTCTTTTAGCAGAAAAGAGGTTCTCCCTTGGGAACCCTTCTAAACAAGCCATCACCTTCACCATGTGTAAGGTCGCTACCTTTAAACAGTAACATGCTGTTCAATGTAGCTTTCCTTTCTTTTACCTTTTCGTTTACAACAGTTTGTATGATTTTACCCCAGTCTGATCTCATAGGAAATGTCTAATTCTGGGAAGATCAGAAGGTTGTTTAAATGTTTTTATCAAAAGATTTTCTCAATGCAGAATGACACTTAAGATTATTAAGTTTTAGTCTATTTAGTCCATCCAAATGCCTCATAACCTTTGTAAATTAATACACTGCAATAATTAATTCTTAGGAACTTTGGTAACATCTTTCCTAATAAGCTTTTGCCTAACCTGCATCTGAAGGCTCAGACCAAAAACCTCTGCTTTTTAGAGATGCTCACACTCGCTGATGATCAAATTGCTAAATGCATTTGATTAGCAGCACCTGACTGCAATTAACTTTCCTAATTCCTGTGGCAGCAAAAGAGATTTTTTTTCTGCACACCTGTGTTTAGCAAGGTTTCTGTTAACTTCTTTTTCCAGTGTGAGTTTCAGCTACAGCCCCAAATTTATAACCACTAAATAATTTTAAGGTTTGCTTTGATTATTGTGTTTAAACTGGGGCAGAGGAAAAAAACAGTTTTGCATTTTGAGGGATTATGGAAAATCTGCATTTTAAGAAGATGGTGCTGTCTGGTTAGAATGTTTTTTGTGTTACTGTACAGTTCTTCTTTTAGATAATAATTTTAATGAAAACATAGTGTGGATCATTAAAGCAACAATGGGATTATTTAGATTGGGCTTGATGTGGAAAAGGAATGATGTTGGTAAAGTGCTGTAAAAAGTATTTACAGATTTCTTCTGTATTTTCACATTTAAATCTTTCAGACATAAAACACATTTTTAAATCAGATGAAGATAATATGAATAAATATAAAATAAAATAAAATTAGGATTTTATTTATTATGTGAGAAAAAGCTATCCAAACCAACCTGGCCTTATGTGTCAAAGTAATTGCCCTCTAAACCTAATAACTGGTTGTGCTCCCTTGACAGCAACAACTGCAATCAAGAGTTTGAGATAACTGACAATGAGTCTATCAGTTTGCTGTGAAGAAATTCTTCTTTGCAGAGTTGTTTTAGTTCAGCTACGTTGGAGGGTTTTTAAACATGTCTGGAGTGTAGCATCACAATCAGATTCAAGTCTGGAATTTCTCTATGCCACTTACCTTAATTTAGTTTTTCTCTGAGCAATTTGGAGCCGAACATTCTGGTGAGTTTCATCATTGATATGTTGCAAAACACATGTGCATTTGAGCTTAAAGGTCACAAACGTATGGGCGGACATTCCCTTTCAGGATTTTCAGTCAGTTGGTGGAATCAGTTGCTATCAGTTGCTGTAAGTTGTCCAGGTCCTGATGCCTCAAAGCAGCCCCAAACCATGACACTACCACCACCGTGTTTGATAAGTGGTATGATATATTTTTTTTGTGAAATGCATCATTAGTTTTAAACCGGATGTAACAGGATGCACACCTTCCAAAAAGTTTGACTTTTGTCTTGTCAGTCCACAATTTTTTCACAACAATCTTTCTGAAATTTGGGGCTCATCAAAATGTTTTTAGTCAATATGAGGTGCATCTTTGTGTTATTTTGGTAAGCTGTGGTTTTCACATTGGAACTCTCCCATGGATGCTATTCATCTCTTTTTTTCATTGATTCCTGGACTGCTTTAGATATTCTGGGTTCTTCTATGACCTCCAGATTATTTGACAAAGCGCTCTTGGAGTATACCAGTTTGTACCAAAAAACTGGTGTTTATTTTGGTTATGATGGGAATTTTTTACATACTACTATACTGGTGAACAGCTAAGACAACATCAGGAACGTTGGCAGTGGGAACATATTCTGCAGGGACCAATTTCAGTGCTACACGCTAAGACCACATGTGAAAAATAAAGTTTTGAATAAAGAATGGCTGCTGGCTGTAACAGCGACGCACAGATTACTGACCCAGAACAACTTATCCCAAAAAGAGGAACCACATCTGTAGTATGGAATTTCTTCAGCTTCTAAAGGTCGGACTTGCACCAAACAACCGGTGGTGGTAATACTAGCAACTTAACTTAATTACTGCCTCCTATTGGCAATCAGATTTTGAAGAGGCTGTGCAACAAAAACATAGTACTGTGCATAAGACAGTAAAATAGGCTACTTGAAAGCCAATCTAATGCAGTAATTCTTTATTTCTTAGAAGATAGTGTGGGTAACATTGGTTGTATAAAAAATACTGTCAAATACCTTAAAACCATATTAGAAAAAACTTTGATATGAAAATGTTGCCATACCACCCAGCCCTAAGTTGGCCACTCCTGTGGAGATTCACTACTATTCTATGTTTTCTCCATTTGATGATAGTGACTCTCACTGTGGTTTGCTGTAGTCCCAAAACCATTTCTAAGGCTTTGTAACTCTTTACAGAATCATATCAATGTCTTTGTTTCTCTTCTGTTTCTT
Organism: Pachypanchax playfairii; assembly: GCA_006937955.1. Taxonomy (NCBI): domain Eukaryota; kingdom Metazoa; phylum Chordata; class Actinopteri; order Cyprinodontiformes; family Aplocheilidae; genus Pachypanchax; species Pachypanchax playfairii. The sequence goes on from SSNP01000103.1 coordinate 846,482, forward strand.
GAATCAGAGGGAATTACTTTTTCAAACTGGTACAGATTCTTTTATGTTTTTACTTTTACAAATTTACAAATAAAATTAGAATTTTTACTTGGGCTATCTTTGTCTGATTATGCAGTCGGTTTGTCTGATCTGGGGATCAAGCGAAAATCAAAAACTGAAGAAATGAGTAATCTGGTAATTACTTTTTCACAACATTGTAGTATCATACGTAGTATAATATGACCAGACACTGACCTGCAACCTCATGCTTTGAAATCTCTACTGTAGCTGGGGAAAAAATGTAAAAATTCTGGTTCAACATGAACGTTTAGCTCAATTTTAATGTTGAGTTTTTTTTTTTTTGGTTTGTTTGTTTGTTTTTTCAGATAAAAATTACAATTTTATAAATCCTTGATAATCTGCAGTCCTAATATTGTAAGTTTGGAACTGTGAGAGCAAAGCAACTGCATACATTTTAAAACATGTATCTATCTTAGAATAGAATAGAATAGAATAGAACAGAATAGAATAGAATAGAATAGAATAGAATAGAATAGAATAGAATAGAATAGAATAGAATAGAATAGAATAGAATAGAATAGAATAGAATAATCCTTTAATTGTCCCACAAGGGGAAATTTGGTCATATCAGCAGTATCAGATATACAAACCTTTTACGAAATTGTTACCTCCAGTAAAATACGTATATACGTTCAAATCAATACCACAATTAGACTTTCTGTAAAGTTTCAAGCCATATTTTGACATGTTTGAAAACAAATGCCTTATTGTCCATCTGTCTATTCCTACACATTATCTTACTCTCATTGACCATACTGATAAATTTCAGACTTTATTTATCAACCAAAAAAACAGTGACGAGTGACTTAGCTTCCACTGATTCCTGTGATCTTCATCCAGGTTATATAAGTAGCAGCACTTGTTGGCATGTAAATCCACCAGTGTGCCAAACACTCATTACACACAGTTTGTTGACAAAACCATTTTCAGTGGACGCTGTTATGTTGATCCAATTTCAGGAAGCATTTTCATCATATTTCATTTCTGGCGTTAGAGTTTTATTGTTGGGTTGGGAGATGTGAGCGCACCTCTAATGAGATCGATCACAAACATTATCCCTGTGCGATATAATCTGCAGCGTTTCATTAACTCTCTGTAGCTCAGTATCTGGAGAATATTTCTCCCACTTCTTTGTTTTTCTGTCAGACATTTTCTTCTCTGCTTGAGGGACTCCTAAGCCTCTTAAAAAGTCATCCTCAATACGTCTTACAGTTTTACCCCAAAGCAGCTCTATTAAGAACTAAGATGTTTTGTGATTAGTTAAATAATATTATTTAGTCTCAATTGAACTGAAGAATTGCCATAGTTTGGTTGATATTCTAAGACCTTTATTAACAAGAGTGACTCTTTGAGTTTTTTAATTTAACGTTTGAAACTACACTAGTTATATTGACCTTTTGAATAAATTACAAAACTTTTATTTTGAAAAGTCACTCATTAAGTTTAGAGGACATGATGTCCCCAAATGCAAATAAACATGACTTTCAGTGCTATGAAAAGGAAAAAATATCTCTGTAATGACAATGTGGATTGTTTTCCTTCATGATCGTATGCAATAGATTTTATTTTTGACCCTGTTCTTATTAATTTATCCCTCCATGTTCACATGCTGCTTTTCGTCTTGCCATAAGACACAGAGGTTAGACCCCACCAGCTGTAATGGAATCATTCTCGCTACTGTCACTTTGCATTGGTTCTGGGCAAATCTTTGCAATGTCTCTTGGGATAAGAGACAAAATATGAACAGTTTCAACTCACGTGCACCTACAATACACACAAATGAAGGGCGTGCAGGAAGATAAGATGGAGAAATTCTCTGTGACACATAACACTTTCACACACAAGACTAGCTCTGGAAAATTGCCTTGTCATACGAGATGAAATTGTATTTAAAGGTGTAATTTAATCATCTCTTTTTTGTGTGTGTAGAATTGGTGCAGAAAGTGAAGCGCCATGATGGGATTCCTTCGAGACATAGATGTTCTGACAGGTGCATGCCAGAAAATTTACAAGAATTTAAAAGATCAGATTTGCTGGTTAAGATGAAAAGCTTGGTGTGTCACTGACATTTACTCAGATGCCTAAATTCAGGTTTGATGAAAAAAAATAGCTAAATCAAAGACCTGGGGTCTCATTTATAAAACTTTGCGTAGAATCCTTACTAAAACCGTACTTAAGCTCAGCAAAAAAAATCTACTTACGCCAAGTAAGTTTGTGACCTATAAAACATTGCGTACGCACAGCTGCACACAGTCTCCACTTTATAAATCACACTCAACCTAGAAATGTGCTCAGGTGTTTCTGGATCACATCCCGCCCTCAACACGCCCACTTTCTGCCATAGATGGTCAACGCAAAGTGCCTTGTGGATCTCATGCATATAAATGAGCCGGCTCATTACAGCATTCCACCAATAACGATGGTGTCCGCAGATCAAAGTAGATCAAGGAAGCACAACTTCACCGAAGCAGAAATTGAGGTACTTGTGTGTGAGGTGGAAAAGCGAAAGGAAGTGCTTTTTGGAGGTCACAGCAGTGGCATAACAAATAAGAGAAAATCCACAGAGTGGCACAGCGTTGCTGAAGCCGTCAATGCTGTGAGTTCTTCAGAGAGATCTGTGGATATAAAAAAAAAAGGTCCGATCTGAAGGTGGAGGCAAAAAAAAGATGGCTTGCCACCACCAGAGTGTGTCTGCCACTGGTGGACCCCCTGGCATCTCTGATCCCCCACAGCTCGCCGTTACGATCTCAGCAGTACTCGAACCGGCAAGTGTGCATGGCATCGTGCCGGAGAAGGAGGGAGACACTGACCATGCAGAGGAGACTGAGCCTTTTATTAATACAGATAAAATCTTTCCGTCATTAAAATATAAAACAAAACCAAACCTGCACAAAAGAAGTGATGTCCTGACTGAAACTTCAGGCACACTTAAAGAATTGGTAAACAAATAAAAATCATGCTAAAAAAATCATGCCTTCTGTTGGTCCTATAAACGGCGCATGACATTCTGTCTCAATCTGGCCCCTTGCTTATATTCCGCATATCGGGGTGGGGGCTGTGTGTGTGTGTGTGTGTATGTGGGGTGGGGGCGGGGTTGTTTGTTGTTCTGTGTTCACATGAAGCGGTATAATTGATAATGCTGCTCGTATTAATAATTTTATCCATCTCAGCAGCAGCACTGCAGGTGCTCTCCATTTCCAAAATGTGCGTAAGCCAGGTCCTTACTCGACTTAAAGTTGCGCACATTTTTCCGCTACGTTTTTTCCGCTACGCATATGTTTTTTTTTATAAATCCCAAAGTTTGCATGGAAAGTTGCTTACGCAGTTTTCCAACCCCGTTTTGTGTGTAAGCAAGCTTTATAAGTGAGACCCCGGGTCAAGCAAGAACTGGAAAGGGAAATCAACAAGGTGATGAAGGAGGGAAAAGAGAAGTGTTGTTACAGTTTCTTAAGCTAAAACACTCAACCTCCTTACGTTGTCAGCTACAGTGGTCTGTTTTATGGTTCATAAGTCTCTGGGGAGGGGAGACAACCATAAATACTGCACCATTTCTGAACAGCCTTCTCTGATGTGGATGCTGATTGTGTACGGGTTGCTGGCTATTAGCACCATTGGCCAGTAATGAGTGGTAACCGAGTCCCAGCCAACAGTTAAAGGTCTTTAAACACTCATCCAATCGAGCTCATGCACAAAGACCCACATGGCAACGGAAACATGGAGCAGCAGATCGACTCCATGTTGGAGGATTTGCTGAAATTGAAACTCTTACATGAACAGATCTCATAATGATCAAAAGCACAAAGAACTGTTTACTGTTTGATGACCTCTAAGTAGTTTGATTGCTGGAAGCTGCAGCATTGGGGGTGTTTTTGTCAAAGGTCAGTGACATCAAAGTGTCTGTTTGTCTTGCATATATGTGTGTGAGTGCATGTGTTCGCCTCTGAACACTGATTTGACACACAAGCCCAGTTAGTCCTGTTCTTGGCTTCAGCAGCAATCTGGCACTTCTCCTAGTCCTGCAGCTCTTGCCATGCTTCGCTCCCTCTCCCCCTCCCTCTCTCCTGCTGCCTCTCCTCCTCTTCCTCCCCTCCTTTTTTCTTCCCTCCATCCACAGACAAGTACAGATTTTTGCATTGGTGTGTTGCTTTTCTCAGGTTTTCAAGGAAATACAAAGGATGTATGACACAGAACTGACTACACGTTTTTTTCCGAGATCCCTGATATGTCTTCTCATTTCTGCCTCTCTTTGAAATTATGACAGTAATATGGTAAAATTATGTAGCTAAACATAATCCGCTACACAGAAGATGTTGAACACTTGGACTGTGAAAAGCCATAGCTACTTACATGCCCGGGTTGCAATCGACAAAGTCCCCTTTCCATATTCTTTTTGGCAAAACCTCGAATAACCTCACAGTCAGGATACACACGTGCGCACACACTGCTGCACTTTCAAACACTTCTGTTTGTTCACAAAAATCCTGTAATAAGATTCCATCTGAGATAACTGGACTGCTCCCTGCAGGGCCTTTACGCTTCTCTGAGACCCACAGCAGCTGCACAATGGATACAGCCGTGGTTGGAGAACAATCAATGATACTGACTGTGTGTGTATGCGTGTATGTTTGTGTGTGTGTATGTGTGTTTGTGAGTGCACGCGCTATTGTGTGCCTGTATCAGAGATTTTAAACAGTGTTACTGAATCAAAATCAGATGGAGCAGTTTAACAGTCATCCTGAGTTTTCAATAACCCAAACATATACAAGTATATGTTCATGCATACACACACACACACAACACACACAAGCATACACACAAACACACACACCAACAGGTGGCTTAGAGCAGTCCAATTCAGCTCCTCAGGGGTCACTTTCCTGCATGGTTCAGATGTGCCTTTGCTCTACCTGAACCCAATACGCCTGATTTAAATGAATGTGTTGTTTAACAGGTTTCTTCAGAATGCAAGAACATGCTAATGAAGTTTTTCAGTCATTTATTCAGGTGTATTGATGCAAGGAAACCACTAAGACATGCAGGATAGTGGATCTGTAGGACATGGATTGGCTACCACTGAGTCAGAGTCACTCAATATTCTAATGTGCATGTTTTTAGACTGTGTGAAAAGACCATAGAATGTGGAGAAATCCCACACATGTAAGAACATGTAACTACACAGAATGGCTTCAGCTGAACATGTGACTTTCTTGCTTTAACAAGTTGCTCAGTTTTACATTGAGTAATAACTATCAGCACATTTCTCATTAACAACTTTACATGGAAAACTAAATAAAAGCATAAAAACTGTAAAAAAAAAAAATACAATAAAAACATAATTTAAAGCTTGAGTGAGTCTGAGTGAAGTTTTAGTTAGAAACTTATTAGAGGCCAACAGATAGATGTTTTTATTTAGCAGATGTTAACCTTTTAAAAATCGTGGCTGCAGTGTTTTTCTCCTCCACATCGAAAGGAGTCCGCTGAGGTGGTTCAGACATCGGGTTAGGATGCCTTCTGGACGCCTCCCTGTGGATGTTTACTGGGCGTGTCTCACTGGGAGGAGACCCCCTCAATAGAACACCTGGGGATCCCCCAGCAAGAGCTGGAGAGAGTTGCTGGGGTGATGGACATCTGGGTTTCTTTCCTGAGCCTTTTGTTCCTGCAACCCAATAATGGATAAGTGAAAGAAGACGGATTATATATAAACCCTGACCCTTAAAAATTAAACACAAAAAGCATGTTCAGTTACAAAGATGCAGAAAAACAGGCTGAGCTGACTGCAGCAGTAGACAGCAGATGCTGCATTTTCGTTTTCCTACTTGGTAATTGGCTAAGTATCCTTAGGCATGGCCAATAACCAATTATTTACCTCTGCAAACTTAGCAACAAAGTAAAATCCATAAATTCTCTGTTGTGTTGTCAAGCTAACATCTAATTACCTGATTATTGCAGCTGTTTAGTAATTGCTTTATTTTGAACAAATTGATACCCTTTGAGAGATGAAACAGAGTTGTAATAAAGAATCTAAGGGCATTATCAGGCTTTTACCATCTTAAAAAACAGATTGTTTTTCATAGTTCAGAAAATAAAATCTAAAAAAATCTATGGTTGTTTGTTTGGTCTCTGAAGTTCCCATATTAAAGTATGTCAAGCAGCAGGGTTGAGACAAACAGGTGAGCCTGTTATGGGTGAGCCACAGGAGACGGGTGAAGGTCATGGAGGTGTGCTAATGGAGGTGTAATTCACCCACAGCAGGGCTGGAGTACGATGGGGTGGTGTAAATAAGAGCAGCACATGTTCAGATAATTAAATATTCCCAATGTAGCCCATATCCATGCATCCATCTCCAATAAATATGTGATGCCAATAGGTCAGAGTAATACTTTGCTTTCTATGGGTGACTGTATGTTTTCAGGATATCGACTACAAGCTGCTTCTGATTGGTTAAAATGTTGATGCAGCATAGAAGACTTTGTTTGACAAAGAGGCAGCAATCTCTTTTTATGACAGAAAATTTTATGGTGTGAGATTCTGTTTATTTTTTACTATTAACTATAGAAGTTATTACGTTTTGAATCAATTTGGTGGATGATTCTTTAAAATAAATTGCTTATTTTAGTTTTCATACTTCGCCTCTCCACATTGCACAATTATTAATCTCTGGGACTTATTATTTCTGAATAACGCAATTGAAGTTTTGTGGATTTTAATGAGTTATCCATCACTGCTGTCAGGTTCCGTTAGAATGATTAGTAAGTTTTAGTACACAAAGTTTCTTTTTAATGTGCATAGAAAGGGAAAGTTTAAAGTGTCTGATGTCTTTCTTTATATTTTGTTGTCTTTAAAGGACTGAAGTCTGAGACAGTTTGCATTCTCTTTACTATGCCTGCTGTCAGACTTCTCTCTGAGCAGACGGGCTACAAGATGTTGCACTTTAGAGACTCAATTTAACAAATTTCAAGTGGGCAGCTTTTTTTAAAATAATACATTTATTGCTAAATTTAAAAACAAAGTAGAGATTAATGTCTGTGTACATATCATAATTTTGACTGCAGCTGGTTTTTGCAGCATGCAGTGCCAGAAACAAAAGATACAGTAGCTAAACAACATTTTAGAGGCTAAAGTTACAGCTTCAGACAATGTTGAAATTCAGACAACAGGCAAGGAGATGTCAAATGCTACAGATGAACACAGCGGTGCACACAAAGTGCTGGTCTGGATGTAAAATATTAAAAGTCTTATATCATGCAAAATCAACTTTTAGGAGCTTTTAACCATGTTGTGAGGCTATTTCCTTATTTATAGCACTAGTAAATAACTTTTCCACAGCCGTGTTTCAGACGGCCGTTGCAGGAACCGGTGTTCTATTGAAATATGCTACCTGTTGAGATGTGCTACTGATTCCTTCGGTGCATGTGCCGTTCCACAGTCTTGACCTCAATAAACAGGTTTATTGTTTATTTTTGTTTCTATATGTTTCCACATACATTTCACCTATTAGATAAATTCTCCCAGGACAGGAACACTAAATATGATGTTATTTTTACTTTCTTTGCATTGTCAGAGCTACAGGCAAATGTTTGGACATACCCAGAGCAGAAGGACCCAACAATGGGTGACAATGACCCAGAGGGCTTTTATATAGAAAATATAAAGAAAGGATGATAAAAATATGCTTAAATAACTAACAGGGCACACTTGCCATAAACAAGAATAGTGTATAAACTTTGAATGACATCTCATTATGAAATAAGTTGTCAATCCGCACTACGCATTTTTCATCATGGCAGCATAAATTGTCAGAATACTATTTCAGGCTGCGACCGGAATTACTTAAGTTATTTAGTCTATGTAAAGTTATCGGAGAGTCCAAAGTGTCTAATATGAAGCTGAACATGTTTTTTGGTGAGTATCCACTTAGACAAGTTTCAAATTTGTAGCTTAAAGTTTTAAAAGATATTTAAAAAACACCAGAGTGGTTTTTGGCCTTATACACACATTTCTCAGTAATCCTCCTGCATCTCGTGCTCTGAGCAGCTGCCCGGTGTGTTCACGCTGCCCCTGTAGATTAAACACATATGCGCCAGTCTGAAGCACAATACTAAGTACCACCATTTTGTGAAAATATGCATTTGACTGCGAGAGTTACAGGAATTTATTCACCATTTTATTCAGGCAGCTTGAGGGGCAGTACTCACAAGGTGGGGGCCTGGAGGAGAGATGGGATTTTGTGTAAACAGTGCTGTACTTCCTGGTTGGAGAATAACTCGAGAATATAAGTTATATTTCAGGACAAATGAACACTATATAACACCAAAGGTAAGATTTTATCATATATGTGCCAAACCCAGACACTGAAAGCTGTAAAATAGCAGGATACAGAACTTTTCAGAATGAAAACACAGGAGCTGCTCTCTATTTGCAATCTTACTCTACATCTGCAGACACATTAAGAGAGGACTTATGTAATTCAAATTCAATTTCAATTCAAACATACTTTATTGATCCCCGAAGGGAAATTATATGTTGCAGTAACTCAGTTCTTCTTCAGGGAGTAATTGTTGAGGGTTATAACTGTGGGAGATCTCCTGTGGTGGTTTGTGTTGCTGTGGATCTGAAGAAGTTTCTGGCTGAAGACACTCTTTTTTTGAGTGACTGTGTTGTGGAGAGGATGCCGAGGGTGTTCCATGATGTTCTTTATTTTTGTCCTCCTTTGGACAATCATTTCAAATGACTCCAGATCAGGCCCCAGAACAGCTTTCTCTAGATGACAGTGGGTTTGTGGAAGCAAGTGAATGATGGCGTCTTCCACTCCCCCACCATGACAAGCAAACTGCAGTGGGTCTTCAAACATGCTTGTTTGCTTATTTAGGTGGACCAACATGAGTCTCTCCAAGACTTTCATGATATGGGATGTTGGGGCAATGGCTGTATAGTCGTTAGGGACTCATGGATGAAATATATTTGATACTGAAACAATGCAGGATGTTTTCCATAGAACTGGTACCTTCTCCTGGATTGAAGAGATGCTGCAGAATCACACATCGCTGATCTGCACAAGCTTTAGGGATTCTAGAACTAACACCATCTGGACCTGCTGCCTTGTTTCTTCACCTGACTGCTAGATACAGACAGGTGAAGGAGGACACAAGAGATGATGGAACAGCACTAGAAACAGGAGCCATGACTGTGGTAGAAGGTGAGACAGTTGAGGTGTGACCAGGAAACAGTGGATGAAGGGAGGGTGGGAGGTCTGTTTGGCTTGCAGCAGGAGAGGAAGATGTTGGGCTTGTCTCTAAACTGAGCCTGTTGAAAAACATGCAAGAAACACTCAAAAAAGTTAAAAACTGCTAGTGATATCACAGAGCTACTCCAGCAAGCTTGTCAGGTATCTCAGGTGTGGTGGATCTTAATCGCAATGAGGCAGGGAGGGGCAGGCTTAAATAAAAAAAGAGTTTATTTAAAACAGGAAAAACAAAGCACAACTTAAGGCGGCTCCTCTGCAGGCAACAAGGGGGGGTTAATCCTAAAGTCCAAAGTTTCAAAGTATCAAAACCCAAACATAAGCAAATCCAAACTGATACCAAAAAGCTCTACTCACTGAGGAGGCAGGCTGGTGTCCAAAGAAAAACCAAAGTGTAGAAAAAAAAACTCAGAATCCAAAAATCTCAAAAAGAGAATAAAATGATGACTCTTGACTATGGTCTTGACTATGGTCTTGACTATGGTCTTGACTATGGTCTTGACTATGGTCTTGACTATGGTCTTGACAAACCAAGACAGGGACATAACAAGGACAGAGTATACTGACAAGGACAACAATCCAGCACTGAACTGCTGAGCGCTCTCAGTTTAAACACTGCTGGATCAGAACAAGACACAGGTGCAGACAATGATTTTAACGGCAAGAGGTGAAGAACAGGAAATTACATGACCATATATGGAACACAGACTGTTAAAACTCCAGAAGACACACAATTACTAAACATAAAGATTCTGACGATAGACCAAGACAAAAATAATTCAAAAGTTCAACAACACACACAATCACTAAACATAAAGACATTAACATCAACCCTAAAATTAAACTAACTCAAAAACCCTCAACAATAAACAGGAGACCGTGCAAGAACCCCACGGCTCCTGATAAAGCTGCCACCATGTGCAGTGCTGTTCTAAAATTCTAGAATAACCACTGGAATGTGATTGTTTCCTTACTTTACACAGTGTTTTTACTTTTAAGCAAGGATAGACATACTTTTAAAAAGTTTATAAAGATGTCCAACCATCTTTGTTAGACTCATACATAGTGGGATGTTATTTGTAAGCACAGTCTTGATCAAACAAGTGAGTGGATTTTTTCTGTTTTTCTATCAGTAGCAATCTGAAGCGCTCTTCCTTCCTTTCTGCCCCTCTTTCCTCTCAATTTCTTCCACTTCCCTCGATTCCCAGCCTGTCCCTAGTCAAGCAGAGAATCGATTTTTAAACAGGCAAGACTCTGGGGACTGAGCAGAGAACCATTACTGGCCTCATTTAGGCTCCATTGCCACTACGATGGCTTCTATAGACAATAGGATAGACTCTGTCATGGATACCAAATGCACCATAAATGCACATTCCTTCTTGAAAACTGCTCAAGCCAGCATTTCCCGTCTTCAGAGAGCTTTGTTTATATATATATATATATATATATATATATATATATATGCACTGCAGCGCAGAATATATGTATATAAATGTGTGTGTGTATAGATATTCTAAGAGGATGCGCTACAGTGCCTTTCCACACACTGGTAATGCACCCACCCGTTTCACGGTTGCAGGCCAGTAAGAAGTGGTATGAAGCTACTTTACTCTACGCTGTTTACCGCATGGTGCCTCTTTTCTCATTTGTATTTGTGTGATGCTTTCTGAGAAGACTGCAGCATATGGCGATGTAGTTTTACTGTGAACAGCAAGTCTTCATCAGGTTTCTCGACAGTAGCTGTATGTTAGATGGTTTGCATATGCAGAGTCAATCACAGCACTATACCTCTATGGTCCAGCTGCATTTCCAGCTAAATCTCAGAGTTTGATAGCTGCAGTAGAATCTCAGTGTTTGACTTTCTGTTGCAACGGCAGCTGCACTTTTAGAAAACTGTGTGGGCATTGCACTGAATTCATGGATGCCCTCTAACAACGTACGTCAATATTAGACAGCAGTTTGGTAAATGAGGGATATTATGTCCTATGCCTGATGAAAAAATGATCAATTGGAAAAAATCAATGACCATTTGGTGGTATTTTTATTCACTTAGACTTATGAGACAATACAATTTAGCAAATCTATAATAATACCAAGCTCAGTTGCTTAGCTGCATGATTCACTACAAAAGAGCAGTTTATTTCAAGGTAAAGACTGACCTTAGTCTTCCCACATTTGCTTTGTGGGAGTATGCTTTAAACTGTAGAAAAAGAAACAAAGAGAAGATTTGTATATGTTATGTCTACATTTTATCAGAGATAGATTCTTTCTCAGAATTATAATATAATATAATATAATATAATATAATATAATATAATATAATATAATATAATATAATATAATATAATATAATATAATATAATATAAGTGATTTTTTATTAAAATACTACTGCTAAAATAACATTGCATCATGACAGAATACTGAGTAATAGTGTAAGCTAAAACTGTCCAGGTCCAACCCCTCCTTTCCATCGGACGCATAATGTCACTTAAACGTAATACGCGGTTGATAGCCGTGATTAAAGTCAATAGAACCATTTCCACTGGGCGTGCAGCAGCACAAATCAGACGCATCTCAGAAGCGTAGTGTTACAGCCCTCTCCTAAATTTATGCAGCAGTTCTATATTTTTATGCACTTCGCTTCTAAAACATGTCAAGCTGAGCAGTTTAGTTTGGACCAGACAGGAAATTAGGCGTTTGTGAAAATTAAATTACTCAAAAGTTTCAAAATAAATAATGTGCAGATTTCCATTTCCTTGACCACGAAAAAATACATTGCCTCTGATGGGTTTGACATCCGTCGGTGGTGTGAAAATAAACCACATACCTTCTGGATACATGTTGTTGTCTTTCTCCCTGCTTGTTGTTGTGTGTACTGATTAAATCAAGCATTATTTCACAATTCTTCTTTGATTTTGTGATCTCCCGGTACCAGCTGAATGGAACGCTTTCACAAGCCGCATCTAAAACAAGTTGGACAGTTGGGCCTGGGACAAGGAAACACTGAGTTACAACGTCACATAGTCAGTACTTTTTTGCTAATCAAGCCACTGGCATCTGTTAAAAAAAAATCAAAACATCCCTCTTTGTCTACTTTTTAATAAAGTAAAGGTTCAAAGGTTTTTCTTCGTTTGGCCATCATACACTGTTGAACGACAATAATCAAGAGGAAAAGTGGAAGTCTAGTGCAAAGAAAGAACTCATTGAATGAAGTATTTAAAATGTGTAGAGTGTAGCAAAGTTTGTGATATTTTCTTTATGAAAATGAAATCGAATTTGATAGCATAAATACTGACAATGGGGAAGCTGTTGTTTGTTGTTGGCTGAATGTATACAATTTCAAGACCTGGACCTGGTAATTGTCACACAACACAATTAAATAAGCTGAATTGCTTTTTAGGATGACTGCAGGTGATAGAATTAATCTGTAATCTAACATAAAAAACACTTTACCTAAACATACTAGACGTTTCATCACGTTGTGAGATGATGTTGCTGCTTCTGATACTGGAGACATTGAAGGCTTCAAAGAAAAAATAAAACTGAAATATTTGCAATAGTTCATGTTAGTTTGTTTAAAAAGAAAAAGGCTTTCAACTAGTGCTGTCAGTTAAACGCGTTATTAATGACGTTAACTGAAACCCATTTTAACGGCGTGAATTTTTTTATCGCGAGATTAACGCTCGTTCTATTTGGGCCAGCCCTTTGTAGTTTTTCTCCACGATTTTGCAAAAAACCTGTTACGTTAGAAAACTACAACATCACACCGGCTCTAGTAAGACCGGTCTTGTGCGAAAATGTGTTCCCCTGAAATATTCTGTTTCCCCTGTCTCGGGAGCGCGCACCGCAGCCAGAGGGGCGGAGCCGACAAGCTTCACAGCCCTTCAGATCAGTTTCTCGCTAGACTGAAACTAGACTGATAAAAGGACAAGTTTCCCTGTCGAAGTTCTTGCTTTATTAAGCTTCCGTTAAATCAATGAACGAAAACGAAAATTGTTTTGAGTGTTTTTTTTACTCGCCGTGAGAATCAAGTCTTCGGTATTCACGTACATTAACCTGGCGGTTCTTGATTAGTCTGAGCTACAACAATGATTAATTTTACTCTGGGATTAAAAATACATTTTTGAATTTCAATTGAAATGATTATCATCCACCAAACACTATATTCTATAACTTCTTGTTTGTTTAGGCTGCCATGTTTTTATATTACTTTATATATGTAGATGGATGAACGGACAGACAGTCAAAGTTACAGGGGGGAACAGGATTTCTCAGCACCCTGAAATATTCTGTTTCCCCTGTCTCGGGAGCGCGCACCGCAGCCAGAGGGGCGGAGCCGACAAGCTTCACAGCCCTTCAGATCAGTTTCTCGCTAGACTGAAACTAGACTGATAAAAGGACAAGTTTCCCTGTCGAAGTTCTTGCTTTATTAAGCTTCCGTTAAATCAATGAACGAAAACGAAAATTGTTTTGAGTGTTTTTTTTACTCGCCGTGAGAATCAAGTCTTCGGTATTCACGTACATTAACCTGGCGGTTCTTGATTAGTCTGAGCTACAACAATGATTAATTTTACTCTGGGATTAAAAATACATTTTTGAATTTCAATTGAAATGATTATCATCCACCAAACACTATATTCTATAACTTCTTGTTTGTTTAGGCTGCCATGTTTTTATATTACTTTATATATGTAGATGGATGAACGGACAGACAGTCAAAGTTACAGGGGGGAACAGGATTTCTCAGCACCCTGAAATATTCCGTTATATTAGATATTCTATTGAAAATGTTCAGAATATAGGCTACGTCTATAAATAATCCCACCAATGTACTCAGCACACAGGTAAAGATATTTTTGTTTTGTCCATTTTTTCTTGATGTAACAATTCTTCTTGACCAATAATCTCATACTGTTGGAAAGCTCATTTATTTCTCTTTTAAATGTGCAACGTTAAATTGTACAAAAAAACCAAAAAGCATATTTCTTAAACAATAAATACAAACTTATGTATTATGGTGGTTTTGTACTGCAGTTTCCAGGCTCTCTTAGTCTGTAAAATGTGTCTTATATTAAACCATAGTTCCACTTAATTAAACCCTATCTTTCTGTGACTACAACTCATGTATTCACAAATGTAGCTGTTAGATTACCTATAGAGCAGATGTAGCTTCTCAAAACCAAAAGGTCATTTTCTAAAAGGTCAAACATCATCCTGATATTGTGGTTTATATTACAAGTTAGCCCATTACCCACCTTTCATAGTAATGTTGCTGTACCTGTGAGGTGTACCACACCTCTGCTATACAGCGAAGCAACATTATAAGCTGTAGAGGTAATAATTTGCTAAAGTAAAAAAAACAATGTTTGTACTTAACTTATGACAAATACCTTATGAGTGTGTATAATGTGTCTGCTATCATTTTTCAATGTGTAAATATCACAGAAAATGTTTTTAGCAGACCTAAAATGTATTAAATAATATATCAATGTCTATTTTTTAATTTATAGAACAATGGACTAGCTTTAAGGGTTTGCTAGTTAAGGGGCAGATTATTCACCCAAAGAAGCATTGTACGAACAATAAACTGATCAGCCAAGGCTGCAGTTCAATAAACTCCTCTTCTGTTCTTTGGGTAAAATTACTTTATCATTGAAATCTTGACTTTATATAGAGCTTAGGTGTTACAACAAAATACATCTACAAAATGTATCATGTATAATAGAGAGAATGAATGATCCATTTAAGTGTTATGGATCTTTAATTACAAGAACCTCAATTAGTGTCAGTAGACCTAAAGACAAAGCACAAAACACAAATATCTGGCACTATTATATGCTCTGATGTTCTAATAAGCCACCTAAATCTCATTACATTTGACTTTAAGGAAGCCAAAATTAATTAGGCGATGGTGTACCACTTTCTGATATTTATACAATTAGAGAAAATAATAACAATGTTACAAGTATTGGTAAATAATCTTTTACACTAGGTACCAACAGCCTGTTTTCTCCAGTCCTGACTGCTCACTTACAAAGTTGGACCAAATTGTTGGTACCGTTCTTTTCAAGAAAGTGACCCACCGTGGTCACCGAAACATATTGAAATTAAGAAAAGTAAGAATGTAAAAAAATCAACTGAAAACCAAAAAATTAAAATCACACATTTGTGCTGGACTTCACCAGGGATGTCCATTGTCACTTGTGACTAGCTCATTCCTGAAAGCAACAATAAATGCTAGTAAAAATTACTGTTGTTCTGCTGATGACATCACACAGGGAGTTGTTGCAATTGAGCTAAAACTGTTTATTTGATCTTTGCATCTAAACTTTTTGTTATCATTGCCTCCATAGATTTATGTATAGATGATTATTCCAATTTACTACAAGTTTTCTTGCTATGTTGTGTCACCTTCCTTTTAAGGTCCAGGGGACTGTAGCAAAGCTCCCTATAGTCCTAACAATATTAGTAAGTAATTATAAAAGCTTGAAAAGCTTTTGTTTGTGTTTTGATTAGGCAAGTTATTAGCCTTTGATAGGCTCTTAGTAGACCAATAGACATGCTAACTCTTGTAGCTTGTTTTCTAAGTTTGTTTCAGAACAGCATTGCCTTAAAATAAGTGACCTGTTGCTTTCCTCTGGTAACTAAGCCACAAGCACCTGAGCTTTTTTTGGAAGAAAAATGGAAAAAAAAACATTTGAACATTTTAATTGCTCAGATGGTTTTGAGATTTCTTTAAATGCAATTGTACAAATCTAGAAGTTTCCCCTCATATGGCAGCTCACAGCTATAGCTTGGGAAGGAGGTGGTATTCCAGAGTCCTTATAAGTGGACTAAACTCAGCAAACTCTAAACCTAATTTCTCTTTCCTGCTAGTTTTCTTCTGGCAGCTCTCTAGTTGTACTTGATTCTGGGTTGCTCCAACATGTGTTGTTGGTTTGCTCACCTTGTAAATCAAGATATGAATCTGGAGAGCTCAAGAAATGGAACCTGATCCAGACACTGTTCCTCCGTCTGTTCAGATGTCATTCATAGGGCCCGTTCTGCCAGATTCTCCAGCAGTATTGTCTATGACAGGTACTCGGTTCATCTTACAAGAACAGTAGGAAGAATTCTGCATTACAAACACCTAATCAAAAATTAATCAAGATTCAATATTACCTGCATCTCCTCTCTCTCCAGCTCCAGAAGTAGATTTTTCTATGCAATATTAACTGTGGAAATCAACTTTTACTTACCTTAAATGCCCTTGTTCTGTTTTTTGTTGATTTAGTTGCCTGGTGTGAAGCTATGTAGCATTTGATTATAAGTGTCCAGCTGTTGGTAGGTAGATTACTGCCATAGATGTTCTGAATAAGCAATTATGTAAGTCCAGACTTTATAATGTCGCAGAAAGAATGGTCAATTGAAATATTTAATTATCTTAAAGTAGCTGGTGCCCATTACATCAAATGTGGTGGCTGCAATTCCAAACATCTGAGTAATAGTTATGTAACAGTGTCTAATGGTCAGTATCAAGTGTTTGCCGTTATCCTTTAATGATGCTAGTGAATAGGTTTCCAGTGAGTTAATAGATTGGATAACAGTAATAGACTTAAAACCTAAAACATTGAGGCAGAGATAATGTAAAAAATGATTCAATATGTGATTCTCAAAAATGGCTCAAGCTTCATAACAGCATTTGTAAAACATCCTGGGTTCTTGTCCACATCTAGATATTATGATCATGTGTGGAAATGAATGCTTGACAGTGTTTTTAGTCTTTCTGTGCATCAGTAGTGCTCCAGCTGCCCCCAGTGGGGTGTGTGCACTAAGTGGGTGAGGAGAGTGTTGGCCCCTGCTCTCCATCAAAGGCTGCATTGACTGGAAGCACGAGAGCATCTCTGCAGCCAGTCATCCTTGGACAGCTGACAATGGCCTGAGCATTGGGGACGTAGCTGAAAGCAATCAACAACAACTGGGGGAAAATGCTTCACTGCCAGAGGGATGTTTCTGAACTCAGGCCTCAACAGCACACAGCTCTGCTCATGAGTGATCATGAGCAAATGACTTTAGTTTGCCTTAAAGCTATTTCAAGTAATTACATACACGCTGTTGCTTTTTATGTGCTCAAATGTGTTCTTTATGAATGTGTGCATCTTAGAGAGTAGCAGGGCAGCAGATTGGCTCACAATTGTGTGGTAATTAATCTCACTCAGTGAAGAGGTGCATGTTGGGACCGAGGCAGGGCATAGCTCACAGCACCTTGCTCGTTAACTCTAACCACCTATGGCCAGCCCCCGGAGATTAACCAGGGCTGGCTGTGGTCAACAGCGGTCAAATACACTTTAACAAAAGCTCACTCAGTCTACCACCATGCTTATTTTTTTCGGAGACAAGGATTCACCTAACTGCTGCACAATTATCCTCATGGGACTTAACTCACACTGCGACACATCTGGCAAACAGCCAAACAAACACACGTCTGTACACAGATGCCACATTGTTCAGACGTCAGAACAGGTAGACATACAGTAAGGAAGCTGCTGTGTGTTCTCCCAGCGTGACTGACTTTGAAACAGTGACACACAGAAACACGTATGACTCATTTGCTTGTTATTAGAGTGATTTCTGAGCCTTCTTCTTTTTCCACTATTCTTTTTCCTTTCATATAGCTGTGATTGAAACCTTCAAATGAATGGCAGTGACAATCAATTCTCAGGAGATTCATCTGCATTTATTTTCCATTTTTAGAAGTCTAAATCAATTCCAACATTTGCCTGGCACTTTATTAGCAATAGTGCAGTTTATTTTTCAGAGCATCCTGAGTAAGTTCATAAATACTAAAAGAATTTACAGAATAAGGGGTAATTTACCAATACCATGAATACACATCTCATGACATCAGGCTGTGATCCACGTACAGCTGAGGAAAATCTTTCCACCTGTCAAATTCTCATTAAATATTCTGTAGTTATTTCTCATGCAATATTGACTGCATGTCTCTTTATGTGTGAAAGAGAAAAGTAGAAGGTTAAATCCTATAAATTTGCTGCTATTTACCAATATTATTTGTTCAATGACGTATGAAATCTTCTTATAAACACTAAAATTAGTTCACTTTGAATGCCAAATTGAGTTGAATGGATGACATGATGCTCAGTATTTACTTTTATTCCAAAGGACAATCAAGGGTCACAGCTTCAATATATTCAGTATCTATTTTATTTATTTATTTATTTATTTATTTTCCTGACAAGGCACTGAGCCAACACTCGCTATGAAGATGTACTTTACCTAAAACCAAAATGGGCTGCCTTCAAATTGGATTAATTCCTTAAATCACATGATCAATCCTCTGCTGTTCACCATGCCAAGATGGCTAAGCTCTCCTTCTGTCTCGTAAGGTAGCACAACTGCATGCTATGTCAGAGCTGGAAATCTAATCTAATGTGAATCTGTCTCTTGTGAAGTCTGGAAAGATTTTTTAAAGAATAATAGAATGCGAGAGTAATATACTCAGACTCTAGTCACAAAGCAGCAAGAGTATATGTTAGTAACAGAAAGAGTGAGGTGGTAATTAGATTTAGAAAATAATAGAGGTATCCTTACAGATAACGGTCACATAACCGATGGCAACAGACAGTGAATTCCTCTGCTTCCCTGTGAGGGAGAGTCAGCAGGCAATGGTGGGCCTTGCCCCTCATTTTCTGGTTAAAAGCAGCAGGCGGACTGTATGTGTGCTGCTGTGTGTGATGATGTGTGCACGCTTCATGCATCGCTGAAGCGTGGATATCACGCCATGCCTCTGTGTGTGCCTTCTCAAACACACCTGCTCCTGATGCCTCAGAGAGAAAAAAAAATAAAAATTGGCATGCAGTTAACTACACAAGCAAGATGATGTCTGTGCGATGCTATTTACCTTTGTGCAGCTCTTCTTACAGTAAGTCACCAGTTGTTGTTCATCAGTTTGAGTTTGATCCTACAGGATTTGAAAGGGCTGTTTCATTCATCAGTGGCAGCTTATTGTCACAATGTTTGTACAGTGTTTACCTAGAAATTGTTGACTCACACTACATTGCGTAATAGTTATGTTGATGCAGCATACTACTGATTCAGTGATTCAAATCGGTTGTACATTTACACTCAAAAATTGTGACACCACACATTTTACACTGTAAAAGTCATTTTTGTCATTTTATAAATCAGAAAAATACATTTTTTAGGGAAGGGGTGGGGATGACTGGTTAAATATGTATGTTTATGGATAAAAATAAAAAGTACAAGTTTAGGATTTTGTAATAAGCCATACAGCTTTATTTTAAAAATGTAAATATGCAGTTGTATTATGTAAGGAGGGTACTGATCCCTGTTTTCATGTTAAAGAGGGAGCAGAGTCAAGAGACAAAGAGCTTGATTTACTAGTCAACCTACTTTTCAACCCTCACTTGTGGTCATTTGATTTGATCCATGACCAAAAAACAAAGTCCCACCTGTAAGCAGACATGGATGAGGTCAGCCTTAGAGATCCATCATCCAGGAGGAGCTCAGAGTAGAGCTGCTGCTCCTCAGCGTTGAAAGGAAACAACTGAGGTTGTTTGTACATGCTTGTATCCTTCCTGTGGAGGTTTTTTGGGCATGTCCCACTGGGAGGAGAACCCACAGTAAACCTAGAAACTGTTAGAATAATGATTTTTGGATCCCATATACTTCTGTATCTGTTACCTCTATGACCTGACTGTAGATAAATGGAATAAAATGGATTTGCTCTTCATACCTTGGAAACTGCAACATACTAAAAATTAACAGCACGTTCATTTCTGAGACACTATCACATCTTTTGCCATGTGAAGTTGTTCAGAATTTCTAAAGCCTACTGCCAGGATGGCTAAGTGAATGATGGATCAGAAGATTGCATTTTCAGGTTTTACTTTTGCTTTCTTATACAAAACCCACATGTTTATTTAGATTTAGAAAAGAAAAAAAGAAAGTAGAGGAAATAAACTATAAAAGTGTGTCAGTCAAATGCTTTGTGGGCATCTAAGCATTAGAGATGCTTGAAAGTACCTTTAAAAGTTAAATGACTGAAAGGAAAAAGGAACAAAAAAAACACTTGACTCTCTACATTCCATTGAAGAGGTCCTAGACTGATGTCTAATGTGTGTTAATGCTTCTTCCCATCCTGTCCGTCAAGGAGCAGCCTTTTTTAGAGTACACTAAAAGGTCAGTGTGATGTGTCAGCCGTTTGGGCTTTAACTCTTAGAAGCAGCTTTTTAGCACTTTTGTGTTCCAGTGACAACTTCTTTGAGGTGAGAAAACAGTAAATAGAAAGCGAAAGGGGTGCTGCAGTAAAGAGATGTGGACGAGGTGGGTTGTGTTTTTATAATGGTCAACACTCCTCTATGCAGTAGGCTAGTTAAGTTATGGTCAGCAGGAACCAAAGCTTTCTGAATTTACACAATTTAAAATGCTGACACTGTTATACTGAATAAGAGCACTGAAAAAGTCCCTAGATTAGGTCAAACTATAATAGGGTTATGGAAGTACAGCTGCTCAGTCAATCATTGGTCATTGATATCAATTGTGTCATATATGAAACTAAGGGTGCATTCACACCAGCCCTGTTTAGTCCGCTTGAATCAAACTCTGATTCGGACCAAACAATCGAACTCTAGTCCGCCTAAAAACGTAGGTCTCAGTTCAATTGAAACAAACTCTGGTGCGGTTTGACTGCATGTGTGAACGCAACCGCACTGGGACCGCACCAAAAGCAGGAAGTGGACTATATTGTGCAGCCGTCTCAGCCGCCTCGTGTAGTTCTCTGTCTCGTTATCTGCTCATTCTGAGTCCAGTGCTGCAGAATATTGATCTGGTACCTTTGCCAAACATAAAAGATCCCAAAACCACCAGAATCTGCTGCTAGTCCATGTTTGTTTATGTTCCACTCTCCTGCGGCAGCGCCAGGAAGTGCAGTAACAAGTAGTGCAGAAACTCCACCACAGGCGGGGGTGTAACATGCTCCAAAAGTTATTTGGTTTGTTTCATAGAGTGCAGTGTGAATCCAAACCACACCAACTAAAAATAGCAACAATGTTGCAATTTTGGTCCCCAATCGAACCGAGTCCACCGGACTATCAGGTGTGAATACAGCCTTGAAGGCACTTGCCGAGTGCTAGGCTCATTTTCTTTTTAAGAAATAATCATGAATCTTTCAAACAATTCCTGGATCCAAATGCTGAACGGGATCACTTCTAAAATCTTCTTGGTTGGTCCTCATGCTATTCTCAACCAATGCTGAAGATTTGATAAAAATCTGTTCTTAACATTTTAAATGAACTTAAGGCAGCTTTACAAAATCTGACTCAGTGCTGCCGCGACAGGCGCTGTGGCTAACTGCAGCCACCAGCCAAGCCGGCACGGGAGCGCGCACAGACACTTTACAGACGGTTCGTCTTCACAGCACTGCACCGGGGAGGCTAACATACTTCACGTCAGGTCTCTCCACTCTGTTATTTGATTTGATCTCATCATTTTCATACTGTATCAGGCTCTAAACACGACCTATAATGTTTTCTCACCTGGTCACAAGGAAATGAGTCACGAGATGCCGTTGATAAAGTCTTTTTTTTCTTCGTGGTGCCACTTTTTTGGGGGGTGAGAGTGGATGCAGGTCGTTAGCTGGCTGCAGAAACATCCATAAGTATACCTTCAGTGTTTGAATCCAAGTCCACGGCGGCCATGTACTTCCTGTTCAAGCGCTGTCGGCAACGCGCATGCAGCGTCAATTTACGTCACATCCCTACAACTGCGCGGGAAATTCGGACGTCGAACTGCAGCGCATTATGTAGCACACAGCGTTTCCAAGGCAACAGACATATATGCGGATAGCCTCGTTATTTTGGGTTTTTAATGCTTCATGACCCATTAGCATTGAATAAACTGGAAATGCATGTGTAGTTTTTCACAAATCTTGCCTTATGTCCCTTTAAGTTATTATGTTAACAAACAAAGAGACAGATTAACCAAAGAATAAACAGATGAAAACAAAGAAATAACCTCCTTGGCAGAGGCAATTACAGCGAAACTCATTTAAGCAGGAAGTATTGTGTAAATATTTAATAGCTTGCAGTTAGTGACTTTGAAGTGCCAGGAAAAAAGACTTGAGCCTCAGCTGATCTACAGATCTGATTTTGATACTCACTGGATGCATTGAAGTAAAATGATCTAGAGTTTAAAGAACATGTCCATTTTATTCGTAATTTATTTGTTTTTATCAAATTAGATGTCTCCACAAATAAATGACTGAAATTAGTTTAATTTAGTGGTGATTTAATCTCCAACATGGTCAATTCTCATTTCACGATAATGCAGTAAATTGGTGTGTTGACGAATTAGGAAAAGAAAGAAGTACCAACTGTGTAAGGGTAGGCCTGTTAAAAATATTTTCTTTCCACAGTGGTTATAACTTAAAGGTACAGTATGTAAGAATTTTACAGGTAAATATTCACACAACAGTTTAATGTCCCACCGATGCTGAAAATAATCGATGGTCGATCTCAGCCGGCTGGTGGTCGCTAGTTTTGGTAATTTTAAAAAAACTAGCCTGGACCGGAATCATTATTTACACGTCAAGACTTCCTGGTTCCATAACGAATCACATGTGAGTCTGCAAGGTTGCCAAGTCTTCAACACAAGCAGCTGTAATTCCACAATGACCAGCAGCAAAAAGAAGAAATTAAGAAACTACCGCATCCTTCCAACTGAGCAGCCGAGCTGCACGTGATGGGGCGTTCAAATGCACTTAGGAAAACTCAATGCTGAACAAATAGGCCTTCAGACATTCCCAAAAATTGAACAAATACAAGAGAAACTAAATGAGGATCAACATCAGAACGGGCAACTCAACAGAAAAATCAGGGAGGGGAGAGGGTGAGTGGCTGAGAGCGGATGTTTTTTTTCTACATGAACTGCAGGATTTGGATTTGACAAGAAGGTCTAATTCTTACATACTGTACCTTTAATATTTCTTTATCATTATATAGTAATGTTGTTTTTTCCCCTTTTTGTTTATGTTTCTTAATTCTTAACAAAAACAAAGTAACCTGGGGCAGATCCAAACTTTTAAGAAAGTTTCATACAATTTATTTTTTGACTGTTGCATGAAATGTACATTGAAACTCCCCTTCTCATCACCATATCTTAAAGTTTTACAGCAACAAAAAAGAGCAAAATCTTAAGCTGTGGTATTTACAGGTACTATAATTTTACTGGCATCACTGTGTTTATCAACTGAAAGTAGCTTCTTAGCAAAATGTCACTGAGCAAGAGTGAAAGGTGTCCTTTTTAAGGATGGGGTTGTGAATGCCTTGTAAAATCACTCTGAGAGAGACTCTTTCATTAGCTATGCAAATCCAGTGTGACTTGCTTTACATTCCAAGATCTCTTCTGACTGAGTCTCCCCTAGTTTTAGTCATCAACAGACCGGAGCTCCATCTTCTTATTTCTAGTTTTGAATTTGGTTCTGTGCATTTCTGCCTATCGTTTCATAATTACAACATTAGATCAGTGTGCTTTTTTAACCCTTTTTGTAACTAGTATTTAACTGTTTAAAGAGGCCCTTCCTTTAAAAATGGTTTTTCTGAGGTTTCTGTTGAATATTTTAGCTCCACAGGTGTTCTTACCTTCATACTGGGTGTGAAAACAGGTCAACAACTTCTCTATCAGTTTTAATCTCTCAAACTACGCAGGTGGCGATAACACCCGATTTCTCACGAGTCCAAACAGCCTGTATCTGTTTCGTCACAACTCCTTTGTTTGTTAGTTTTCGGCAGCTACCGCAGTTGAAACCACGCCTAGCATGTTGCTCACTAAAAAGCTGTAGCATAACGTAGCAAACAGAAAGACACAACGTCTGACGTTGCCATGCACAGCAGAGCAGGAAACAGTATTCTTTGCTCTCATAGGCTAGTTTGTTAGCCAATCAGAGTCCAGCAAATTTGAACAATGAATATGAACGAGCTGCTGACGAAGCCTGACGGAAGGAGCTGGAACCATCCGAATTTTAACGCAAACAGATTGAAAGGTCTGTTAATCAGTGTTTCCTGATGTTTTTTAGATATAAAATGTTTCATATTACTGGTTAATACTTAAGCCACAAATAATACCACAAAGTCCTGACATGTGTATGAAATGGCCTCTTTAAGTAACTAAAGCCGTTTTCAGACAGATGGAGAATATTTGCGGACAATTCGATCGGGTCTTTAACCGGAGTTGTCTTTTCAGACACGCCACTGTTTTGAACGCAAATACCATTTGCCAGAACGTCTGCTCTTGTTAATAGGTCTTCAGTTGGAAAAGGTTCCGGAACAGATTATGCGGACAGAGTCCGGAACGATGCTTTCAGACTTAAAGCGAAACGGACGAAGCCGGGAACATTACCGTTTTTCATGGCCTGTCTGAAGGGGGCTTAGAAAACATAAATAAAATTCCTGGCAAATATTAGACAAAAACTGCTTAAATGATAATTTAAAAATATCACGTCAATACGTTGGTTTGTAAAATCTTGCATCTGGATTGATTTGTAATGCAGGAGCTCTAAATAAATGCCAGATATTACGTACTGTTTTACCTTAATATTGATCATTTAGGTATAAATAAAT
The DNA here is from genome assembly GCA_006937955.1 of Pachypanchax playfairii. Taxonomy (NCBI): domain Eukaryota; kingdom Metazoa; phylum Chordata; class Actinopteri; order Cyprinodontiformes; family Aplocheilidae; genus Pachypanchax; species Pachypanchax playfairii. The sequence goes on from SSNP01000103.1 coordinate 871,422, forward strand.
ACTATTTGTATTTTAAATATATTTTTGTACTTCATTCCATCCATATTTATTAACAATAAAGTTTTACAACAGTTGAATGATTTTCCATAATAAATCCATCAGTTAACAAATTATTAACATTGATGAACGTATACTTTCTTCATTTAACATCAGATTTAAACAGCAGCAGCAGACCTATTCTGGGGGTGGTTATTATAGGGTAATTACTTCATGTTAGATTATGTCATTTATTCAAAGAAGATGAGAGATGGAAAATGAGTTACCTCTATCAATTAATGCAAGATGGAAGTCTGGATTTTTTAAAATGTCTATGAGGAGACCATTTTAAACTCACTGAAGATATCCTGCCTCATACTTATATGTATATTATATATTTATATTACATTTAAAATTATTCCTTAAGCATTTCAGAAAAGTTGTTTATGAAATATAGATTTTCTAATGTCACAACTAAAAAAAAATATTACAGAACCCAAAGAGTAATAAAGACAATGTGTTTGGTGAGTGTGAAAGTATTTGTGAGATCTTTTGGTCAGGTCAGTGTTTGCATATTTGTGTGTATTCTTGCTTATTGTAGTCTCATGATAACAAAGAGGTTCTTGTGTGACTGATGGCTTGTTTTTTTCTTTCTCTATCCTCTGCCACCCTTTCCTGTCTTCCTCCTTCACACTTCTCTTTTCAGGCTTTGAGGACGGGGGAGGAAGATGACACCTCCCAGCCCTCTCCTGATCCTGCTGTACTTCACTCTGTCCAAGAGTGTGAAGGTGGTCTCAAAAAGAGGCTCAGGTATTTCAAACACCATGTCTGTAGCTGTGCTTGCTCACGCTGTATGCTGATGTGTAGCTATCACTATTTAATGCTATGTGCTAATGTGATGGACTGCTTTCTGGTAACCAAACTGTTTGGGCCAATTGTTGAGGTACTTTTGGTAAATTACACATGCAACTGACTGAGTGCTGTGCTATGGATTAAAACTGTACTTAACACTAGCAAAACCATTAGAGCCTGCTGTGGTGTAGAAACTCATCCTGAACATGGATGATCTTTGTAGGGTCTTAGTGAGGTCTTTAGGCAGTGGACTTCTGTTATATACAGTATAATAGGTTCATGATGGTTTGAGAATCTTTGGGCACCTTCCATGAAGCCTTGGTGGCCGCCTATTGACATCTTGGATGTAGCTCAAGGTGTACAGGTACAACTTTTGTTGTCAAGAGTCTGCAAGTGGGATTGGTCACCCTGCTGCCATGATTAGACAATGAAACAATGAAGTGGTAGCGACATGTTAGCATGGCATAGCAAAAAAACACAACTGGATAATTTTATTGCATGTTTCTGGGTATACTAGAAGTTGCATGTGGTGTTTTTAAGGGAGGCTGGTGAAAAACACAGGATTAAGCATGAATTCAGTCCATGCGTAAAAACATTGCTGGGAAATATGACAGACAGCTAATTTCAAAGGATGTTGTCTCTACAATGGAAGTGCTGTTTAGCAATTTAGCTACAAGCACAGGATTTTTTTGTCTTGTGTCTCTTATGAACAGTACTTAACTTAATGAAGAGATAAATAGTGTAGTTCTTTGAATTTGCTAAACCTAATTCAATACAGAGAGAGTGACAGCTCACAAATGATCCAATTTCTCCCCAACTGGGTCAGCAAGGGGTTAATGTGAAACCCATTTTGGTTGTGAATGCCAGAAAATTGAACATCAATTCTGAACAAATGCAAAGGTCAAAAAAGAAAATAGAGAGCAAAAAAAAAAGAAACTCTTAGAAGAAAGTTTTCATGACATGAATACTGGGCCATTAAGGAAGACTTTAAACAATGTGAAGGCAAGCTGCCAATCCAGGGAGAAAGTAGATCCACTGCATGATATTCTTATTTCATCCAATTTTTATAATGGTCAGTAAATTGTAGAAGGAAATTAGTCCAATTTCTTACACATTTCCATTAAATTTAAGCCAGCCTGTCTTTTGACTGAATGATGAGACTGATGAGTGTTTCATATCGTGTGTTTCTGAGTGCACATAATTGCTGATATAATATTAGTGGGCACGTCTGATGATTTAAAGAGTGATTTTTTTTTGTTACCAAATGTGAAAAAACGAGAAAGACAACTGTCCAAACTGAATCTCAACACATTTGTTGTTAGTTCTCTGCACTGGATACCTGTTGAAAGTGGAATAAATTACTTCTACACCTGGCACCACAATAGATAAGAGACACCTTAACTGATATATATGAGTCACATCTCTCAGGTCTGCAGACCTGGGTTGCTTAGTTTTACCTGCACACTCTTTCAAATCAGGTGAAGCTACTTTATGTGTTTGTCCACCTTGGGGCGGCCGTGGCTCAGGCGGTGAGTGGGTCGTCTGGTAACCGGAAGGTCACAGGCTTGAATCCCCGCTCTGCTTGGTCATTGTGTCCTTGCCTGTTTGGTGGTGGTTGGAGGATCTGGCGGCGCTAGTGTCTGGCAGCCTCGCCTCTGTCAGTGTGTGTCCCAGGACAGCTGTGGCTACAACGTGTGTGTAGTTCATCATCACCAAACATGTGTGTGAATGGGTGAATGACAAACGGTAGTGTGAAGCGCTTTGGGGGTTGTAGGACCTGAGTAAAGTGCTATACAAGTACACACCATATGCCATTTACCACCTAAGAAATAAAATACCCAGCCTTTAGATTTCAGGGAAGCACTAGCAAATAGGTTTTTAATGTTTTTCAAAATTTAATTCTGGTATTAATGGAGTTTTTTAATCTGTTTCTTTAATTCACAAAATTGGAAGTCTTTTACGTGTTGTTGTTGTTGTTTTAGGAAAGTTAGTCTAACATGAATTCTGTTTTTTAGAACATTCATTATACCATATTATAATTATATCATAATTTGATTCACAAGATCTTAACAAGCATGCTTTTAATGTTATTCTGGAATTGTTGATAAACAGCAAAAGAGCTGAGAAGTTGAAGGCTATCTTTCATTTTCTTCCAATTCAATATGTGATACAGCCTCTCAGAGATAATTTAGGGTTTACATCATTTTTGAATAATTCAGGTATACATTTATTGGTTTTATTGAGTTTTTCAGTAGTTATTACTTTTCTTACATTTGTTTGATCAAAAGAAATGATTGTCAAACTGTGTACATGATGATCCTGTGGTACTATTTCAGGGAAAAATTATGTTTCTAATACATCAGAAGTCTCTTCAAGAGCTTTAGTTTGTGTTTAATTTGAAGAAAAAATACTTCACTTAATTCATTCAAGTGTTTTAAAGATTTTATTACTTTTATAAAATGCTTGATTTTTTAGTATATTGCTCAGTATGAAATACAATTACTTTGTGAATATTTGATTCAATACAGCATATCAGAACATGACTTATTGTCCAGGATTTACAGTTTTGATTATGAATTGTTTGAGAGGAAATAAAACATCCCATAAAAATAATTCTGGAGAATGCTCGAAACAGCAGGGATTTCTATTTGGACATTGTGTCTTGTTAAAAAATATTCCACTGTTGTTTGGTGACATTGTTCCCGCAGGAAAGAAAAATTGGAACATGTTACTTGTTAAATGAAATAATGAACATATTTTTTTTTTTCTTCTTGGTATAACAATATGTTAGATGTTTTAATTGCTGAGCATCACAAACTTGTTAAGTTTTGTATCCATACACACCCAAATACTTACTAGCCATCATGTCATGATACATTATCATGCTCTATTATATCCTATTAGGAAAACACAGTTAAACAATGTGATTTATGAAGTTGGAAGTCAAATACAAGCTATTTAAAACTTTTATCTAAAAATTTCCAGAACACTTACAAATACACTAACAAACTGTCTTTCTGTAACAAAACATTTTTCCAGAAAACCTAAATAGGATACTTGTTTTTTAAGCCTCTTAGCTTCATTTATTATAAACAATAAATGGTTATCTCAGATAACATTTTAAATATTTTTGTTTCATTATAGTTAATTAGGATATTGAATGCTTGAGATTTCAAAAACATGATTATTTAAGCGTTCTGTTTGGTGGTGTGTTTTAAAGTACTCGTCTGTACATATACTTTAGTGACTGCATGCTTCGCTCCAGTAAAGGGTTACCAGATCAGAGCCACTGCAACAAATCAGGGGATTTTCTTGGTCCCTTTAGTCCAATATTGATTAGCGGGGAAGTCAATAATACCTTGTGAACTCAGGTCAAAGGTGTGTCATACACATTCTACACCACAGAATGAAATGAAGGTCTATTCTTCCATGTTATTGTGTCAACTAAAAGCAGTCATGCATTAGAATCAAGCTTGTTCTAATACTGCAGTGGAACAAGCAGGTATAACAAATGTATGGATTGATACAATAATTAAAAATTTATAAACAAAATTATTTGTAAAAGGCTTTTTGTAACATCAGCATGTGATGAAAATTCCAACAACCTTAAAATTCTGATTTAGTGTATTATTAATATTTTGACACTCTTTGTTTTTAAAGCATTAAATTCTGCTTGAAAAGGTGAGCTCACAGTTTGATGATCAATTAAATGCATTTGATTATTAGTACCATCATTACTGCGTGGAATCAAAAAGTTTTTATTCAAGTTATTCAAGCAGCAGTTTAGGCTTTGGGTTAACACTTTATTAAACTTATAAAAATGCCCACAGTGTACTATAACACACGCTTTTCTCAAGAGGTTATATTAACTCAGTTTTAGGATCTGGTAAAGGACAAAATGACTTTTAAATGTATCCTGTTACTTAAAAACTTTGAAAAAAAGAAATGTGGAAGCTTTTTTACTATGGCTGTATGTAGTTGAATGTCCGTTGGGTATTTTTGTAAAGATCTACAGAGCGCCGAGCCAGGACAGCATCAGATCAATTGTGATGCTCCTTTGGGTCCTTTCTTCAAATACCAACAGCCTTAAAGTCAATATTGTCCTGCAAGTTTGGGTCGAAGGTGGTTGACTGTAATTCTGCTATTTGATGTCAGATTTTAAATGCTCTCTTTATCTGCCAAGAATTATAAAGAGTTTACTGCCAAAAAAATATAATCAGTGCACAACTCGCTCACAAAACATTGTAAGAAAATAATACAAAAATGACTTAAATGTAATTTGTGTGTATAAAAAGATTTTCAGAACACACATTTAAAGTGTTGGCATGTTTATTTTACAAAATCTATTGGCAAGAAATGTAGAAGTAATACTTTGTTTACCTTTTTTTTCGTCGTTAATCCATCAAGCTGAAGAGATCTGAGTTTATCATCTTTGTGAAGAGATGAGTGGTGTAGGAGATGAATTGGCTGATAAAAACTCTAGTTTGTAATTATTTTCTGCTTAGTGGGTTTGGGACATTTGTCCTCATGAGCTAGAGCTCAGAAAAATAGCAGTTAACTTTTCCTCAAATCTTCTTGGTTTCTTGAATGCATCTATAGGTCAAAGTCCGGTAGGTATATAACTGTTATTGTTCGGTCCAAATCAGAAATTTGAGCACAGCTTGCAAAGAAAAGTTGGACAAACCTTTGTCTGGATTGTAGTTTTAATGAGTTGTTTTGTTTGTAGGGGATAGGGTTTCAGATGGGAATACTCCATTGTTTTTTGTTTTATTATTTTTCTGGAACTGGGATAGAGTTAGGAATTTTATTGTGAAACAATGTGTATAAGAATCAGGTACAAGGCCTTGATTAGTCCTCGAGGGAGTAAAGCAACTCTGCAATTGATTTCTGCTCCAAATGTCCGGGTGGCATCCCCGGTGTTGTAATACTCCAAAACCCTACAATTATTGAGTGTGCTTGGACTTGTATTACCCACAAATGAGTTTCCCAAAGGTGTGCAGGCCTTATGTGTCTCTCATTCTCCTATTCTTTGCTGCTGCTCTCGCTTTTAATGACCAGTAAAACTCAACAGAATGTACAGTATATCAAGTAGGATGGACTGCTGTCCTTGCACTCTGATGGTTGTTGTTGTCTCTGTGCACACAGATAAGTGGATGCCTGTATGAGCTGTTTGTGCTTGACCCACATCTTAGTGTTCATATGATCTGCTGCTACAAATGAGGGTTTCTACTCATGGTGCTCACTCTGTGTGTCATTGTTCAGTGGTCCAACCAAGGCCATGCTGGTGTTGCCTGAGATTAACTTCCAGGGACTGTGAGCAGTTCTCTGACAGAAACAAACTGTCAACATTCATCTGTCAGATGCCAGATCACTTCACACAATAAAATGATAGACTGTTATGTTAAGAGTGTGGGTGGTAACAAAGATTATATGAGCTGTTTAGGGACCGCTGAGAGGATAGATAGAATAAATAATCATGGCAATTCTGATCACATGGTTTAAAAAAAAGTAAAACTATCACATGTTTTTGAGGGGGTGCTAGTTTTGTATAATTACATTTAGGTTTGGCAACATACAAAAGAAAATTAAAAGCATATTCTTATATGTGATCTGTGCGCCGTCATCAGAACTGAACTACATCAAAAATATGACAACATACACAACAACAATGCTGCAGCACAGTACATTTGTTACAAGCTGTACTGTTTGATGCTATTACATCAGATGCATGCAGAGTTTTGTGGCAATGTTCATTAGTCATTGTTTATTACCACTTCTGTGTTGCATCATTTCCTGAAGGGATAGAGCTTAGCTCCAGATAGCGCAAGTTATCAAAATGGCTGTTTACATGCAGTGCTTCATTTGAGCTGGAAAGGGTGTGTTCTGGTAACTGTTTGCTAGGATCCGTTAACGGCGCCAGTTGGGATATATAACAGTGGCATCAAAATGCCAAAAAGGCAGTATAACTTACTTCTTCTGGGCTTATCATCACTTTCTCTAGCTCTGCTTGACAATTTACACCCGGCACACAGCGCTTGGTCTGGTACGACGATTGTGCATGTGTGTGCATTCCGGTATCAGTTTGGCCTCAGTGAATTCTGGTCTCATAGCGCTATTTGCGTTCCGGTAACTTTTGATTTACAAAGTAAGCACTGTTTACATGACAAGGAATGTAGATTTCCAATCGCAAATATCTGGGTAGCTTAGCTCTACTTCTCAAAGTTCAGTTCGACTTAAGTCAAGCTAACATGTATACATGCATTTCGAAAGTCCGATTTCAGTCAGACTATAGCAATAATTGGATTTTTTTCTTGCTGCAACGTACTGAATGTTGTCCTGTCAAGGATGTAACCCAACCTTGAGCCCAATGACTGCTGAAGTTAGGCACCAGCTTCAGTCGACCCTAAACAGGAAAAAGTGGGTGGATGGATGGATGTTTTTATTAATATTGCTTTTTTTTTTACATAAAAAGCAATTTACTTAGCACACTGTTGCAAATGCTTCATACTATTCTTGTAATAAGTTGCACAAATGGGCTTCTCTCCAGCTTGCTGGCAAGCTTTCTTTTGTTTCTGACTGCTTGACTGATTGTATTGTCCTGTTAAATGGTAGTTTATTTAAAGCAATACCACTTTACCTTATTAGCAGATACAAACCATCAGTTTGCATTCACATTTTGAAGCTCACTGATTGAAATTGACATGAATAACAAAGTTATTCTTATAACATTTGTTACATCTTAAAACAGAATTAGCCACAACAATCCATAATAACTCAATTTTAAATTTAAAAAAAGGTGTTTTGAGATGTCAACCAAACACATGAGGAGCAAAAACCCATTTCACTGTAGAATCGGGGATATCTCTGATCAATCAGATCTCCCAGTATGCCATGAACATTAACTCTGAAACAACAAAAGGCAACACTGTTCGAAAGTGGAATGCAGCCATCAGTAATGGACCTGCACTTTTTCTTCCTGTGACAAGTCAAATGGCCTGGCAAAGACAACGTCTATACTATAAGTGCTGTCCACTTTGTGTTCATCAATCAATGTCACCTGGTCAGAAGGAGAATGTTGTCATGGTGCACAGGCCACGGTGTGTGTTGTTTTTCTCCCCCAGGCTCAGAGCCTACAACAAGCCTTATTATAAACTGCACATAGCTGTAACTCTGTTACCACACTCTGCTGATCCTCTTTAAAATGAAAGAATGAACCAACATCTTCCATTAAAATGTGCAATGTGTCTTTATTCATCAATCTGCATTAGAGTGTAATCTCATAATTTCTCATGCATGTCCAAACTTTCCACTGGTATGTTAAATTTTTCTTCTTCCCATTATTATTATTTGGAAAATGAAGCAAAAGGAACTGTCATTGTTCTGAACACCACCAAGACTAAGGAGCTGGTGGTGGACTTCAGCAGATCTAAATCACCAAGACAGCCAGTCTGCATCAATGGGATGGAAACAGAGACTGTGAAGTCCTACAAATACCTGGGGGTGGTTTTGGACCAGAAACTGGAGTGGACCACAAACACAGACGCAGCATACAGGAAGGGACAGAGTCGCCACTCCTTCCTCAGGCGGCTAAGGTCCTTCGATGTCTGCAGTGACATGCTGCTGGTGTGCTTCTGTTTGCTGCTGTCTGCTGGGGAACAAATACTGCAGATGTCTAGATAAACTGATCAAGAAGGCCAGTTGGTGGAGAAGCAGATGAGGAGAAAGAAGCTGCAGAGCATTCTGGGTAATACTAAACACCCCATCCATGATGTCCCGACCTCTCTCTGGGATGCAGGAATGACAGGTTCAGGAGATCAATCCATCTATCTATCTATCTATCTATCTATCTATCTATCTATCTATCTATCTATCTATCTATCTATCTATCTATCTATCTATCTATCTATCTATCTATCTATCTATCTATCTATCTGTCTATCTGTCTGTCTGTCTTTATATGAAATACTCTTATAATAATTAATTTAATGTTACACCGATGCATTTAAAGTAACCTCCATTATTTCACAACATGGACTTTATTTAGCAGCCAAAGGAAAACAATTGGATCTTCCTAGAGTAAATATTGTTGTATACCTGCTTCGGAATGACTGATAATAAACTCTTGAATCTATGTAGAGTGCAGCCTGCTATCACAAAAAGACTACAAAGGTTTTACTATTTAGTAACCTGCAGAAGATATCGGGGACATACTGAATGTTTGCACAAGTGCACTGTCCCTGAGATTTGTGATTCAGGCAAATTATGATATCCAGGCCCCATCCTCTCGTTGTTTCTGAGAGCAGCGATGAGAAAAAATGATACAGCCAATATTCTAAATGACTCTGCAAAGTCTGATTCCAAATCCCTGATAAGAGTCTGCCGTGGACGACAGTAAATCTGACATGGCCCCAAGGCAGTGTGGGGGATGAAGTCCATGGAGAGGATGCTTGAATAACCCACTCGATAAGTGAGAGGACAGGAATGCAAAATCCAGAAAGACTCTCTGCCAGTCAGTTAATTTATTTGTCAAGGTTCTCTCCTTTCATTCCACAAATCATGCTGCAGCAATTTCTCTGACACTTGAAAACTGAAATGTGCCTCTCTGTACATTTCCTCTGTCAAGTAGATGAGCTAAATGACATACACAAATAAGATGTAGAGAGACCTTGTCTCTACTTGTCATGTTTGTCTCAAACCCCAGAGGCTTGCTAGATGCTTGTATTGAACATTCATTCTCCTCATTTCTGGGGCAGGAGATGAACGTAATAGTTTATTGGCAGATCGAGTGTTGACTTTGACTCTTACACACTCCAACTTCTGCCTGACAATAACAAGTTAAATGATTGATTGCTCTGCGACTTTACTACATGTCTGACATTATACAACATGGAAAAGTTAAAACAGTTGCATCAAGAAGTTATATATAATGTTTTTCTCCTGAAAGACATTTTAAAGTATAATAAAAACATGCCTGCAATGGCATATGGAGCAGAATGAAGAAAAATCAGGAGACGGGGAAATTTTCTGTTTATTGTTTCCTGTTTGATCACAGTTCACACAGATACACTGCAGACACTGTCCTGCCCTGATCAATACCTCTCGCACTAAATGATGAGGAATGACCTGTGCTGCAGTAACACTGTGCCGGGAGATTGATCACATGCAGACTAGTGGAGATTGAGTGGCTTTTTTTTCTGAAAAGCCAAACAGGTCCTGGACAATGTTTTGAGTTAGAATCCTCTTTTCTTTGTTTGGTTTAAATCGGTTCTATTTTCTTAAAGGATAGAGCAATATGTATGTGCAGGCATTCTATTGAGATGTTTTGATGGTATAGCTACTTAAAAAAGTGAAAAGAGCCATGTAGAAGTGATTTTCAAAATAAAATACAGAAGGAAAAAAAACATGTGCAAACTAATAAGATGAAAATATAAGAATGTCACAGGTCACAAGGTCAAATTTACTTTACAAAGGAAAAAGTACTTTGCTGTATCTAAGAGCAAAAAATTGATTGATTGATTGATTGATTGATTGATTGATTGATTGATTGATTGATTGATTGATTGATTGATTGATTGATTGATTGATTGATTGATTGATTGATTGATTGATTGATTGATTGATTGATTGAAAAAAAAACTTTAAAAAAGAATACAGTAAAGGGAAAAAAGAAAGAAAGAAGAGACTTAGCTCAAAGGGAGTGAGAAAAAGCCAAAGCTTATTCAATTCCACCCCCTTACTGCATATAACAATCTAACTCATATGTACATCATACACAGTACAGTATTTCAGTGTCTATGTACTTCCAATAAAATGAAATCATTACCCACAAGAACATACCTAGTAATAATCCTCATTACTATAGTAATATAATGACATAATAATAATAATAATAATAATAATAATAATAATAATAATAATAATAATAATAATAATAATAAACTCAACAACAATAATGCCTCTCATGACCCTCCATTTCCATATACATTGAAAATCATTTTATTATAAGATGATTTAAATATGTTTATATTTGGACATTGCTTGTGTTTGTCCTCCAGCTCATTCCACAGTTTCACTCCACATACAGACACACAAAAACTCTTTCTGGTGGTTTTCCTCCTCTGCATTTTGAATTGCTTGTTCCCCCGTATAACCCCCCTCCCTCTGACTGAAAAGGTTCTAGATGTTAGGTGGCAATAAATGCTTTGCAGCTTTAAACATGATCTGTGCTGTGTGATAATGAACCAGGTCCTGAAGTTAAAGTAATTTTCACTGTAAAAATAAATCATTTGCGTGATCCAAAAAACCAACTTTGTTTATGACTCGTATTGCCCTCTTTTGAAGAACTGGCAAAAAATGGCCAGCAAATGGAAGAAAGTTTGTGTTTCAGATTTCCAGTGAAAAAGCACATCACTTCTCCAGCTAATAAAAGACATTCAGCCTTTACCCTGATATCGCCTGACATTTTTTACTTCAATTCATGCTGTATTCACTGTTCCGCAGAAACGGGAGGACCAGGGATTTATTTTTCTATTTCACTGCATTTTGCTTTGAAGCAAATGCTCATTCAGACAACTAAAGTAAACACTTTGTTTTAAAGTAGACCATAAAAACAACCGTTCTCAACACTCACCTCTGAAAAGTCAGAGCTACAGACCCACAGAACAACAAGTTATTGTCAAGGGTCCTGCTAATTACTGGAGACACTATTTAACGTTATAGTAATTCTAAGGCATAACACCATCAAGATGATATACACTACTAGTCAAAAGACTGGACATACTTTCTTACTCAATTGAAACTGGCAGTACAACAACTTCAAAAGACACATACACTATTGGAAGAAAAGGGACAGGGTTTAACATCTCATGACGCCCCTAAAGTCAACAGCAAAGATAAGATTCCTCTAAAGGCTGACTGTATTAAAGTGGTTTGATACTGCTGTCCTGTATTTTGACCACTGGGCCAGTCTTTTTCTCTTGAGTCAGAAATGAGCATCAGCACCAAAATGCCAGGAAGTGTCAGCATTTTGAATGGGCACTTGAAATTGGCTCAAAAAGTGCACAGTCCCACAAGTCACCCGAGTTTAAAAATTCTATTTTAATCCGTAATTGCACATAATTTTATGAGGAGTTATTTTTTTATTTGCCGCACATAAGTTGCATTTTTATTTTTTGCTTGACTCAATGCTTCAAAAGTGGCTTCTTACAAACCAGGTGGGAGATTATATACTTTATTTTAAGATTTGAGAGGATCAAATGTAGAAATCTTTACAGTTTAGGAGGATGAAATGTACTGCGTTGAAATTTTGTGAAAACAAAGTCTTGGCATTGGGAAGTCATTTTGTATGAAGTGAAAACACTGAATAATAAAATCTAACAAAAACATACCTAAAGAATATCATCGTCAAAAGAAAAATTGTCCAAATGACAGTTGCACAATGAAGATATGATCTCCTTTAAAATATCATATTAAGAGTAAAACATAAAGGCTGTGTGCTGATAACAAGATACCTTCAAGAGCTCATAAAAATATATATATCAGGCATGATACATCTGAACTGTTAGAGTTTAAAATTAATCAAACTTTCTGTTTTAGATCAATTAGTTGTTTTAGTCTGGGTATCTATGGACAATGCACAATGGGACAGTTTGTAGCTGTTTCCTTGCAACAAGAAGGTGCTGGGTTCAAAACTCAGCTGGAATCTCTCTGGATGGAGTTTGTATGTTCTCTCTGTGCATGTGTGAGTTTTCTCCAGGTTCTTCCAGTTTTCTCCCACAGACCAAAAACACACATATTAGGTTAATCTGCGACTGTAAATTGGCATTGCGTGTGTGTGAATGGTTGTTTGTCTCTTTGGTGGACCGGTGAGCTGGCCAGAGTTTAACTCTGCCTCATGACTGCTGGAGTTTGGCACCCGTCCCTGAAACCTTAATCAGGGCAAGCAAGTATCAGAAATGGATAGATGCAGGGCCGTGCAGAGACCTTTGAAGGGGCGGGTGCTCAAAAGTTAAAAAGGGGAACATAGAACCTGGTTTAACAACAACAACCCACATTTCATCAAAAATCTAATACGGAATCTTACCATTACTACGTATATCATCATCATCAGGAGGGACAACACAAAGCAAACATAGCCTCTGTTTTACCTGATGAGGAACAACGTTGTTGACAGGTTGGAGTAAATTGGGGTTAATACACTATCTCAAATTACAACAGTAACTATCTATTGACCGTGTCCAGAAAAAAATGCATCATGGTGCTGATCCAGAATCCTTCCCCATCCTCTATTATTTATCCCTAATGCTATTATAATAAACAAATCAGAATTTAAAAAATAAGAAAGGAGTACAAAAATAATGTACTCATGATTCAGTTTGTTGAATTATCTACTTTGAACAAGGCAGTAAGCTCATTAAATGTGTCAACAGTAAAAGTACAATCATTTTACTGCAGTAGAATTTAGCAGTTTTTCCAGCATAAATTGAATGTATATTTTAATGTGTTTTCTTTCAAATACAGTGTGTTTTAAAATATCATCATTATAACGGCTCAATAATTATGTGGATATGCATTATTTCTGGTTTTAGTGAAATATAAGTCCTCCAGTTCAAAACCTGTAACTTATTAAACTTCCCTGTAATGCTGGACAGACACACAGACCTGTGACATCTTCATCCAGCCTGCTAGCAGCTAGTGACCACCACTACCTGTGCTGTACAAGTTGTGCAGGTAATATACAGTATAAGAGCTGACTGATGACGTCTTATCACGCTGTTGCACGGTGCACATGCACACAGCCGCGTGCTCATCTATTCCATTTCGTCCGTTGCCACCAGATAATTTAACACAACTTGTATAATAACTTTACACTCCTGTATTATGGGCCATGGTGGACCTTACTTACTGGTTTTTGTTGTCAGTCGGCACTTTTTGCACGTTAATGTCTCCACTCTTCTCTACAAGCTCGTTCACGGCGGCTCATATCCGACGCGCTCTGCCATCAGGGGCGGTCATTGGTTACTGGTGTCATGTGACTGATGCAAGACCGATCCTCTTATTTAGCAAAATTGATATTAATAATTAAATATTATTGCGTTGTGTGCACAGGCAGACCTATACATGCACACAAACGTAAAAAAAAGGGAGAGAAAAGACAAGAAAAGGGCACATGGGGCACCCAGGAGGAAAGGGGCAGGTGCCCAAGCACACTCCGCCCCCCCCATATTACAACCCCAACTTGTAATATGGAAGATGTGAAACCTTAACCCTCTCAGGCTCAAATTAAGATTCAGTAACTGTTGCTAATCTGCAACACATGCCTGGAGAAGGTTAAGCAGCCTTTTACTGCCCTTAAAAAAATAAAGCAACAAACACAAATAAAAAAGTTTTCTGTTGTCTGGAAATGACGTTTATAAAACCTCTGACCTTATATGGAAGTTGTCCTGCAGTCACCTCTGTATGGATCATAATTTATCCAAGTCAGTGATGGAAATTCTTTCACTTTTCGGGCTGCCGTCTTGTGATTGTAAAACATTCTATATCTACATTAAATAATACATTATTATGAAGTCCTGCTGTTTTTACATATTTGACTAAAACCATGTTGTTTCATTGATGCACACTAACAATAGATGTGGCAGGGGTCAAGTATAATATGAATAAATAAGCAAGTAATTTCCATTACACTGGTCATAAAAGCGCTCACAGTTTCCATCTAAAGACCATTATAGCCAGATAATTATTCTCCTTCATTTAATGTGTACTCTAAAAAGTACATGTACTATGTGTTTGTGTGTGTGTGCTGATGTTTTACTGGACGCTAGAGGCTCTATTTTCCAAAGTCAACGCATGATAAAAGAGACATGTAATACATTAAGTGTTCCTGCTATAATAAGGTTCCTATGTGTCATGGATCAGGTCAGATTATGTCATGTTTCCACTATTTCCTGGCAGGCTATTCTCAGTTCTACCACCGTTTAATCATGATCATACAGTTCACCTGTGCACACCTCATTCTCTGATGTCCCATGTCGGTCTCCTCCCAGATAAAAGAAGTTCTCAGTCTGCATTTAACTGCCAGATTGTCTGTTTGCATCTCACAGCAACTTTCCAGCACTATCCAAAGTCTGAGTATCTGCCTTATGATCACAGTGTGTACCAACTTTTTCTGTTTACCTGATCTATGTCTTTGTCAGCTGCTTGTTGGAACATTTGCATGTCTGAATTTGGATGTTGCTGACCTTGTGCTCTGTTCTGCTCTGTTCTGCCAGCTCCCACCAGTCATAGTAAATACATTTTGTCAAAGTCATTGCTCATAGTGATATCTCATCAGTGCTTGTTTGATTGACCTGGATGGCTTGATTGTGGATTTGGTTTTGTCAAGGGGGGGGTTCTGACCCTGGACTGTTTGTGGATAATGCCAACCTGTTTTTATCCCATGATTGTTTAATTCTCCAAGTTTTCTGAGTTAACACTTACCTCAAGCCTCTACTATTTTCCTGCTTTGCTCCCACTGATGTCATCCCTCCATTGGCCATGTTTGGATCGCTTCCTCCTTGTGTCTCCTGAAATGAGACGAAACTTTTTTACTTCAACCTGAACTAGCATTTCTTCTTCCCATCACTGTGACATCCAAGGTCTGAAGAAGCTATACCTGGTCTGGTGTCGAGCAAAGAAGTTGCTACTCTTTTTATTCTAATAAACCTTTTAAAATGCCACTTGAGTCTTAATCTTGTGCATTCAAGTCCAGCCTTAAATCAACACAATATATTATGTTTGGGAATTATTTATGTTGGCAGCATTTGGGAATAGAACAATAATGTAAAAGCATATGAACCCCCACATCACAGGGGCATATAAGTGTATAAGTGTTTACATGAGCCCAGGGCCTCTTTTTGAGACATCTGTTCCAAAATGACGTGCCCCAAATAGATTGAATATATGTCTGCAACTAAAAGATTATTTTTTAAAACATTGGTGTAAAAATGATGGCAATGCTCATAAGATGAGTAAAAATGTTCCTTTGTAGGTAAATGCTACTTGATGTTGCTGAGGAGGGGGTGGGTCACGTGCCTCTGTAGAGGCTTTATGAGTCATTTCACACCTTGTTGAACGGGGTACAGTCAAATATTATTTGACTGAGCTAAAGAAAAAGTCTGATATGTACAAAGTAAACAGAAATCATGGTGGAGTAAACAGCTGTGTACAGTTGCAATTACAACTACTGTACTTCTAATTTACGGCAACTATATTTGAAAAACTGTA
This sequence comes from Pachypanchax playfairii, assembly GCA_006937955.1. NCBI lineage: Eukaryota > Metazoa > Chordata > Actinopteri > Cyprinodontiformes > Aplocheilidae > Pachypanchax > Pachypanchax playfairii. Next base: position 887,514 of record SSNP01000103.1, read on the forward strand.
TGGTGATTAGGCACAGATGTCTGTAATTTTATACAAAATCAAACAACTGTGGTTAATAAAGCAGATTGCATGTGATCATCAGGATCATTGCTTCCTGTTACCCCTGCTTTCCACTGGACGTGTGAGCAGCGCGCAACGTTAGTGATGCATAATACGCGGCTGATAGCCATTAAAGTCAATCAGACCCTTTCCACTGCGCGCACAGCAGCGCATGTGAGACGCGTGTCCGAAGCGTAGTGTCGCGAGCATTACGCAGCAGTTCTATTTTTTACACGGTACGCTTCTAAAACGCGTCAAATTCAGCAGTTTAGTTTAGACCAGACAGGAAATCAGGCGTTCGTACCTGGAAGTTTCAAAATAAAAGGACACATTCTGGATATCTGTTTGCAAGACTACGAGAAAATACAGTACCTGTGACCGGTTTGAAGTCAGTAGGTTGTGTTCTCCCTGCTTGTTGTTGTGTGTATTGATGAAATCATGGACATTTTCACTATTCTCATGAGATTGCGTGATCTTCCAGGACCAGCTGTGACGCTACACGAGTGATTTGCGCATGTGAAGCGCTCCTGGTAGGAAGGGATGTGCTGCTGATTGCGCGAGCAAAACGTTGCGCGCTGCTCATGCGTCCAGTGGAAAGCAGAGATTAGCCTGTCAGTGCCACTGTTAGCTGTTAGTGAATCATGTATCTCTTCAACTGGGAATTTTCCCCCGTCTTTCATTATTATGAAAGACTTTCGAAAACATTGGATAAACAAAAACACAAAAAAATTAACAGAAAAGAATCGGCTGTGCCGTGCGTAATGATGTGCAACTGTGATTCAGAGGACGTCACCTTTCACATAATATGCCGGACAATTACTTGGGAACTGATTGGTCAATCTTTGTGACTCAACTCTTTAGAATAGTCAGAGCCTAGAAATGAGCAAGGCACACAAAAACTTTGTAATCAATGCATTTACATATCAGAACGTTGCAGAGAGGAAAATGCTGAACTAGAGGAGATACAACAATTTTATTTTCACACATTGTGAAGGAGAGAGGAAGCTGCTGAAACAGCATGGATTTATCTGGATCCCTAAAGGAACAATAGAGTAACAGAATATGATGCAAAGTGGAGCTCAGAATGGGAATTATTTTAAAACAGCAAATGTAAGACCAAATTTGAGTGGAATTCTGTTTATTTTTGCTTTTATTTGGTTGCTGGTACACAGAATGCACATTAAAGTAATGGAAATTGGATCACTGTAATCTGTGGACCGTAGGGGCTCCAACAACATGTAGGTTGTTCAGGTAGCATCTAGTAAACAAGTTTTATGTCATTTTTTTTACAATTATCCATCTGTTGTATGTTTTTGCTGCTCTTCCATGTAGTTACCATGTATTGGAATTGTGTATTATTTAGGTCATAATAGTCTCTCTGGTGTTTTAGATGAGTTTCTTCCCTTTACATTGATATGTCACATGCATTTATTGATAATTTATAATAATATTGATGGATAGCGTGATTAATTGACCTTTTGCCAAGTCCCGCCCCCCTTAGTTACTGTTGCTACATCCGACAAACATGACCAGCGCGACAGATTATACCATGACTGGAAGAGGTATTCCGATGCGTGTCAGTGACTTTTTTTTTAGCAATATCTTGGCAATATCTTCCAAATCAAACCAGCCTTGATCGCCTTTCTCTCTCCAGATCAGCTCTGCCGAGTGGAATCTGTCCACTCGCAGCGAGCCTCCCTCTCAACCAGAGAGCACTCCCAGCTGCCAGCAGCTCCAAAGCTTGGCCTTGCTATCGCCGACAGCCAGTGGCAATCCCAAGCTGGCTCACGCTCATATGCGGGTGGACCGTGCCACCCCTCGGGACACTCCTCAGCACTGAGCTTCCTCTGACATCTAGTTAATAGATGTGGGCGCACAGCTTTACCATCTTGTTTGGAGTTAATGTTTGTTGGACCAGCTCACATAGTAATGGTTGTGTGATTGGACAAAGTCCACTTTGGGGGCCAGCGAAAGATCAATTGGAGATTATTTAAAAGAAGTACAGTAAGGACCTGGTACCAGGGCGCTTGGGCTTAAGTAGTTAAGTGTTCTAGTAGGTGATTCAATGGTATTGAATGAGAAGTGATGCAGGTATTTTATTGTCATCAAGGTTGATCCACTTTACAGGGCTGGTGCACAGTGACCGTGTTTGGAATGTAGCCTACATTAAATAGTGAAATCCTCTATCTTTTGCATGTTTGTTCTCCGTCTTACTGCACTTTTTTTCTGATTGCCATGCTGCTGTTGTTCATTCATTGTTAGTTTCTCTTTGGTTTCTTTTGGTCCTTTGCTACTTTGTTGTCAAAGATCATGGTTTTGTTTGTAGTTGCTGTTGGGTCTTCTGCTTTTTTTTGAAGTTTCAGTCTAGTTTGTGTTTGCTCTTTAAGGCTACATTCAGACTTTTCTTGGGACCTGTATCTGATTTTTTATGACAGTCTGACAGACACAGATCTGATTTTTTCAAATGCGACCCAGGACACTTCCGAATGTGGTCCTCAATACAATACGTATCTAATCTTTTGGTGTGCAACTTTAGTCTGAACCACCAGGTCGCTTTCATTCGACCTGTACATCATCAATATGTGACATACGTGACTATTCTGCGTCAAGGAGAAAGTAAACAACATTAACGACAGACAACGCAGAGAACAGTCAATGGCGAGAAACCAAACTGTCTGAGTTAACTACCGTAATATTTGGGGAGACAGATCTGTTCAGGCCAAACTCGATGGGTGTAATCGGAACCGTGTGGTTTTAGAAAAACTTTCCAAAGAAATGGCAGAGCATGGGTTTAAATGAACCCTGGCTCCAATGCCAAAGAAAAATTAAAAGTCTCTGAACTAAATGCAAAGAGGCACTGTTCCTTCTAATGCAGATGCGTGACACATTCAAAACGCATTCCGTTCAGACAGCAAGTCACATTCAGGTCGCATTTCACTGGCAATATGAACAACCTTGCAAAAAGATAGGATATCACAAAAAAATCGGAATTGAGCATTTAGACCTGCAGTCTGAATGTAGCCTAAGTCTGTGTCTCTTTGACACAATTAATTTGAAGGCTTATTGGTTTCAGTGACGTAATGTTCCACTGTCAGACAACAAATGTACCTACTTCATGTAAAGGTGTTTCTAAATCTGAAAGTTGTAGCAGTTACAAAAAACTGACTGAGATCATTTAAAACTATGGTAGGTTTATTCTATGGAGACAACAGATTAATTGTTGAATAAGTAAAAATAATTAAAAGCTATAAATATTTCCCCTTTAAAATATCGTACAAATACATAGTGCAGCACAAATGTTTTTGAGTTAAAGTACAATGTTGGACACAACGTTGTTGAAACATGGAGGTGTGTTTGATTGTTATTTGACAGCAATTACATCAAATGCTTTTAGAAAACCCAGAGGTTACACCACAGGGAACAGAACAACAAAGACCTGCATATGAGAATCCCCTCCAGGCTATTAAATAAAATTACCCACAGTCTTCTCTCATCTCCTTCTGTTAAAATTGTGTCATTGTTAGATCCTTGGAATCTCAAACTTAGGAAAAAACAAACAAACAAACAAACAAACAAACAAAAAAACACTCTAAACATGCACAGCCTTAGTGTTTGTGAGTGTCTATCTTTATCTTTCATCACGTAAAAAGGTGAACTGGATGTTGAGGGTGTGGAAGAGAAATCCAATGTTAATGAGAGATGCATGTTTCAACAGACTGTTGTGTTTATCTGTACTTGCAGTTTAGTTTGTGTTTTATTTAGCTTTTTGATAAAGGATGATTTCCAAGCACAGTTATTCTTTACTGATCGTTAGTAGCTGTGCAGTGCAGCCCCATCACCCTGACAACTACATCTCCTCCTTTTCCCTTCTGCTTATCACCATAACAACTAATCTACCGTAAATAGTGCTGTCTCTCTCTGTCTGCACATGTCACATTCCTTCTTTTGCTCTCTCTCTCTCTTTCTTTCCATCAGTCTTTATTTCATTCAATTTTTCTCCGCCCTTCTTTCCACTCATCTTGTTGCCACATCACCTCCCTATTCCCCTCACTGTCACCATTTCCTCCATTTCCTGTGCAGTTGCTCTGCTCCGAGCTGCTTTATTTATTTATTTTCTCCACTTATTTATTTATTTTTCTGTGCCACTGCAGATGTGGGTGGTTCTGAGGACTGCACAATACCCTTTTCTGTCGCCTCACATTGTCAAGTGCCTGAGTTCAGATAGCGATCAATACAAAAGGCACCTAGGACGAGTTATCCAGAAAAGTCCCTCAATCTTGTTTTCATTTACTTATTTTTATGTTTGAAAACTATATTTCAAAGGCATTCTGTTTTGGGGTACATGCATTGATATATTCTTGAAGTGTTTTGTTAGATAGAGCTTATTTAACGGAAATGTTGCCATTAAGAGATTTAAGCCTTTGTGTTCGACCTGAATGTGTTATTGACAGTGGGCCTGGCCGGACAACTTGATTGGCCCACTACACTCAGGGATTAACTTGCCGCCCTGGCAGGCTTTTCCAATCAAAGATCAGTCCAATGGTCTGTTTGGCTGAGTAGCTCTGGGATTGACTTAGCAGCCGGATGTGCTAATGCAGAGTTATCCCAAGGTTGAGCAGGATGGCAAGGACACCCATACTATTTTGTGACCCACACTAATGCAGAATCCATCTAACTACTTCAAACAGGATCTTGTTTCTGTTATTCCCTTCCTGTCATAACTCAATCTTTTCATCAGTAGCACACATGAGGTCACCTTTCTCTTGCCCTATTTCCTGTTATTTTCCTTTGACCGTTGTCTTCCCCCCTCTATCCAAAGCTCATGGGAAGCCCTCCTGGGTCCCTCTTATATAACCAACCACCCACTCATTCTCCTGGATAAGCGCATGCGTAAAGAACAACGTAAGCACTAAGGTAGGAGGAATGTTGATATCATTGATTTACACCAAACATTTTAAAGCAACATGAAAGCTTGATTACCCTTTCCTCAGATCACAAGCAGAGAGTTGACTGGCAACTGCAAGAAAACGCTTGAAAAATAAAACAAGCATGAATAGTTGAGATGTTTCTTGTAAGGTTGACCTTAACAGCTTTATTTAAATTCAGATCTTACCACACATCTTGAATTCCTATAGAGTTCTTCCTCGAGCTGGTTCCCATACACATGCCTCAGTGGTTTGCTGTAGGCGATGTTGTAGTCTATGACGTCGGGACTCTTTGAAGCTAAAAATGCCTACTCTTCCATTCTCTTCCTCTTCTATGTTCTGCCTTCATTTAGAGGTTGTCTTAAACTACCCAGCTTAACGCTATTTACATTTTCATTATTCTACCGTTACTGGGAAGAAACGGCATGAAATCCAGCAGTGTTCAGGACATTAGACAAGCTTCATTCTCACAGCAAGTGGATTTACATAAATAAGGAGACTGATACATTGCAGTGGGGCAAAAACAGTGAATACAAAAGATGAGAGGAGAAAAAAGCACAAAAGGAGCAATAACCTCCAAAATGCACATACAGTTGGAGGAATTTACATGGTTAAACAAGAGGAGATTGCAGCAGGGTTTCTGGCAGTATAAAGTGGGCTCTGAGGGACTGACACAGGTCCTCTGATCCACTGCATGTGATCAATACAGCTCTGGCTTCCCTCATTACTGGCTCAGATCTTAGTGTTTACTATACAGTAGAGTGGTGGAATCAAGCTGTGTGTCTTTGTGGGGTATTTTAATCCTGGTTCTTTCCTCACTTTTACCCCCTCTTCATCTCTTCTGTTTGGTCCGTTTATGGTTTTGAATCATCTTGGGCTGCAGTCTTACTAAATGTTTCAGTCACTATAATAACTACAAGTATTATTTTATTTTGAATACATAATTTTATTTATTTATATATATATGAAAATAAAAGGGAAAATATGTGTAAGTTAAAGGTTGAATGTTTTGTGTTTTTTGACGGCTGGTGCTGATTTTTAAAGTTCAGAGCAGCCAGTGAAATTTATGAAATGCATTAGGACATTTTGTTTTACTTTGGCTCATGAATATAATAGTTTAATATTCACATATTTTACAATATTTTTAAGATGAAATTTAAAAATCCTGACAATATGATTTAGCCCTTGGGCTTGATGTGTATCAGTATAATTCTAACCTGTGTTATAATTTATTGACTGTTTGAATGCAGAATAAATACAGCTCCAAGCATGAAGTTATCCATATGTGCTCTCTAAAAGTACATTTCCTATTTAACCAATATAAATATGATTACAATCTTCGAGGTTTTATTTTTCCTTCTGAATAAAACATTGTTTTTTTGAAAGTTATCATAATATGATGTTCAACCTCGATCTTTAAGGCAGACGTCTTCCCCTTTCCAAAATGTCGAACTTGACGCGTTTCAGAAGCGTAGCGCGTAGAAAATAGGACTGCCGCGTAAGGGCCGCGACATGTCGCTCCTGAGACGCGGCCGACTCGCGCTGCTGACGGATCCGGTGGAAAGGGTTCTATTGACTACAGCGGTGCCTATCAGCTGCGTATGACGTGCTGCTCCAGTAACGCGCTGCTTACACGTCCGGTGGAAAAGGAGGGGTAAGGGAGGCACAACCTAGTGTCTTCCTAATGCTGGTCCCAAGCCCAGATAAATACTGAGGGTTGTGTCAGGAAGGGCATCCGACATAAAATTTATGCCAAATAAACTATGACACAAGTCATAGAAGATCCTACTAAATTTTCACCTACTGCAACAGACTTCTAAAAATAATTGGCGAGTTAAGAATGCATATTGAACCCAGGTGTTTGCACAGCTCAAGCTATACACTGTATACATATATGGACATACAGTAGTAAGCATCCCACTTTGCTGGTCCTAAATCACATTAAATCCACAGGATATATTCTGACTAAAGTAAGTTCATACCTTGCTGCTGTATGTTCAAATAATAGATTTTTTTCTAACAGAATTAGTTGTAATTACTTAATGCTTGAAAAAAAAACCCTATGATTGTGTGCAGGTGAGTTGATGGATCTTTCAGCCTCACATTCCAAGTGGACACAGTCTGCATGGTTCCAAAGATACAAATTAGCAGCATCCATAAATGGAATGTCATATCTTCACTATTCCACAATTAAAGTAGACATGTCATCCATCTCTATACACTGTAGTCTATAGTTTGAGCTCATATGTTAAAATTTCAGCATCACAGGGTCTGGTCCCATATACTTTCCATTTTCTTTTCAATGTTTCATCCCTCAGGCTTTCTTCAAGATCAGCACTCCGGTTCGAGGGCCAAAACATCAATAAGTAAAGTGGAATGCATATGGAGCCAGAGACTGTAACACTTTTTTCAATTTCTTTTATCAGTTTCCATTGATCAGCACCTCACAGAAAATCACGATGTTCAATAGAGGCCTGCTTTTCTGTTTTCTTCAAGGGCAGATGCTACATATCTTTGTAACAATTGATAAAAGAATAAAAAGTACAGTAATAAGATAAAATGTTTACAGAAACAATCAGCAAAATTTATGGGATAACATTAATCTAATAACATTATACATAGATAGAAATGTTAAGTCTTCAGCATAGATTTCCTGTGGTGCTATTTTTCCTTTAGCTGTTTTGTCAACTTAACTTCACCTTGATTTGTTTTCTAAGTTGCTTAAAGGTGGGATATGGAATATGACTAGAATAACACAGCACAAAGCATTCAGCCATCTGGGTGCCAGGCTCGTTAACCCCACCCCGCGCATGCACCGAACCGGTGCTGAGGTTGACCAATATTCCTCACCAAACCCACTCTGATCCCTGATCAAAGCAGGACAATAAAATATTATGAGTTCAGCTCACTAATCATGCTCTCCAGCCCCGCTGATCACACACTGACTCTGATAAAAGCAGCTCCTACCTGTTTGTAGCTCAGACATCGATTCAGTCCGTGGTAAAGAGCTCATAGTTGTCCCGCGGCTCTTCTAGAGCAAACCAAAACTTCCTGCAGTCCCTCCTAAGACCCTCTGTCCTCCTCACACCTCATCCTGCACGCCTCACTGATCCAATAAAATCAAAAAAGCAATAAAATCCTCCGCGGTGTGTCTTCCAGTCCAAAAAGTGGCCCAAAGCTCCTCAACTTCAGCAACATGCAGCTTTGTGTTAGCTAGCTGTTAATAAAAACGTTTCCACGCAGAACTTGCTCGTCACATGAGAAACCCCAGATGAATCATCTATGGCAAGCAAATATGGCATATAATCACCACATATCCCCGGTGCTTCCAGCTGGTTGACCTGCAGACTCCACAGTACCAGCCTCACTGTGCTGGATTATTTACAGTATTAGGCAACCCAAAATGGTGCCTGCTGCTCTGCCTGCTATTGGCTGGTAGATGTAAACAAAATGCCAACATCGTGCCCGTCAAAATTAATATTTTATAATATTTTATTTTGAATATAATTTTTAAGAGAAATCATGTATTTTCATTCTACAACCCTCTAAACACCCCGTGGAGGAATTATTTTGTTAAAAATATTGCTGTTTATGAAAATATTCCATATCCCACCTTTGATCAAACTTTGCAAAACTACCATGATGTCAACATTTTCTACATGCTTGTTAGTGATGGTAAATTTGATTATTTTTACTTAATCAAGTTTGAATGAGTCACTCATCAAAATGAATTGAGCTTTTTGAGTCATTTAAGTCACTGAGTCAGTTGCCCAGAGAATGCAAAAAATGTACATTTCCACTCAAACTTAATTTGCTTCTTTTTTCATGTAAATCCTAGAGCTAAGAAGAGTGATTAAAAAAGAAAACTATCTATTTTATATACTATGAGTGAGTGAGTGCAGCTCATTTTGTTCAGCTCGTGAGTCCCAGCTCGATTTTTTCAGTTCCTTTGAGGGAGTAAGTGGGTGAGCCGTTAGTCCTGAATGAGGTCGGCTATGGAGGAACCGGACATTGCGATCTAGCTCTCGGAAAGGGAGGGGGTGAGTAACTCGGGCTGTTAGCAGAGCGATGCTACTGTGCTAATGAGCTTTCTGCGAAGGGTTGTTTCTTTCAGCACAGAGCAGAAATGCTTTTGTTATAAAACTTGTTTTTCCCCCAATTTTAATGAAGAGCAAGATATATTTCTATTGATGAAGTTAATTTGCTAACAGTAACAGGTAAGAGTGAGTCAGTAAATGAGTCAGTTGCGATTGTGAATCATGATTCAAGAGTTAGTAAAGTGATTCTCGAGTAGTGAACGATGTTTGTTTGTGTTAAAACTGATGCAACGTTGCTCATGTTTTGTTTTGGTGGAAAACATGCAACTTTGGGAACAAGATGAATATTTACTTTAGTACAGGCATGTTTTATGTATTTCTGTTAAACTGATTGTAATTTCTTTATAATGCAAATGATAGATTAGCATCAAAGGATTTCATGCATCTCAGCCAAATTGAAAACTTGGTTTTCCCTCCTGCAGCCGTCTCAGGGCCTTTTTTAACCACTCTGACCTTGGGACCTTCTTGTCAGAAGTGGAATAATAGGAAGGAACACTACTTCACTTGTTTTCGTCCTCGGTTTCTTTTCAGCAGAAATTTCTCAGGATTTCTCTCCTTCTGGAGGTCTTGGTTGGTGCTTTTTGTGTGAACTTGTTACCTGCAAGCCTGGGGCCTTCTCAGCAGTCCACAGTGAGTCTTGGACAGAGATATTCTAAAGAAAGAGAAGATAAGTGAACTCGTGGTTTAGCACATTTGTTCAGGGTACCTTTTTGCTAGCTGTTACATGTTGCTGACCTCTTATAACATAAGCTTTAGCAGCAGCTCCCGAACATAAACAATAGTGGGAAAGACATAGTTACTCTTATCAAACTGCTCTGTGAAATTAGCTCAAGTTTTATTTGATATTTATTTGGTCATATTAAAAAGTAAAAGGTTCATAGGACTCTGGCCAACCTCCTAGCATTCCATCTGACCCCACGTTTCTCACATGGAAAAAAAAGAATCAATCAAAAACAATTTTAGGCTGAACCCGATGTTCAAGGTTTCATCACCTTCTGATCATATCATCTATTGCAGTTTGAACCATAGTGGGCTCCATGGGAGATTCAGGAGGCTCAACTACTGAAAAAAGACAAAAAAAGTGGAATTCATTAAAATGCCCCACACTCTCTGGTAGAACATTCTTTGGAATGATGAGACAAATCAACCTTTTGGCCACAAATAGTTACAATTTTGATTTGTTTTTCTTTTTGTTTGTTTGTTAGTTTTCGCAGGAATAAAAATACTGTGTTATTTGATGAGCAGCCATGTCTTTGTGTCATGTCATGATAGAGAAAATAACCTGATGTATCGCTGATCACTGACAACATTCTGGTGTATGAAGTCATTGACTGGTCCTGATCTGTTACATCTGTTAACCAAATAAAATGAGAAAAACTTTTAAATTCTAATTAAAAGAGTCAAAATAGTTGAAAAACATCAAGAACAAAATATTGCTCTCCAAACTGAGAAATCAAGTAACTTAAATATATATTTGGAGGAACCATTTTGGGGGAGAATGTCAGTTTTTTTTAGCAGGCCACTGTTCCTTCTTCTCTTATCAACTCATCATGCCTGATTAGTTTTCTGCTAGTGAATATATGAGCTGTGTATTTTATTATTTTATTCATACTGTAAGTCACATGTTTTAAGTGTCTTATTAAACAGATATTTTATATTTTATACTCCTGAAAAACAAAATGTCTCAACACTGAATTGCTGAAGCATTGCCAGGAATACAAATCTGATGGCAGATTTTACAACTTGGATAAATATACTGTATGGCTGCCTAAAGCCGTACCGACTGTGTATCTTTTCTTAAGTGAGATGAGTAGATTCATAAATCTGGGAAGCTACATTATCATAGAACCTGAACATTTCCATAATGTCTTTTTTATAGACACTAATCCTCGTCTGATGAAATGTAAACAAGATGAGCACACAAACAGAAGACAAATCATTGTGTGCACAGAAGATGAACACTTGAATCTGAGCATCCTTTTTACAAACTTAGCTCTGTTTGAGCTTTAGGGTCAAAGGTCTTTAGACTGGAAAAATAATAAATAATATTTTGAAGCTTTTACAAGAGCTACATTTTGCAAAATTAGCATTTCCTTTCTAAAATTTTCACCCAATTTTAATGTTAATGTTGCATTTCAGAGCACTTTTCAGGTCTAAATGACTGATACTCAAAACACTTTTTCACTGCAATAATAACCTAATAATTCAATTTCCAATGTTTGTCATTTCCAAATCACTCAAAGTTCGGTCTCAGTTTTGTCATTTATAAACAACTTTAGTCTGATTTGTCCTCAGATATGAAGCAAACATTAGTCTGAGTGTTGCCATTTTATTCAAACAGATTAAGCAGGTTTAATGTCCACACACATTCATCTATTATGTCTGAATACATCTGAAGCTCATCACTGTGATCTTTGGGAGAGGAAGACAGACAGAATATGGATGTGAATATGATATTTAATATTGGAGGTAAAAGGATGAAGGATGCCACCTCTCTGCAGATGCACATTACCATTTCTAAAAGAGCCCTTATATCGCTGATCATGTATTCAGTTCACTTTTTTTATCCCACTCCATCCCCTGCTCTTGTCATCAATAATTTAACCCCAGAGGTTTCAGTCAAATTAGCTGAATTATTTTGAAGTAGCTGAATGCCTGCTTTTTAACTAATGGCATGGTGCTTTTGGGCAGATGTTTTATTGAAAAGGAGGAGGTTTTAATTCACGTTAAATTTTTGATAAGTAGGGTTATATTAAGATTATAGGCAAACCAATTTCCCCTGCTTTTAATGGTGGTGGTGGGCAGCTGTTGGAACAACTTTACAGCAAAGACCAAATGCTCTCAAGATTAAGCGTATTCCTTGTTTGCATAGAAAAAAGACATTTATGTTTCCAAAGAATTGAAAGAGACAGTAATGACCATAATTGCCTGACAAGGCCCGTTCGCATCCACAGCTCAATAAGCAACTTGCTGTGTCTGCACCTCTCGAAATCTTGACTTTCAATGTTATTCCCCCTGTTTGTGCATGGCCTCCTTTCTTTCCTCTGAAACATTCAGTCCTCCTACAAACAGCATGACTGTCACGTGTTGTGATCCCTAGTGTATCGCTGGCATGGCATGACTGAGCAAGGCACATCTGTTGCTGGATAGAGCAAACTTGGGCAACGGTCCAGCCTCGCCAGCAGCTGGATTAGCAGTGCAGCTATTAGCATCTGAACTCCAGTAATGAGACAATATGACACAGATTATACCATCTGAGGGAGAATGAGTGGTAGGAGCTGACAGAAAGAACTGGGCAAACAGAGTGCTGAGGCTAAATCCAAAAGTTTGGCATGTGGGAGTGTGTAGGTAAGATCTGGGAGGATTTCATGCTGAATAGGAGGAAGGAGTTAAAACATAAACCAGAATAAGTTGCTGAGTGGACCAGAAAAAGAGAAACAAGGTAAGATGAAACAGGATTATCAGCTCAGAAAAAAAAAAAATCCTGTTTTAATGAAATAATAGAGCTTGTGCACACACAAGACAAAGAGGTTTTGTTGAGTAATGAACTACTGCAGATTTTGTCATAATATCAGGGTTTTATTCTGAACCCAAACAGCCACCACATGAACATATATGTAGTTAAAAAAAAGTAAGAAAAAGGTTTTATTAAGTTTACACTAAGATTTGTAGATATTGCAGGAGGAGCTCAGGGAAGTAAGAGAAGGAGGTTATTTCCAGCTAAAGGTTGTAGACCTTGATATAATTATCTGAATTTAAAATGGTTTTCTGTGCACAGACTGAACTGCAGTGTGTTGTCACATCTTCATCTTTTACATGTGTGCAGATTTAGAATGGCAGAAATTATGCTATTAAAATAGTTCAGAGTGTCAAGATTGATCAATATAATATATTGATGAGGGGAATGTGTTTATTTCATAACCAAAAAATGATTGTTGATTTAAACATTCACCTACTTGTTAATTCTCTTTTAGTAAAATGTTGACGTTGTTTTTTTTTTATAAATATGACCATGTCCTTCTGTATTTAATTTATACTTTGATAAACATATTTTTACATCTTTCTTTGAAGTTACAAAGAAAACCTTCTGGATTTAAGAAAGGTGTTGTTTAAAACGGGAAATTGATTAACACACAGGGCTCGCCTTTAATATCTTGATTCAAAAACACCCCTAGGTGTGAAGACCTTGAGTCCCCTCTTGGTGAACAGGCTTTGTAGCAATAAATGTACTAATTATTTCAACAATTATAGCAGAGTGAAAAGGACTGGCTAGTTGCTAAGCAATAAACACAGTTTAAACTTTAAGGCATCTTTTCATCTACATGTCTTAAATCTTAGTCACTATCTTTTTTGCAGTTTATGTTATCATGTCAGTATAATAAAAAAAAAAAAAACTGCAATAAATGTAAGTATAAGGTATCCAAACCTCGATTGGAGAAATAATAGTCTTTTTCAGTGGATGAGCAAACTGAGGGGTCTTAAGAGGCTGTTATTCAGGGTCTGATCCTGATTCTCTGGAGCCTCTTCAGCATCGTCTCACTTAAAGGGAACCATTTACCTCTAAAATATCCAACCAAATCTCCCACCAGCTGCTGTAGCAACCACATCTGTTGTTGGTCTCCTCACTTTTAGTTAAGTGGTTCAGCTCAGATGAACTTTGTATTTCAAAAGGCTCAAAAAGATGGGGCTCTTCAGCAATGATGTGATTTGAATAACTATTTGATTTTTATAGCCCTGACAACAACTAGAAATATAAAAAATGAAATATTTTAATATTTAACAAGTAAGCCATTCAATTTTTTAATATTGTTAACAATGCTCTATATTTACCACAAAAATCAAACCAGTGAAATGAAGGTTTCCACTCTGCTTTGTAAGAAGGAAGTACATGTATGTCCCTCTTACAAACTGAAATTTGAAAATTTCTAACTTGATTTTAAAAAAAATTGTTTTTGAATCAGATCTGAAAATGACAGAAACTCAGATAAGCAACACACAAAACGTACTGAACTCCTACACTTATTTACAAAATATTAATTGGTCATCAAACATCAGCTCGTGGGCCATATCTGACAAGTGAACTCATCCAATGCACACCAAAAAAAAAATGAAATTGTTAATAAATGATTAAACTAAATCCAAGTCTGTAATTATTCTGTTTGCCCACAGAGCATCATCTGGCCCAACTTGAACTCTAGCAGACAATAGCAAGAAAACATGGAGATGCTATTGAACCAAGCAAACTGTCTTTTATTTAGAAATCTGCCAGTTTCTAAACTCTGATGTTGTTTATTCAATGCATTTCATCAGATAATTTAGTATTAATACATTTTCTATATTTTTTATTTTTTTGTTTATAAACAGGTATTCTCATGAGGAATCATTATTAAATTTATTCATGGCCACAGAAATTTGAAGTCCTTATCTTGAACTTCCTGGCTGCAGTCATTTTGAGGTAATTTTATAGCTCCAGATCATCTTTCTAAATGTTGGAACATGACATCACATACTGTAACTCCCTTCAAGGGGTTAAATCTTTTCTTTTGCTGCTTTTATAAAGGGGGGTTCCTGTTCCTGATGATTAGTAATTCAAGTACATTTAATTAGAAAACTAGAAAACTAACTAGAAAAATCTGTATGGTGTTTACTTTTTTAGTTTTTGCAAACTTTATCTGCTGTTTCAGAATCGATTCATTTCCAAGTATTATTTGCACAATAAAAGGAATTTGTCTTGGGTGAAGGAGCAGAGAGAAGTTAGAATAACAAACATAAGAACCAGCGATATTTACAGAACCAAAGCATTTGTCCAATAATGCAAATGTCTGCATTTGTCAAAAATGTAAGGTGCAAATGAGTCAATGAGACAGTAGGGTGGGGCAGGCACGCAGGGATGGGGGTGGGGATCTGTCCCCCCCAGATTCAGATCGACCATGATCCGTCCCTCCCACTTTTATAGCAAAAAAGAAACCCCTTTTTACGACAGCAGTGAACGCATCACAAGGTAACCCGACACCGACACCAGAAGCTTCAGTGAGAGAGCAGCAGCAGCACTTTTGCCAACGTTTCCGCTAATTCTTATGACTTTTCAGACCCTCTTTGAGACTTCTTTTCCCCAGCGACATTTCTGGCCTGCCTTGGATACTTTATTTAGAGCGTTTAGAACATTGTTGCCGATATGTCTTGCAGATTAGAGAGACCAAAGCTGTTCAGCACTCCTCACCTGAGTTTAGTCTAAAGGCTCCTTTCCACTGGACGCGTGAGCCGCGCGGTACGTTTTGCTCGCGCAATGAGCAGCGCATCCCTTCTTACCGGTAGCGCTTCCCACGTGTAAATCAGCTGTGTAGCGTCACATCCAGCTGGTCCTGGAAGATCATGAAATCTCATGAGAATAGTGAAAACGAGCGTGAATTTGTCAGTACACACAACAACAAGCAGGAAGAAAGAGACAACATGTATCCAGAAAGTATGTGGCTTGTTTTCACACCTTCTACAGACTTCAAACCCATCACAGGTACTGTACTTTCTCGTAGTCTCACAAACGGAAATCCGCACGTGTCCTTTTATTTTGAAACTTCCAGGTACGGGCGCATGATTTCCTGTCTGGTCCAAACTAAACTGCTGAACTTGACGCGTTATAGAAGCGTACCGTGTAAAAAATAGAACTGCTGCGTAATGCTCGCAACACTACGCTTCTGGGTCGGAAAGGGTCTGATTGACTTTATTGGTGGCTGTTAGCCACGTATTACGCGTTACTAATGTTGCGTGTGCTCACGCGTCCAGTGGAAAGCAGGGGTAAGTGTCAGGATTAGTTTCTGCACCATTCACTCTCATACTCACTGTGGTAATCCTTTCTCATGCCCTACACCTTCTCACAGTCACTCCACACACCTGTATGTCTCCTTATTTAAATCCCTTTGTGTCTCTAGTTCATAGCTTGTTTGTTGAATGCTTTCATCCTTTCAAACCCGCGCATGACTTGTTAGCAGTCTGTCAATCTGCTTTTTTTATCGTTTGAGTTTTTGACCCTGACCTCATCTCTGTCTTCCCCATTTGGATTATACGCTCTGATTTTTGAATTATCCAGACTCGACCTGTTTCCTTTGGACTGTTACTCTTACTCATTAGCCACACTTTGTTGACTGTTGACCTTGTTTGGCTTTGATCTCGTTCCCCAGTTAAGATTCATCTACATATCTTCATAATAAACATTGTTCCAGCTGCTGTCTCACCTCACTGTGTGCATTTAAACTCAAACTCTTTAACAGACATTACATAACCACCATTTTCTGTTAGGTTTATTTATTTGGAGATCTTTAATATACAACTTGTAAAAACAAACAAAAAGAATGATTTGTCACAGATTGTCTTTTTTTCCTTTATAATTTAGATTTGACTTCTCATGAAATACACAAATGCAACTGACATGAACATTAAGTCTAATCCTTTAAATTCAGCATGTCAGCATTTACAAAATCAGACAACTAAGACAGCAATATTTTTGAAACATCAGACCAAGTGTCCTTCATGCTTAGACTGGTCAAGTAAAATATAACAACAGTATTTCTTTTTCCTCTTAAGTTGTGTTTTTAGTAATTACATTTCTAGTTTGAATACATAACTAGAGCATGATTATTCTTTTACAGCTTTTCAACACTTGCAGCGTTGTATAGTTCCTATCTGAAAGTGACAATAAACAAATCAAATAATATTGAAATTCTAGTAACAGTTTTCTGTGTCAGGCCAAGTTCAAGCTCAAGCTAATCACCTGTCCAGTAAGTCCAGACGAACCAGTAAGTGCTTCCAGCCACTGGCCTGCTTTTCTGTTTCCCTCTGGGCTGAATTGTTTGTCACAGGCCTAGCTGCATCCAGATACAATGCTCCATTACATCAATAATATATAGTTGGATGAAGGAGCTGGGCCAAATAGGATGGGACAGCTCACTCAACAGGAGATGACAAGTCGCAATGATGGGGTGAAAGTGTGTGTTTCTGGGTGCAGTTTGTGACTGTGTGCTTGCAGGGTTTGTGCATGTTGCATGAACTGGAGACGCATGCGAAAGATAAAATGGCGAGTGAAAAAGGAGGGACGGTGGAATACAGGGGGATGTTGACTTGGTGGGTTTCTGCAAACGATGGCACCATTTCAGATCAGTCTGACCCAGTTTCCACAGAACCCATACATTTTAGATAATCCCTGAGGAAACTGGGTTTTCACAGTCTGCCTCCCTTGCGTGGTTTTACATTGTAATATAAAGCAGGTAGACCCACGGACACAAAATGAAGCACTTAAACGCACAAGCTGAATCATTCACGGTTGTGTTAAAGAGAGGATATTCATTTCCCTTCCTCTGTTAAACCCTCTTCCTTTGCTCTTTTCTCCTCCTTCTTCCCGTTTCCTGCTTTTGCACCAGTTGAAGTGGTTATGTGGCTTTATGCTGCAGTTATTTAAATCATTACCTTTCACTCATTGATCCAGCCAGAGGTAATTGGCTCAATCAAGAGAATTAAAAGGCAGAGTAGGATTGAATATTTCAACAGATGAAAAGAAGAGGTAGAAGACAAGAGAAAAGAAGATGGGTGGAGAGGAATCAGACGAATGCCACTAATAACCTAATAAAAAAGAAAGAAAAACAGAAGTAAAGGGGATGGCATTAATGGTTTGGAGAGAGAACAAGGCAGATGAATATGTAGAGTGAAAAAAAGCTAATAACGCATTACAATACGTAAAATGATCGATTTGCTCAACATAATCTTTTAGGGCTGGTTCATTTATTTTTTAACTAAAGCGGAGTCTGATTCGCTGGATTGGTTAAACTAATTTTCTTTGGTAAATGTCATTCTTTTTATGGGTATTGTCAGATTTGTTAGAATTCTAATGAGGAGTTTTTTTATTTAAGGGAAACTGAATTGAATTTGTTCAATCAACAAGGAATTATATTTAATTTGAGAACCAACAGTTGTGAAGTAGTTTAGTCACTCCAAAGCTGTTTTGTTGACCCCATCTACATGTATTACTTTGAATAAACATTCATTTCTAATAATGAAATATAGTCAACATAACTGTGTGGAAAACTGTCATAGTTACTCACTCTAATTAAGCAGATATATTTTAAGACTTAGATTTCAATATAATCAACAACAAAAAAAGATAGCGGAATGAGAATTATTAATTTAGTTATTTTTTGGTTTCTACTTTTTTCACAACTCTATTTGTATTAAATGTTCTGCTATTTTACAGCTTTCAGTGTCTGGGATAGGGACATATATGATAAAATGTTACCATTGGCGTTATATAGTCTGCATTTGTCCTGAAATAGAACTTATATCCTGGAGTTATTCTTTGACCTGGAAATAAGACTTTCAGTTTCACTAAAATCCCGCCTTCCCCCCTGTGGGTACCGCCCATTTCATGACGTCGAGCCCTGGCCTGGCTGAAGCAAAGCAGCATGGGCAACAGACACCCCCCCAAAACATTGTAAACAATTCAATAATGATGGAGGAGCGTAGTGTGGAGCCTTACCATCTTGACCAAGAGTCTGACAGTGAATTTGAAGTGTAAGCTTCATAAATAGCTAACACGCATTATCATTAGCATGTAGCTAGCGTTTTGATTTACTTGCTGCTCTGTCCGCCCCATATGGCATTTTTATTGTTGGAATTGTGCCGACTGCAAGAGTTAATCTCTCTGACAGTCCACTTTGGTACTGGCCAAGGTTCCTGGTATGACCGTGTTATGTAGCTAACTATGTTACGAGTCAGTCGTTTTCCAGGAGAGAGTGGAGCAGCTGCTCAGAACACAGGATTCTGGAGGATCACTGAGAAATGGGTGTATTAAGCCAAAAACCACCCTGGTGGGGGTTTGAATAAGGAAATAGCATCACAACATAGTTAAAAGCTCCAAAAAGTTGTTTTTGAATGACACATGACCTTTATTGTCAAACCAATGTCTTCCTTGGATGTTATTTTTTTAAGTGCATGAACAAATTAGACTAAAACAGAAACAGTGATTACTAATATCATATTAGTAACTCTAACTATAGCTGCAAATTAAATTTCATTACATACAGTTGATTAACTTTTATTGAGCCCTTAACCAGATTTTAAAATTGAGGTTATAATACCAGACCAGGTATGTGGCTGAATGGATTCAAATCCTTATTTTAGGCTTTACAGATTTCTTGACACATATGAAGGACAACAAATGCTTCTTCAAGCAAAGTAAGTGTTTGATCATTTATCAAAAATAATGTACCAAAGAAAGAAGCTCCAGGAAACAAAGAGTCACTATATAATTTATTTTTTTTGTCTTTCTGTTTGAATTGTTTTTGTTACTTTTTGCCAGGTTTTTTAAAATCTTAGCAAAAATAAACTTGAGTGAGATTTTAATCAACAGACATTTTAAATGTATTTGGAGTCGAGCATCAAATATTACATATTGATTGTTCATGTCATCCATCATGTCACTTCCTTGTGATTCTGAAAGTATTTTAATCCAAATGAGAAAATTATCAAACATAAAAAAGGTATAATTGTAGACAAGTTTGTAGTTTTTATCTGTATCTAGTTGAATTTTAAATTGTATTATGTTTTTATAGAGTAACCCATGATATATATATATATATATATATATATATATATATATATATATATA